>CM068824.1:56493296-56593296 GCA_028554795.2 Sinohyriopsis cumingii
TATCACCCCAAGATAATATACGAGAGGGCGTACATTGCTGAAAAATGTATGGATTATCCAAGTCATTTTGGAGGGGCTTTGGATTTCGTTATCCCACCCCTTCCTCTGCCCTTCTATTGGATTTTCCGATGGATGAAATTCTTCAGCAGGAGATACCGTTGCTTATTGACAAACGGACATAGGAGATTGCATGAAAACCACAGTTACTGGGTTCAATTCATGGCTGTTCCGTGCCAAAAATCGTACGGCATGTTGAACTCGATCATAGACTTCAGTCACCTCAACAAATTCATTCTTCCACAGAGGTTCAAAAGATAGAGACGGCGAGATCTATACGTCTCCCCATCCGAAGGGATACGTATTTTATCAGTCTCAATGTCACAAATGGCTACTTTCATGTCCATATTCACCCGGCTTCGTGAATGTTTACTTGGTTTGTTTACCACAAGTTTGCCAGTCTTTCGATTCTTTCTTAATATCATCTCCTAGGTTTTTACAAATTATGGATTGCATCTTCCCCCTGTTCCGGTAGACTTCCTTTAATAGTAATGTTGGCGTATCGAGAAGATCTCAAACAACATAAAGTAAGTTCTATTCTCCTCAGAGGCAAAAGTGATCCCTTGTCCATTTTGAATCAGCTCCGGTCTTCATCCATCACATGTTTTCTCAATCTGGATATCGTACAGTCGTTTCCAATAGGATAGGGATTTCAGTGAAAGAGTTATTGCAAGTCTTTGGGTTATTCAGTTCGGTAACTGATTTGTTCCCCATGGACTGCATTTATATGTGCCCGTTAATATTGTCGGCTCATGACACGTATTCTTCTGCAAGAAGCCCCAACTGGAAGTGATAGTATATACAAATGGCCAAGTGTTGCCGGCCTTCGAATACTGTCAAAAACAAATGGGACCAGAGGAGCTGTCTCTTCACATCAACCTCTATTTGAAATCTATCATAAATGCATTTCAATTCTAGAAAGACTTATTCTGCGAGATGTCAGACCTGATTATGTCGGACAACTCCGTAGTGGTGATTTACTTCCTCAAACTTCCTCAAACAGGGCAGCAACAACTTGTCCAACCTATGCGTGCTGGTTTGGCAGTTTCTTCGTCAGTGCTGCCAGCTTCACATCAAGATACAAATTAGACACATTCCCAGCAGCCTGAGTTTTCTGGCCTACGTTCTCCCCAGAAAGGATTAGGTTTTTCATATTAGGGATTTGCCACCCCACCCCTAGTCTTATGACCAAATATAATACAGCAAATAGGTGGTCAGAATTGAAAGATAATTCTTATAGCCCCTCTCTGATGGGATACGTATTGGGCCAACGATCTACTGGATCTAGCGATAGACCCACCGATGAATAGTATGGCCTAATCGAACCTTTTCAAGTAACCACGGTCGCAAGTGCTGCACCAAAGTCAGGACCTTCTGATCTTTCACAGCTCATGTTAGGACAACCTTGCAAGAGATGGTATTTAGGCCTTCAATTGTGCCGATAATCTCGTGAGCAAGAAAGCCCTCTACCCTGAATACTTGTGAGTGGAAGGGATGTGTTTTCAGGGACTAGTGTCGAGCCAATAACGTTGTCCCTTTGCGTGCCTTATTCTCACATCTAGCTGACTTTTTTCTATGACTCCACGAAAAGAAAAAGTTGGCTCCAATTACCCTCAGAGGCTCCTGCTCCATGATATCAGACATATATAGACACCATGGCAGAAGAGATGTCGGTCATGATAAGGATCTGTCAGGCCTACTAGCAAATTTTAATTTGAATAGGCCGACATTCCTCACCATGTTTTAATGGGGAATCTGTCCTGGTGCTTATCATGGCTCAGTTCAGAAAACTTTGAGCCATTAATCCGGACCTTGCTGAAGCTGTTATCAACAATCAGCTGTTTCCTGATAGTTTTAGCTTTGACGTGCAGGTTAAAGAGTTAACATCAGGGGTAGTCAGAGTTGTCATACGGTCCCTTTCATCTGCAGACAATTCGAGAGCAGCGGCCATGCAAGATCCTGCCCGTGCCATCAAGTGCTACCGAAGTGCACATAGACAAAATGTGGCATGCGCAAAGGACTCTTTCTCCCTGTGAAGGTGAGAAAGGAGGACATCACTGCCCAAGTCAGAACTTCGTGGCTTAAGTGGTTTATATGCTTTGCACACTCTAACCTATCAAAAGATTAGATTCGCCTCGTGAGAATTTCAGCTCATATGAGCAATCTCTGCAAGTCTGGCATTCGAATGCAACATTTCGACCTGAGACATAGAAACTATAGGCGGGCATGCAGCATGAACCTTCTCAAGTTTTTATCTTTGGCGATTTAGCCTAGCAGAGACAAAACATGAATCTGGTGGGTCCCATGACTGTTGCCAAGGTGATCACCAGAACCAATTAAACCAACACATTCTCTTAACTTCACCAGTGAATTTTGACTGTAAGGTTTCAGTAATCTTCTTATTCTGATAGAGCGGTGACCGTTCATTTGACCATGTTTTCTATTGCCTTATTTAGAAGAGCTCATATAGAGTATCCAATATTTCCTCCCTAGAAGGATACCCGAGGTATAGGTAAGATCCTCAGCGATCCCTCCTCCCTATTCTCCTAATGTTAATTTAATTGGAGAACGTATTTGAAGGAACATGCAAATTGTTAAGAAAATCATGTTTCTCAGAGAATACTTACCCTATCACATGAAACCCTCGAAACCACCCGCCATTTGAGCACCCTCGCTGGTATATCACGCAGTTTAAAACCACGTGACACTTAGTGTGGCAGTTTACTAACCCATTGGTTAGAATGGGATAGAAACGACAAATATTTGTCTTTTTAGAAGGCTGGATTTAGGAGGTAGCAGGCTTATATCCCTCATGTCAAAGTTATCAGAGCATCATTCAATGGAGGCTCTATTTCAATATTTTTTCAAATTCTGTTCGACACCTTTGGAGCAGAAATTATTAAAACATTGTCTATTTTTAGTAATGGCAGACGTTTGATATCATATCAACAGAATGTGTACAAAATGAAAAGGGTTTAATGTCATAATACTTTCTGTTAAAATATGCCAGATTCTGTTCCATGTTGAATGTTCTCTTTTGCTTGAGGACAAGTAATTTCAAGGTATTTCTCTTTAGTAATATATCCATATTTGATTTTAAGGATGCTTTCCGTCAAATTTTGTAAAATAATTGTCAGAGATTTTTTAGCAGAAGCCGTTTTTTTGTAATGGTGGTCAGGTGGATTGGCATACTTTGCAACATGAAAAGATGTGGCAATCAATCTAAATAATTGACAGATAATGAAGGGCATTTCTACTATCATAACATCTAATGGAACTATATTAGGTATATACAATGAATACATAATAAATTATGTACACCAGGATTCATTACTGAAACGTAGTTTTTAAAAAATGATATAAATAAAATAAAATTCTTGAGATCATGAGTCAAAACAACATACTCGGACTATGCTTGTAGTCATGCTGCCAGCTGAGCTATGGCCTTCTGTTAGAAATAGGTTGTTAACTAATTGTAGACAAACTTTGTTGAATGAAGTTTCGCTAAGTACTTTACACCGATTTCAGTATATATCATTTACTTGTTTGTTTATGAAATTCACAACCGGATCAATGAAATAATATTAATGGCATTATACACTTTTGCAAGATATTACATCATATTTGGAAATCAGTTTTTATCTGCGCATGAAATCCAATTATCCCTTTGCTTTTTGAAAATATTGGTATATCACTGAATACATCAGTAGAATAAATCGTAAAAAGAAGGATTTTATTTGAGGAATACTTACTGGAAATTGTACCAAAGTCTGTTGTTTTTTTTTTTGTTTTTTTGTTGTTGTTGTTGTTTCTATTTTTATTTACAAGTCATTCAAGGGTTTCTATTTTTACTGTTGGCAAACGTTTAATGGTGGATTTACAATATTTTTTACAAAGTCAAAATACCTTCATGCCAGATAGCTTTCTATCAAATTTGGGCAAAAGTTCGCGAGCAGTTTGGGGGAATTCATTTGAAAGTTATCTATTTTTAGTAATGGTAGTCATCATTTGCAAAAAAACTGAAGCATTAATGCCAGGGTCTTTTCCTAAAATTTGGTATAATTCTGCTTAGTCTTTTTTGGTGAGAAGTTTTGCAAATGTTTTTTTTTCCTAGTAAACAGCACGCATATCTGATGGCATGTCAGCATTATTTGTCTAACATGCAAAGGTTTCTGTATCGGGATGCTTTCTGACAAATTTGGTTACATTCTGGTGAACATAATTTGAGAAAAAGTCCTTAAAAGCCTAACCTCAATTTTTAGTAATGGAAGCTGCATTTAACAGTGGAACAGCATAATGCTTCGTGTCTAATTTGCTCCAATTCTGTTGAACGGGTTTTGAGATAAAAGCTTGTTATGTTTTTGTTATTATTATTAGTAGTAGTAATATTAGTAAAGGCGGCAGCATTAGTAGAAGTATATAAAGTAACAGTGGCCATTTCATAATGGGTTGGCATCATTTGAACAAACTTGAAAGGTATGCATTTGAGGATGCTTGCTTTCACAATTCAGTTGAATTGTTTTTTCTTGCCTCAGAAGTCGTTCAAAGGTATTTTTGATTTTAATATACATTTCATACATGCCAACCATTATGCTTTTGGCGTAATCTTTACGCTGTTTTTAACTAAATTACACCTTACGTCTAACCGTATATGTATTACGCTTTCTCGGTATATCCCCCTAAAAAAATCAATAAATTGTTTTCTCATTTTTTTAACATCCCATTAATCCCACAGATCATATTCTAGAAAAGACCGCTTCTACATAACTACGACTTAAGAGTACACTTGTCCGTAGACTTGCATGCACTTTCCTAACAGTAGTAATATGTTATATTTATATCAGCTGTCCTATTTCCAAAACTCATGCTGGTTCTACTTTCAAACTTCTGATCTCGGATTCATTGTTGTAATCAATGTTTGTTAGAGAACCAATCTATAGTGCCTTATAGGTCATATCTAATGGCTTTTGTACAAGAGTACAATAGGCCAGCATGTACTTTCCTATCACTATTATTATATTCCCTTTATAGCAGCTGTATGGCTCACAGGAGTTCGTATCGTTGCCTAAAATTTACTTGTCGTACATGTACTATATAATAACTAATAATATTATAGCTATTATATAGTACATGTATGACAGATAAATTGTAAGCAATGATACGAGCCCCTGTGGTATGGCATAGTTCAGTGAAAACAGACTGGTTTTCTAATTTTGAATCTTTGCTCTTAGATTCTTTGTTCTGATTCATATTTGGTACAGAACCAGCATGTATTTATATGGCGCTAATAGTCAAGTCAAAAATGGATTCTAGTCGATACGTGTGAAGGAGCAAAAATGTTTTTCAAATAATTTCACGAAATAATTGCCAGAAAAAGACAAAAAGCAGAATCCTAAAAAAGATTCAAAGATAAATACATGAATGACATAATACAGCGTTCCATTCTAGGGCAGTATCACACCCATTGCAGGCTGTATGGAAAGGATTTTAATATTTGGCGCTAAATTAGTCAATGGATTCTAGTCGATGTGTGTGTTACAAGAAACAGGTCTTCCAGATAATGTCACAGTTGGATCAGAAAAAGACGGAAAAAAGAATCATCCAGAGATTCATAGATGAATACTTGAAAGACATACTACATCTTTCTATTCCAGTGTAGCATCACGCCTATTGCAGGCTGTGTTGAAAGGATTGTAATACTGGTCATGGTGGTAAATCTAATGTGGAAAAACACTTGAAAATCAAAAAACACATCGAAATAGCTCGTTTTACTAACTCCAATGCTAAGGTAACTTCTTTTTTTTACAGCTGAAACCATGTGTAGAGTAGAATAATGTAATGCAGAGGTGTTATCTACCGAGTTCATGATAGAATACGGACTACCCCTAGTGGTAGCAGACACATTGGTCTTTTGTTCAAACGGATGTTTCCTGATTCCAAAAGTGTAGAAAATATGCATGTGCAAGAACAAAAGCATTCGATGTTTACTTCACTTAAAATATCAAAGCCATGAAAATTTGGGCCGTTTGGTTTTGCCACAGATGGGAGTAGTGATTATGACAGAAAACATTATACCCTGTCCGTGTCAGATACTTTGACAACAAAAAGGGCAAACAGTAGAATTCACTGGAGAAAACATTTTTGATTTGCTTGATAATGCTTTTAAGAAACATAAATTGGCAGAACTGCATTGTGTTTTCGGCTGATAACGAATCAGTGATTACTAGAATTCATAAAGGAGTTGCATTCTATATTTTTAAAATGTCTCCATCAGTGGACATAACAGGTTGTCCCTCTCATTTGATGCACCTTACTGTGGGAAAGGCTGCTTATAAATTAGAAGTAGATATTGGTCATTTGCTAAATGACATATACTAATATTTGGAGACAAGCAGTAAAAGGAAACAAGCCCTAAAGTTGTTGCAAGATGGGTTTCACTTTAAAGACTACTAAGTTATAAAAAAAAACGTGTGGATGGTTGTCCCTTGGCAAACGTATTAGCCGTTTACCTGTACTTTGGACAACACTACAAGCTTTCTTCTTTCGAACTTAAAGTGAGTTTGCAGAGATAAACGTGGGAAAAGTGAAGAAGATAGCACTAAAGTTGAGTCTGTTATAACAAGTCAGAAGAGAAAATGAGATGAAAAACTAGGTAGAAATACTAACAATAAAGAGGATTGGTCATCAGAAAGGAAGAAATATAAATCCATGAAATATTTAATTTGAAAACCTTATATCCATCTAGTATGGGGGCCTCCAGGCTCAGTCTTACATTGTGAAAGATAAATGTTGTGACAGAAAACTCCAACCCATCGTTAGTGAATTAAATCAGCCAACTGGATCTGGTTTTCAGATCATACGTTCAGATTAAACGCAGTTAGTAAGTGGCATTCTGGATCTTCTCATCCTTCTAAGGGTAAAACTAGTAAAGTGGATACTAAGATGTCACAGACAAGAAACAGAATTTGTTCACTGTTTGGAAGCATCAATGTGTGAGATGGTTTTCAAAAAACTTACAGTTACAAAGCTGTATTGCGTACATTATGAAGAGTGCCATTCCATTGCTTTTGATGCAGCAAATATTGTCTTACAGAAAGAAGCACCTTGCATTCATATTATGCACAAGATTCTGTCACACCAGTTGTCAGATTTGCTATTAAGGTTTATTAAGCCAGAAATCATTACATCATCTAAACTTTTAACTGATATAGACTTCCACGACAGACCAAACCAGAAAGACAATGAACATCTTGCAATTGGTGCAGAAGCAATTGGTGCAGAAGCAAGAAAATTCATAGAACATAAGTCTACCCTTGCTGTGAAAGTGTTCTATAATAATGTTAGAGATTATTATTACACGTATTATTCTCCTGCCTCCAGAAAGTCACATATGGAGATGAAGTGGTTGCGGAAGTAAATGAAAGTCAAAGAACTTTAAAAGTGTAAAATTCTTTGTCAAGACACATCCATTTCTATTGCCACCTTTGTCTACCTTGAATCATCTGGAAGGAGATTCCCCGACCAATCAAGTTGGCATGCTACCTGACAATGTACTTCATGCACAGAATTGATTGGCAATGACACATTATTTCCTAGCCAAAAGACCCAACCACTGGAAGACATAAATTTCCTCTTTTCTTGTCAGGTTATGAAAGGAATATTGGTTCTATCCCATTCTAATGCTAACTAAACTGTGAGAGATTGTTCAGTATTATAAACAAAAATAAAACTGAATTCAGATCCAGGCTTAGTAACGCAGTACTTAGTGTTCTGCTGGTGTACAAAACATTCATGTCGCAGCTGGTACAAAGTGTTTTGAAATGCAACATGACAGCCTGTTGCCTTCTAAAGCTAAAAGTGCTACGTTTGAAAACTTGAAGCAGTTTATGATGTTAAAAGACCAAAGCGGTAAATGCATCATTCTGTACATACGCTGATTAAATTTTTAGCATGTTATATGTGGATTACTCATTTACTGACGCAGTACTAGTCATGACTATAAACTGCTACGCTGCAGACATAGTAGCAATATGACTGAAAATTTGTTAAAGCTACATTAAAAATTCAAATTACACACACACACACACAAACACACACATGTAGTATTTTTGCTTTTGTTGATCTTGCTGCTGTTATTGAGATATTTGTTGCTGTTATTGTTAGTATAGTTGTTATCATTGTAACTTTTTTGTTGCTTTTATTGTTGTGAATCTAGTAGAGCAAATGTCCTTTATCTATCATCTCTATCAGTGTAAGAATACTTTAATTACTGTAGAATTTAAAATTCTGAGGTTTTTATTTCTATATATAAAATGCATAAATTGTTAGGCAAGATACACAGCTGTAAAAATGGTATATATTTGCAGTTCTTGAGCTCTGATGCACTACATAGTTTGTGTTCTGTCACTATGTAGTTTTATGGTTGCTATTTAAATCCATGTGAAATTCTCAAAAAAAAACCACATGCTATATAATGTAACGACATCTCTTAAACCAGTGGTTCCCATCTTTTTTTGAGCAAAAGGACCCCTTCTTAACGACTAAAAGTTTTGCACTGACCTCACATGCTAATAGCTGTACGTTGAGTCTCCCTGTAATAACCCCATGGACACCTGGGGTCTAAGATCTACAGGATGAGAACCACTGTCTTAAACTACTAACAACAGAGGATGAACCAACCTCATAGGGATCCCAACGTATCTTTAGTGTAAAATTGTCAGTGACAGAAGGTACAAAATACAAAAAACATTAAATGTACATTTTTATCCTAGACTAATGACATGTTAAGCATTCAAAAATGCAAGATGTGAATATTGTGTTAATACACTGCACATTACGTTAAAGTGACATCATAGACACACATAAATCAACAGATAAAAAAATGAGTGCCAATAAGAATTTTCTGATTTTGTAATATTAGTAACAGTATGAAATATGTTTATGTTTTGATAAGGTCGAAAGCTATGGAGTCAAAAATGTTATTTTGCTACAAAAAGGTATATATTTTTAGTTCCATAAACTGTCATTAAAACGGCTTGATCTATTCCATTATGTTCAAGATGGTCTATATTTTATTTCTTAGCTTGACTGTCCCACTTTGTCTCTGAGTTAGACACCTTTTGGGTAAAAGCTAAATTGTGAGTTCCTCTTCTTTCAGTACATGTACATTAATCGTGGCACAGACAGCTATCAAATTCTAGAAAGGAAATGCATACAAAGGAAAGACATGCAAATAGTGTAGCAGGAAAATGTTGTTATCTATTATATAATTTAGAGCATGCAGTCATTCAGCATTGAGCAAATGTACAATTTAGCACTATAAATACAAAGAGGTAAAGATGGATAGACAAATAGACCTATGGTAAAGGATTCTAAAGAATACTCAAGTGACCAATATGTATGACCATATCAAAGTGACCAATATGTATGACCATATCAAATGAAGGATTCCTTCGCTCACTAAACTGAGTGCAGGTTCCGTTATGGGCAGGACATGAGCTAACCAAAAGTATTTCATAGCATATGACCTTCAACAGTTAAGCATATCTACGTTTTGAACAAATTTACTTAAAGAGATATTTGTCAAATGAAAATTAGAAGAATAAAACAAGCATTTTTAGATCTATGTCACCATATTTTAAAATCATTTTCTGATTATGGATGTAAAGGTCTTAATCACCAGAAAATTTGTTTTACTTTAATGTCAGTTCCATTTCTTCATGTTACAATTTTCTTCAGCATAATGCTTGCAATTAAAAATCATGCTTTTTGCCAAAAGCAGAAGATGATTCACAATATCATAAATAAAATGAGAAGGCTTATCACAATATTATAAATAAAATGAGAAGGCTTACTAATATAAACAAACAAAGAAACGTAGTACAGTATATTCAAAACATTAGATACCTCAGCAAACCTTCACTTTCTGTTGATTTAAGATCAATTAGGAAATATGATTCAAACAAATGAAAGCCCCTGGACTCAACCAAAAGCTCCTCAATGCGGTTACCTCCAGTTTTTAAACTTCCTCAAAAGATAAGATGGCTCATACATTTTGACACTACTGAGAAGAGCCCAGGCCTCAGACATTCCCATTTCTTATTCTCCTTAAGGGGTAAAATGAACAGTGTTCTTAATTGTGCTCATGATGTACCTGTTTTATAGTAATTACTCAGAATTAGTCATAATCTTCTTAGCTTCACCAAAATTGTAAACAATTGGCATTTACACACATGACATTGACCCTGTAAGAGGTACCCATAATTAACTGATCATGTTTGATTCACAGTGATTTCTTCTTTCTTTTGGACATTATTCAACTCGTTTCATAAATTATATATTAAGTCAATAATATGTATTACCATGATTGCAGACACTAGATCTCCTGTCAGTCTTTTGGGCAAAGGAAGATTTTCGAAAATTTGTGTAGCATTGAAAAACTTGGTAAATTGTATTTTGAACCCACACCTACCTAGAACTGTCCTTTATTACGTCTCTGTGTATGATTTTGTTTTCATTTTCTTCTCAGATATTTTGACATTTTATATTACAGTGATAGAGTTTCAACGACCTATGGTTGTACAATAAACGCATTGTGTACACTGATTTGTGCTCCTGATCTGGCATACTTTTGTGACCTGCCTTTCTGTTGGAAATTTAAACTACATGTACAGTTTATCATGATGTCATAATACTTGGTAACATAACGGTAAACAGAATTTCAAGATTGTTAGCCATACTACCCATTATTTATTTATTTGGGATAAATAAGGATACTTGAGATAGTGCTGGATGTGCATTATATTCAGTTTAGTATTTGTTGTTTTATGAGGAAATTATCCATAATAACGCAATTTATTACAATTATTTGTAAATGAATGTATTAAGTAGAATCATTTATTAACAATGTTTCCATCATTTGTAGATCATAAGTAGATGCAGAACTAATTCGTGTGACAAGACTGTTTACATTTTGATAAAAAAGAAAGAAAATACTTCATTTAAATGAAAACATTTGAAGAGCAAACATAGATTTGAAAATTTGACTTGAACGTTTCTTAAGACTTCTACAGTTTGCAAAAGCAGTATATTTGGAAATATACATTTATAAGAGTTTTTTTACTGGGATATTTTACAGAAAAATATACAAAAATATACACCAATGATCATGAAGATTTAGAGTTTGAAATCTGAATGGAAATTTGTAAGGCAATGACCTTTTATATTGGAGATATTGCAATGTCATACATTAAATTTGGACTTATAAATTTGTACAGAGAACGACATTTTGGATTTGAGAATTTCAGAGAACAATAAATTTGTTATGAAAATAATGTTCATTCGAGCAATAGTTTTTTTTAAAAATATATTACAGCAATACATGATATGGGAAGGTTTTAAAGAGTAATTTTTTTTTAATGTTTAAGGCATGTCGTTTTAAAGAAGATTATAATACTGCTGTCAGAAAGTCGTAGTGAAACATTTAAAAATGTTTCTCATAATTTCAAATGTAAGGTCCTACTTCTCATTAAAATGCCTAAATCCACTTTTGTCGTTTTATTTTTATGGCTCAGACATATCAATGTATGGCACATGTTTGGCTCTGTTGGGTTCATGTAAGGGTAGGTATACTTTGGCTCAGTATGGTTCTGACATTTTGTACAGTATGGTACGAGGCTATACCAATGCACAAGATTTTATTAGCATTCCAAAAATATATACAGTCCCAATTGATATTTTGTTTTTTATTTTTTATTTTTTATTTTTAAGTATCTTATTTTAGCGGAGCTGTCCTTATTTTCTTACAAACATATCAATTAATGGCAAAAGATTAGTTTTATATATTTGCTCTTTTATCTAAAATAATGCAATCAGTTTTAGATTATATTTTTTATATTGTTCTGTTCAAAACCATAAGTAAAAGATACGTATCATAGTTTGTTTATACACAAATTTGTACAAGCTTATATGGCTCTATTTCTTTGATAAAATAAACAGACAAGTTAATATTAATATTCTCTGTCAAACATGTAGTCAAACATGTATACTTAGTTCTTAACCTGTAAAATGAAAACATGCTTAAAAATCTATAATTTTTCTCATTAATTAAAAATGTCACAATAACAAATATGACCACAACTGATTAAATTAGGAATAATCTTAAACTGATTAGAATGTAGAATAGGCACATTATTTTTAAATTGATTTTTATATTGTGTAAATTGATTTTTATATTGTGTACGTTCACTATTCTGTTATTTTGTTGCAAATTGATCAAACCATATCTTCACTTCTCTTTTTTTTTTCCCTAATACTTCATGTGTGTGGTAGTTTCTGTGTCCTTTTGATAGTTTAATACTAATAACTGCATCTATTTAAATATGCATTTTCATTTTACTAGCTCATTGGGTGTGATTAAAGTAAGTGTGATAATTTTTTTGGCCAAATGAAAAACAAAAATTGTAATATTTGTTGCAACGAAACATGGTAACATTCAGAAAGAAAAAAAAGAAACCAGCAGTTCTGAATGTGCATCAAAAGTCATACTTCTAGTGCTTCTGGAAATGTGCTGTAGATAGCTTCATGTGAACGTTGCCTGTTATCAAACATCAATGTGATTTACATTATCATTCTTATTGAGCACGTAGTTAAATGAAAATAATTTTGTTAAAATTTAACAGGAGTGACTTCTTGTTATATTTTGTTATCACCCTAAGTTCCATGTTTACAAAACTGTAGACTCGTCCATTATTTCAAAACAGCAACTCCTCATATCTGTATAGACCTAAAGGAATATAGCAATGACAAATTTTAAACTAGTTCTTTAGTTCTAAATATGTACTTAAATTCAAGCAATTATACAAACATAAATCACTTAGTAGTGACAAGATATACAAAACCTTTTTAACAGCTGAATGGATTAAGGTTATGCAATAATGTCACAAAGATCAAATCAAAACGTTAAGCCAAATTGTTCTTTTTCATTTTTCAGCTGTAGATATTTGTATACCTGCATGGATAATCAATACAAGTACCGAAACCCAGCACTTTTGAATCTAATTTTAAAATTATTACTTTTTGTATATGCATATTGTATTGATTCTTTAATGTGTTTACAGAAATCTTCATATATTTGATGTAAATTTTAGAGGTTACTTCATGTTGTTAAAGCTGTGAAAGTTTTAGTGTTCCATATCAAATGCAAAATTAACACCTTGTGATATCAATGTACTCACGATCATTTTTTTCTGTTGTGCTTTTGTTCTGCCGTTTTTTTTTGCATTTTTTTAAATAATGATTGCAGAAGGTTAAATGTCAATGAAATATTTATATTTCCCATTTTTTGAAGACTGCACTAGGTAAGATTGTCCAATTTTCTATTTGTACATCTGGTTTAGAAATTGTAGAAGAAATAGGAGCCATACAACAATAAAGAAGTTGATTGGCATGGAAATAATGTATGATACTGCATACTATTTAAAAACATCTGAAATGACACATAACTAGTATTCAGAAGATGGCTCAATTTTGCATGCAGGTGTATTAAGTTACATGAATGAATGATATCAAGTAAGCAGTGCATCCAAAATGGACAATGCTGAAATCTCATTTCATTGAAAGACGCTGCTGGCAAGGTAGAGCTTACATGTTGTAATATAAATATTCTTGTGTGACAGGAGGAAAAGTGTGATATTTCTTACTTGTTGATACAATTGTGAGAATAGAACAGAATAGGATTGTCAATGCATTTACCCTTTTAGGGCATATTCATATGATATTTTCCTCATCATTTTTGTGTAATACGTTTCAAAAGCTTTAAACACTAAAGTGTGCTCAAAATCTTAACTCTCATTTTTTTTTAGTCACAAGCATGTATCTTCAGTATACAAGGTTTTGTCAGATTCATCCATAACCTTTGTCACGGTAAGTTTTTTAAAACAATGCAACAACATACTTACGATGAGTTTGTAACACAGGTTTTTGTACCTTTTTGCTTGGCTGCTGATTATTGGTACCCTTTCCACAGTTTGTGCTCAGACTGAAAATATGTGGGTTGGTGGGGTGATCTTTTGACAAAGTGGAATTTCCAAAGTATAATGAATATTTACTGATGTAAACAAACATATAGGGCATGAAAAAATTCTTCTTGAGTTCCCCGTGTTTACCGTGAATTTTTAGGAAATTGGGGTAAATGCTCAGCCACCCAATCCTAGAATAGACCCTGCTTTTTCATGTTTAATTTGAAGCACACAAACTCCTAAAACATCTACTTATAGTGCATTATATTTGTATCTGTATATATAAACACGAATGAGTCATCTCAATATATGAAAAAGTCAATTCAGTCTACCAAGATGTCATCTTTTATTTAAAATAAAAAATGTGTTACATAATTCTTTTTGCATACAATTAAAACTAAACACAAGTATTATCACGTAGAAAATTCATATATATATATATATATATATATATATATATATATATATATATATATATATATATATATATTCTTTCTTGTGTTTTTAATCCGTGTTTTTTGTTTTGCTTTGACATGATCACCCGTACACTCTGAAGCACTGTGTCTAGTTCACATAATATTCTGCATTGAGTGATCTCGTTTTGTTTGATTTATTTACATATACTACATGTATCAGAACTTACATTTGAATATCTTTCTGGTTGAAAATTTAATTTTAAATATGTCTCAACAGATACCAAAAACATGGTAACATAAAGACTTGTGATACCATATAGTATTATGTCATTTTGTTTGGGACAACATAAACATGACCTTTATATTACGTAGTTATATGATTTAAATCAAAGGGTTTATTGCCAGTGATATTAACAGTATAAAGCATTATAAGCAGCAACATTAAAAGAAGATTCAAGTTTGCATTAAGTAATCATTCATGCAGCATGTATCGATGTCATTCATATGAACTTCCAAAAGGAAGGGGCAAGTACACATATTTGAATTTATCATTACATACTTGTAGTGTGTAAAACTGAATGATTATATTGACTCTGAATGGTATTGAAATTTCTAACCAAATTTTATTAACATGTTGATGCAGGTCCTTGTTATTTTTCTAAATCAATATTTTCATATTTGTCAACATTTTTATGTTAGAATGATAGAATATCAAATTTCCAGGATATTTAAAACCAGAATTTCTGTAATATGGTACTAGACCTATGGGTTCTAAGCTTTAATATGATGGGTGGGCAGAGTATCATCTTGTAAATTAAACATATTGTTAATGCTGAAAGAGTGAATTTCAACATTACAATATGATTAGAAGTGTAGAGATTGTGAGACTTACCCTGAAATCTGTATGAAATCGTTCATGTTATGTGTCAGGTCTCATCGCCGGTCATGCGGTAGCAACTGCACTGTCATCGAGTTCAATCTTGCACATCATTAAATACTCATAAAACTTCTAGAGTCTTACTTTGTATGAATTTGTCACACCCAGAAATATGTCTATCACACTTAAATTCCCATCCAAATCAGCATTTGAATATAACAAAACTAGATTTCATCTGCCCTGACAATATGAAAATATTTCTGCAACCAAGATCACAAAACAGGTTCCACACATTAAATTTGTCAACGTTCACATTTTTATTAAATTGTCCATTGAAAATGATCGCCATCTTTGATACAAGTATGATTATATTTTGTACAGTTAATATTATAGTCTTCATTTGTATGCTAGTCAATGTATTTCAATGTTGTCAGCGTTCACACACACACACACACACACACACACATATATATATATATATATATATATATATATATATATATATATATATATATATATATATATATATATATATATAATACAACAACTGGAAATGATTGAATTCAATCAAATTCAATTGAATGTTATTGATTCAGGCTTAATACAAAAGTAACATTGTGCCATACTAAATAAGCAGTATCTCCAGACACCCTGAAAATCGAAGGCTAACTTTAAAAATACTTAGTCTATCATCCGTTTCTTGCTGAATCATTACATTGAGATTATGAAGGCCAGCACATAATAGCATTTGTTTATAATATATATATATATATATATATATATATATATATATATATATATATATATATATATATATATATATATATATATATATATAATAACATGGTAATTAAAGTGTTGGTATAAAGCAAATTGATATACCAATATTGTTGCTATATCAAATTGTGATCCGCCCATGGCGCAATGATACGAATATAAACAAGCATTCTTTCATCTGCAGGCCTATAGATCAATGATGAATTTCTACTAAGTCATTAATCATAATTTGACGTATGGAAATAATGATAACAAGTATTATCTAAATGAAATTAAAATAGTACACAATTTCATCGCAACCTTTTTTCCATTCCCCTCTCCCCTCTTGTGCGAAAGGGACAAAAAAGGCTAAAAATTTGGAGAGATAAAAGCATAATGCGCTGGACGAAAACATTAAAACTGAACTTGTGCCAAGTATCCTACATTAATCTGATTTGTCGTAACGGTATGTTTACGCTTTCCTTGGGATCTATCTATATTATTCATAATATCAACGATACATAGCTGCAATCACCAGTCGACACTAGGCCTACATGTTAAATTTGTCGGTTACGAGTTTACGAGGCACACATACTGTAGCGTATTTAATGCTTTGTTGTTGTTGATTCTTATACATATTATAATGTTTTAAAACTCGATTATTAATTATTAAATATAAAAATGTCAAAATGGTCGCCCCCGTCCCCTCTCTGTCTGTCTGTCTGTCTCTCTCTGATTTACTGTAGCTAGATACGGGCCAAAATTCATGAAAATACGAACGTTGGGGATTTTCGCTTGTGTCATACGACGATGATTCTGGACCTATGAATGATGGTAAAGTGTAGTCAAGAGAGAGAGAGAGAGAAAATTTTATAGTTCTATAGTCTTTAGAAATGTCCATTAAAGCAGAATAACGTTTTAGATGAACTGTCAATAAATTAAAATATTTTAATTACCTCTTTTCGGTTCGTCATTTCGATTAGTTTCTATTCCACGCTAATTTCCATACGCCAGTACGTGGATGCCTGACAGTTCAGGTTCAGTGTACAAGAGGCTAACCGTGTTTGTAATGAACTACTTTCTTCATAAAAACCATATTTCATGTTTAAATCATGAGTGTATGTCTTATATTGATTTAATCAATGTGAATTCAGATAGAAACTCAAAAAGAAAACAATCAACTTATCAATTTGCATATACAAGAAAAATCGTAGAACTATATTTTGTAGCTGGCACACTCGCCGGGATGTGAGGAGTTGATTCACTCGGTCAATAGACAGTTACCAGAAGCATATCGTAATTCCATTTAAAAATGCAAATATGTGTATTTGTTTATTATATAGTTAAAATATATGTATAGTGTGTACGCTACATTATGATATACTACTCGTTGTATCCATTTTTCATTAAAAGGAAACTCGGCAAGCCTCGTTTCGTTGTAATGAAAAGTGTATACATCTTGTGGTGTATCATCTATACAGTGTACATAATATTAATATATATATATATATATATATATATATATATATATATATATATATATATATATATATATATATATATATTCCTTTTATTAGGCATTGTTTCATAATTTCGTAGTCCAAAATGTATGTTACAGATGATGTCAGAAGTGAGATGTCATGGTTCTGTGTGATATCTGAAAAGTCTATTAGATTGCTTACTGAACGATTTGATTTATACCAAATGTTTCAGACGGGGCCAACATCAATCTTTGAGTAGGAATTCTGGAAACAAGACGTGTTTTATATGCAGTGCACAGGGCCATTTTTTTCCCCAGAAATTGTCTCATTTATTAGAAAGGTCAAGCTCAGACAAGTACTACCGGTCAAGGCCATGGAAGCACGTCAAGAACAGGAAATGCAAAAGGAGAGGGAAATTTGAAGCCGTCACCTCTGTAGACTGGGAGTTGATGTATAAGGAACAGCCTTCCGAACAAAAGAATGGTGGTGACTTGTATGTATACGTTTGAGGCATTTTGGGAAGAAAACAGAAATGTGGAATAATGGTCCTTTTGTGGAATGCCAATACATTTCCTAATAGACAGTGGTTCTGCCTCTGCCTTCTTCCATATAATAAATATTGGCGATAGATGATGAAAAAAAACTGTTATTCTAGGAAACACACCTAAAGTTACTGGAGTTAAATGACAATGAATTAAGAGTGCATGGATATTTCAGTGTGCCACTGGCAATTGGTTCCTCAGTTTATACAATGACTATCCTATGCCATTTTAGGACAAGGCTTCGTGATGCAGCATGTCAACAGAATTGATTATAAACGTTTACTCGTCTGCACCGATTATAGTGATATTCAATGTTACATAGGGGGAAGAAGCCAACATGGCGTGCCATGTCGAAGTGTAGGAGATTATCACAGTATCGTCTGTCTTGAATGTGGATACCAGTCTCAAAACCAGGATCCAAATAACTAAGTAATAATGGAAGTGTCGAGACCTTTCCAAACGTTTGGCAGGAGAGAAAAGAGGGATTGAACATTCAAAGGCTGAGAATCAAGTGGTACATGCGAGTCCTTTTATCATGCTCCAGACCAAGAGCTAACTCTGTGCAATGCAGTATCTATGTACTAGAAAATGGGAAGCTCTGTCTACCTCAGCAATAAAGAAAGGAGGAGGCTAACATATTTACTGATAAAGTATCAGTATATCTTGTCGAAGTCATCTGATGACCTTGGAAGGGCTAGTCTCATTAAACATCGTAATAACACAGTCAATGCAACTCATATAGTACAGCCTCGATGTAGATTGGCTATTGGAGAAAAAATATGTAGAGAAGACAGAAATCAAGAAAATGCTAGATCAAGGAGTCGTTGATCCCCCAAACAGTGCATGGAGTTCCAACATAGAGTTGGACACCAAGAAGGTCAACCCCACCCGATTTCATATAGACTATAGGAGACTCAATGATGCAACGGTGAAGGGTGCTTGTCCTTTACCCTGGGTTGATGAATGTATTGATGCACTTTCAGGTTCAAAGTGGTTCTGTTGCTTGGACCTCAATTCTGGATTTGGCAAATTGAAATGGCCTCTGAAGATAGGGAGAAGACTGTCTTCTCTACTACTCAAGGTCTGCACCAATTCACAGTAATGTCATTGGGGTTAGCAAACAGTCCATCGTCGTTTCAGCGTCTCATGGAGACTCTCCTGAGAGGTTGTCAATGGGAAGTTCGCATGCCATACATGGATGATATTATGATGCCAGGGTCGACTTTTGATGAAAGTCTCATAAGGTTGGAGTATGTATTCATCTGTCTGTGAGAAGCAAACCTGAAGCTGAAGCCATCAAAATGTTTGTTCTTTAAGAAAAATCCTAAAATTCCTAGGACAGGTAGTTTCTAAAAATAGGGTTCATACAGACCCAAACAAGACTGATGCATTTAAGGATTGGGCAGTTTCACATAATGCCAAAGAAATTAAGAGTTTTCTGGAACTTGGGCCTAATGCAGCAGATCTGTCAAGGGATTTCCCGAAATTGCAAAACCATTGCATATGTTATGCGACAAGAGCAAGAAGTTCAACTGGTCTGAAGAATGTGAAAAAGCATTCAAAAAAGTTAAACATGCTTTAATGTCGCCTCCAATCTTAGCATACCCAAAGCCTGGACTACAATTCATACTAGCATGGGCGTCCGCAGAAATTTATCCGGGGGATTGGTGGGCAAGATGTAGACATAAACATGTTAAGAGGTAAAATTCGGTGCGGTTAAGTGCCCCCTCTCCCTTGCGCTTATATGTGGGCGTCCATGTATACTAGATACAGATGCCACCGATCTGTCGGTGGAGGCAGTTCCGTTGCAAGAGCATGATGGCGTCGAAAAAGTTATCCTTTCACGAGCAAGTCCCTCGAACAGCACAAAGTCTCATATTGTATCACTCGGAAGGAATTACTAGCAGTTGTGCTAAACATTAGGAGTTTTCACTCCTACTTGTTAAAAAGTCATCATTCGCAACAACAATGCAGCAGTGACCTGGATGCGAAACTTAAAAAAAAATCCAACTGGACAAGTTGCATGATGACTGCAAGAGTTAGGGACATACGCCATGAAGGTTACTCACAGAGCTGGACACAAACACCGAAATGTTGACGCATTATAGAGATACCCATACAAGGTCTGTCACAGACAGCAAAACAATGTGTGAAAGTGAGATTTTTGAGACTTTTTGTCAACAAACTGTTATTTCAATAGAATAGAAGGTAGTTACAGGTTATGGAGATAATCCCAGAGTTGAAGCCTTCAGAACTGTTACCAGACGTCAGCACAAAAATAAAATAGCGCACTTAAAGAACAAGAACGTGTGGCTTGCTGGATCGGAACCAGATGAAATTAGGCATCAGTAACTGAAGGACCTCAATATTGTTTGATAATGACTGCTCTAGAAAAAGGAAGAGATATGCTGAAATGGGAAGATGTCTCAAGCTGGGCAGCATCATTTAAAACTCACTGGAGCCAGTGGGACCGTATATTTTTTCAAAACGGAATGCTGTATAGCAAATGAGAATGCGATGCTGTGGACAACAAATCTCAGTTCGTCGTCCCAGAAACCAAGAAACAAGAGCTTTTGAAGTATATGTTCATGGCATATCAACAACAGCCCACCTTGACGTTGAGACAACTCAAGAGCAAATGAAGATTAGATTCTACAGCCAGGCATGAAAGCATATGACCAAGAATATTGTCGAAAATGCGACAAATGTTCTGCCTGTAAACCTTCTGGAAGTCAAAAAGGAACCCTTTAATGACAATGTGTTGTTGGAGAACCTTTGAAAGAATAGCTATAGATATTCTTGAGCCAGTCCCAAATAGAAGACTTGGAAACAAGTACATACTTGGCATCTGTGGTTTTATTGTACTAAATGTATAGAGGCCATAGCTATACCAGATGGGAGGCTGTAACCGTTGCAGAAACATTTGTTGGAACACCACTGCAATTACACTCTGATCAGGGGAAGAAATCTGAGTCTCAGGTCTTTCAAGATATGTGCAGAGATCATCATACTGACAATATGAGAACTACAAGCATGAGGCCCACATCCAATTGAAATGTGGAAAGACTCGCACGCCTGAAGTGATGTTGACCATGTACTGTGAATCAAAAGAGAACTTTTGGGATAAAATACTGCCGCAGGTTATGCTTGTATATTTACTGCTCGTGTGTTCACTCAAGCACATCACAAACACGAAACATGATGACTTTGGGACGAGACGTTGTCATGCCACTACAAGCCATAAATGGACAGCCAAACAGCACGGATATACATGTAGAATGTGGACAGCATACTTTTAGCCTAGGGGAAGAAGTTTGAACGGGTTCATGAAATAACCAGGAAATGTCTGAAACAAAGGACAGTACATCAGAAGAGATAATATGATCTATTAGCACAAAAAAAAAAGATTTTTTAAAATTAAGACATGCTGTGTGGGTGCATAAACCTGTCAGCAAAGTTGCAGTTTGTACGAAACTTACTTTGTCTTGGGAGGGTCCCTTTGTTGTTGTAAAGAAAACTGATGATGTGACTTATCTTGTGAAGAGGTTGATAAAACAACCGTCGAAGGTATACCAGATTGATCGTTTGGCAACCTATCAAGGAAAGAACACCAAATCGTGGGCAATGCAGTACCGAACGTTGGAATCTAGTCGACTATTATGATGTTTTAGCACTCTATCTACCGTTAGATGTACATGCATACCGTTATGTAGTCAGTTTTATTTATGATAGTTGCGACGATGTAGAGGCATGAGAGTTGTCTGGAAAATTCTGTTCAGGAGTGGGTGCAGATTTTATTTTTTTAAGTGGTGATTGCTTGCACACCATTTTATCCGGAAGTTGGTTCTCTGCCGTGAGGTTTATGTACGGTTAAGGACTGGACAGATCACCCAGATGCCTCTCCAATGATGGTGCACCTACTCTTGTCGGACGGACTGAGTTAGTAAGTTGGTTCTATTATTGGACGTGATGATGCGTCATTGACGAACGTGATATTTTCTATTTGCAATGAAACAATTATACGGACTATGCAGTTGTACTCCTCGGATGATGCGTTCTGAAGAGTGCTCGGTTCTCAATGTAATAAAGTGTTATCCAAAGAAGGGTATATTTTTCAAGCTTCCAATTTTCCAGATTTAGATGTATGGTGCAGATGTTTTGCAAACATGAGGGCCGTCATATCACAAATTAGTAAAGGTTAAAGGATGGCTACACGAACTTACATGAAAGATAGCTATTACGTGATTAACTAACTGTCATGGCACAAGTGATGATTATAGATCCCTGATGTTAATGAAACCTTTTCTTTCTTTAAATATTCTTCCTTTAGTTACAGAATGGCTGCATCCACACCAAGACTCATTTGCTGGATCTGTACAGAAACATTCAGCTGTAACAGAGATTCAAGAAGCACCTCATGACTATTTCATACTGTAGCAGGATGGTAAGTTGTTCCTGGTGCACTTAAGAAGAGACGACCTATCGGAGGATGACAGAACTAAAAAGCCATCACGAGAGATGACATGGTTTTCTACGGAAATGTTTCAGCGAGAGCAACTGGTTCTGGCTGTCCCTACAGTCAGATTGTTACTTACTTTGAAATCTGTATAAAATCGTTCTTGTTGTGTTGGTCATGTGGCAGCAACTGCACTTTCATCAAGTTCGATCTTGCACATCATTAAATACTGGCCGAGTAGTCTAAAGTGCTCTCCGCTACGGATCACTGCCATCTCACCTCTGTCTGCACCGGTTCCAGTCTCGGATTCAGCCAAAGTGGGTATGTGAGAAAGCTTGCCATTAGCTTCTCGTGGGTCGGTGGTTCTTACCGGGTTTTTTCCGGGTTATTCCTCCACCATTAATACTGGCCGCCATGTATAGCCTATCGTGTGCTGAAAAATGGCGTTAAACCCCCAGAACAACAACATCATTAAATACTCATAAAAATCTTCTAGAATCTTACTTCAAATGACACTAGCGGTATGTGCCACTTGTGCTTCAAATGAGTTTATATAGGGAAAATATCCTGAAAATGTATAGCCTCAAACGGGAAATTAACATGGGAAATTTATAGCCTCAAAGCGGTATTTAACATGGGTGACGCCACACCACTGGGAAAATGGTAAAAGCCTTACATGTGGCTGACCTCAGTGGTGCAGTTACTTAGAAACAGTGTTCGGGTTGACCTCAATACACGTTACTCTCAGTACGGGACACTCTACTCTGTGTTAAATGTGTATAGCCTCAAAAGGGTCAAGAGGGTTTATAGGGTCACATGGGAAGTTTTTTTAAAAAGTTGGAGTTGTGAACATAGAAATACAAATGCATATACAACAGAAAGGCAAAATATATTGGGGCAAGAGTGAAAGAGTATATCTTTCAGAGGCATGAGAGGGGCCCTGGAAACCAATCTAGTTAACATACACCGAAACCACTATTCTTCTTCTTGTCCTCATCATTTGTCTCATAGAGGGACCGTACAGCAAGACTCTCTTAAGACAGCCTTGTCTATCTAAAAAAATTCTTCTCTTATACAGAGCCGTATCCGTCATCTTGGTGATAGCCCATGATGATTTCACATACATTATCATTCAGGTTGAACAGCATCCCTTATATGAGTGTGGAAGCCAATACGCTTGCTAACATGGTATACGGCTAGGGCTCTCCAATAGTCAACATTATATGCATCTTGATCGTGAGAACAGGTGAAACCATGATACGAGTCGCTGATATTCATAGTTTATGGCCAGATCAAAACGGATTGACATTTTTCACCAAGCCAAATGGCTTTGCAAAATTCAGTCAGAGCCCGGAGTTTCTCCTCCTAATCAGAAGAGAGTGCCGAGTGACGTCACATGCAGTATAATGGTAAGTCAGCGTTCATGCGCAGTGAATCTATTCTAAATGGTATAAGTAAGGCAGCAACTAAGAAGACGATGTATTGGGGTGCGCCTGCAGTGGAGAATTTTGAATTTTGAATGTGCTACTTGACATTTCGCTAAGTTAAGGCATCTCGTCATCTCCAGTCCATGAGCTTGTTTAAGAACACCCAACAGTCCTTTCAAGGGCCACCTACCTCTCTAGAAAAGAGATACTACTCAAAGTTGTCAAATTAAGTAAATTAAAATCCCTTTTTCCTATCATGTTTGAAGGGCGTGAATGCGTCAGTGTGTGTGTGTGTGTGTGTGTGTGTGTGTGTGTGTGTGTGTGTTGATTCATAGTCTATAAAAAAGTCAAGACAAAGAGACGCTTACTTTTCTTTTAGTATATACTTATTTGAAGACCACGATGAAAGTTCACAACATATCACCAAAGTCCACTTTCTTTTTCTTTTACTCTGTCTTTCCTTTTGAATTTCTTCACCGGCACAGGTTCTTCCCTGTCTTAACACTTTTTATTGTCTTCTTTTCTTGTCTTTCTTGACGGGTTTGGGTTCGTCTTCATTTTCAGATGCCCACTTCTCCTCCTCTTGCAGCATTAATTGGTTCTTTTTTGTCTTATGGTACTTTGAAGACTAATGTACTTTCTCCTGAAAAGAATAGGTTACTTGGCCTCTGTCACTCTTTTCCTGTTTTTTACTTTGCTTTGATGATGTGAGCATTCTGAAACCCCATGACCTTTCTCCAGAAGATATAGCAAGTATCTTGACTTTTATCTCGTGAGGGGTAGTAGTCCGTCGTCTGCTCTGAAGTAAACTTCGAATTACGTCCCTCAAAGCTTTGACCAGAAGCTTACTATGTGTTGGCTCTTCTATCTTGACTGCTTGAGTGTTGGATGAATACTCTGACTCTAAAACACTATATAGGAACCTGCTGCATGTAAATCTAATCAAATTAAATTTGCAGTCAAGATGAAATGAATGCTAGATTTAAGTGAGAAAGAATAAAGTAAGAGGCCGCGACTTAACATATTGCATCGCACACGAGCTGAAGTGATGGCCCAATTCCATGACAGTGATTTTGAAGACGACATGAGTGAGCCCGAATCAACATCTTCCACATCAACTCTCAGACCAAGAGAGTCTACCTCCAATGAAAGTCAACCAGTAGCACCCGGAAAGTGTTGCCACATTCAAGAGATGGAAAAACGCTCCTCCAGAGTATCTAGAACCACGTCTTTCACTTACACGGTGAAGTTTAAAGATTTCAAGTCTGAAGTGCCGCTCGAGAAATGAGAAAATTTCATTACAGATGTGTGGGATTCCATATTAGAAACAATGAAACGACAATGCCAAACCAAAGAAGACGATCGTTTGAGACTTTCCATTTATCATGACAGTTTGAAGTCACCACTTTGGATTGACCTTAGAAACCTGACAAAACTGACACCTTCCAAAGTCATTGATAAGATTCAACATATTCAGCAATCCAATGACAAATTTCACATCATCGATGGTAAAGCTACACTTTACATGACTCATGTATGTCCTTAAAAGTGCTATTAGTGGATGGCAAGCGTGCATCATTCAAATTAGCAACACTGAAGACCAGATGTGTTTAGCTGGAACCATCATCATGGGTCAAACATATGCTGACAAGAACAACACTGCAGAATGGAAAATAGACTGGAAAAGTATTTGACAATCAGACCGACCCAAATAACGAAGAGAAGCAGAACTCCTGTTACAGCAAGCTTATCTATTGAAAGAAACAGAGCGAGGCATTCCTGAAATGCAAACTCTGCAAGAAGCCTTTTCTCCTCGCTACACTTTAAAAGTCTACCATCAAGTGGTGCGTATACCTTTGGTGTTTCAAGGCCCCTATTTCCCAGACAGAAAATACATTCACATCTATCATCATGCATTTTGATGCTATTAACATTATCAACAAATTTCTCTGATGTAACTATTATTGTGAGAAATACAACATTGGGCATGCCAATCGGGAGCAACATGTTCATTGCAGACAGAGGTGTCAGAGGTTGTTTAGCCTATAAACCCTGCCTGTCCAAAGGACAAGATCGAATTCATTGCTCAACTTGTCGGCGCACTTATGTCAGCCCTACGTGTTGCCAACAATATTTCATGATGTAAAGTTCACAGTAGAACAATTCTTGCCAACAACTGAGATTGTGCTCTATTTATAGAGATTTCATACACACCAATATCCCCGGAGCGCACATTTGTCCATGCAAGAAATTATATTATATTTGTCACCAAATCTTCGACTTGGAACATGATTGTTACATCCAAAGATACAAATCTAAACAAGATGATGAAAAGAAGAAAGGGAAGTTCATCTTTTTTATTTCGACTGGATGCAAGAGATAGGCATTCACATTTCTAATTTCTGCAAAGCTCATTGACTGTGGAAGAAGTGCATCAATGAACCTCTTGTCATTGTCCTCATTGTAAAAAAATTCCTGGAGGACATGAAAAATTGTCCAAGGACCTAACACTCTTCCGGATTCTGCCAGACCCATCGACGGCAAGTGGAGCCAAGAGGACAGTGAACATTATGGAAACTGTCATCGTTTTGCTACGGTCAAGGATCACAGTTTCTCAGGATACTATAGAAAAGTTCTTCTGAAATACCCTTCAGAACAAGGCACTGAATGCCCTAAAGTCAACATGAACAGAGCCAAAATCATATAGATGCAAGTGGGGACAAATACAGCTTAAAGATTACTTGACGTATTTGGCCATACCTATGGGTCAAATGTCCAAAACATTTGGAATGACAGAAATACGCAACCCAATCAACATGTGATCCTGTCGCATTTGCCTGATGTACACTATTACAACCCCAACAAGATGAGCACCGAACAAGAAGCTTTCTACGCTTGCTAATACTCTCATGCTTTGGACTCCTTCGACTTTCAGGAGTTATGTTAAAGTATTGCCGATCGGACGTGGATATTTTACGGCGTTATTGTGAACATTTTGACTACTGTTTATGGAACATGTAGGGTCAATCCATTGAAAGAAGCCTCTTCCATTTCCGTACTGCAACTAATTCATACCTAAGAAGACCCTAACCATCATACACCATCAAACTTCTGAGTTCATCAAGTGTGGATACTCGTTTAAAACTATGCGTTGGTTACATTACTTATGCGAAACATAAGACAAATGGATCCAACATGTCAAAAACGGAGGAGGCAAAAAGACCATTGGAAAATATTCGGTGAATGTCTGGAACTTAGAAGACCCCAAGATTGCACAAATTTCAGGAAAGCTTATTTCACGGATGTCCTACCTGTTATGCTCAAAAATACACGAAACAACGAATACGAAGGCTTTATCAAATGCAAAGTCTTACCTCCCACCCACTTGTATTACCCCGTCTTACCCTACCATTGCCAAGTAAAACCAAAGCTTCCTTTGTGCCGTACCTGTGATGAAACCTGTATCCAAGATCTACCTGGTCATCACGCCCAGGAAGTACACACTAAGACATGAATGTGGGTCTGTGCAGAATTGTTGCATGCTCTGAATCTGGGATACCAACTGTTAAAAGTCTACAAAATTTATCACTTTCTCAACACAGAAAAGTACCAAAAGTACGATAACATCCAGAAAGGCATTTTCTTGGGCTACATCAATGCATTTATGAAACTCAAACAAGAAGCCTTCCTGATGCCAGACTCCCGAAGACCAAGACAAATTAAAAGATGAGTACCGTTCCAATGAAGGCATCGCTTTAGACCACATCAAAAAAGAAACCAAAGGAATATGCTCGTTTGCCATAGTCATGCTGAATTGCTTGTGGGGAAAATTGGCACAAGGACTGTGTTTACCCAAGATGGAGAACTTGTCAGATCCCTGCCACAACTACGACATGATTTATGACAAAAGAAACTATATGAAACACGTGGGCATTGTTCATGAACATTTGATCCTGGTGAATTACCAAGAAAAATCAGTGACGAGTTTGGAAATGGCATCATTGCTGCCTATGTGACAGCCCATGCCGGCTTAAAATTGTACAAAGTATTATCCATGTTACGAGATTGTGTCCTATACTTTGACACAGACAGTTGCATCTGCATTGATCTCCCTCATCATCCTCACCCAGAGATCAAAGGAGACCATTTAGGGACATGGATGGATGAGCATTCCAGAGACAGGATTTTTAATTTACTAGTGGTGTTCCTAAAAATTATGTCTATGAATACCAATACCAGCAGAACAAACTGCATACAAACTGCATAATAAATGGATTGACGCTGAATTATCGAACGAGTCAGGTGATCAATTTTGGCTTGCTGAAAGAAGCTCTACAGTCTGGAAAGGATCAACACTTTAGCGAGTCCATTGTACGGTTACATAACCACCAAATCGTCACTTGCCCATTTGAAAAAATGTATCCAATTGTGAAGCACGAGTGAGTATGACTTCCAAACCATTTGACTTTACCATTTTGTTTCCCGGTATATAGAAGTTAAAGACTTCCAAGACTTACACTTCATTTACGAGAAGAAATGCCAAGCTAGAAAGATGAATCATTTCACAGAGACACGAGTGAAAGAAAATTTTCAAGTTTAGTGATAAACACGAGTGCGATGCTTTGCCTTATGATCACCTAGATGCAGTGTCCTGTGACATCATCAATGTCATGGTCATTTCTATACTATTACGTGCATAGAAAGTGATGATGTGCGTGTACCACCCTACAGATACAAAAGCGAAACCACTTGTTACTGTACACATTGCCTCTTGACTGATTTTCATAGTCAATGTGATACTGTACGTCTACCACCCTGTGGATATCATCCATGCCTGTGCAACCAAATTGGAATGTCACTGCCACCTCAATGACATGCACCATTCAAAGAAAAGTACACGTTGCATGTGACTTTGAATGTCAATTCCAAACATTCAAGTTACAACAAGAATTACAAGCATTGATAGATGGTACAGATTTGTCAGAAAAGGAAAATCATAATGGTATGTTCAAGCCTTGCAATGTCTTCAACTCTTTTGCCAGAAAGCTTTAGATGAAATTGCTAAACCGACTATGAAAATTTCATGGCCATGTTGGAAAGCCAATCACCACCCTTTGTGATCAAGACAGACATAGCCACACGAACACCAGCAGATAATACACCAGAAGTCTTTTGTACACCAATGGACCCCATCCCTACCAAGACTGCAGCATCCTTTTTGACTCCTTCTCCCATTCCCCAACGCTAGGAATTCAAAATGAAAGAAGGGAATCCAGAAGCAAAAGAAAGCAAGAAAAAGTGATCCCTTTACCACCAGCATGATGGAGAACATTTTAGCCTGCATATACATCAATCCTGCTCGAGTCCAAAAATTGTATCCTGCTGCCAAACCCAACTGAAATGTACGCTTTCCCCAAGTGAAGCAATAGTTACAAAAAAGAGATGTACATGTTATACAAACTCATTCAACGAAACGTTTCCAGAAGTCATACCAAAGTGGAGGGCATCCATCATCAATGGCAAGCCAATGTAGCCAATTTCTCTCATTTGGCCACGTACAATCATGGTTACAGAGATTTATTTTGTGTCATCGACATCTTTTCCAAATTAGCCTGGGTCGTGCCATAATCTTCCAAAACAATCTCTGAGTTGGTGTGAGCTGAAACAAAGTGGTCATCACCCTCTCTGACGGCAAACAGACAAAAGTACCCAATTTCTGAACCAAATTTTGAAGAAGAGAGACATACACTTTATCACCACTGAGAATATCGAAACCAAAACTAACGTTGTGGAACATTTTTGATGCACAGATCTTTGTTTAAAGTTTATTTAAGCACAAAGCAATATTTATTTAAGAATTTTTTCATTCCTTTCTCTCTTCAAAATGATATGAATTCTATTCATTTCTAATTTATTTTACAAGCAAACTACATATTGTTATATCATTTGTTATGAGAATTCAGTTATATGGTCAAGTGAGTGTTGTCCTCACAGACCAATACTTTTATTTATTTATGTATTAATTTTCTTTATTTAATTATTTTTATGAAGCTAAATGCATACATTATATATTTCATAATTATAGGTCCAACAATGTTCTTAGGTAAATAGAATGTCCAAGTCATTGTGAGCGTTATCCTCACCAATTTGACATTTTCAATGCAATTTAGTCTTTTTTTTAAAATTATAGGTCCAACAATGTTCTTAGGTAAATAGGATGTCCAAGACGTTGTGTTTTCCTGACATTGACTTGACCTTGCAGATTCTGCATGTCACATCTTACAATCAAGTCATATTTTCATTAATGTAGTTAACTTTATTGCAACTGAATCCAAACATAGTAAATCTTATATAATTTTCATTCATTAAAAGAGGTATTTATACAATGAATTAGTAGTAGGGTGCTAATATCTACCCTGACCTTGTGAGAGATTGTCATATACAAACTGTACCTCAAGACATGATATTATTCTGGCTTTGTATACAAACAACAAGACTCATGGTTATGAACTGCAGCTTTATTAATTGTTCCTTAATAAACGAGTCATCTTCTGTTATGGTTTAAAAGAGTTCAAGTTTACTCCATTCTCCCCTCCTAAGTCAGTTGTTAAGAAGCATACTCATCCCAGGTGTCATACTCCAGTGTAGTATTATTTATAGGATCTAGCTTGGCTCTTACACTATTTATTTTTGCTATCAACGTGGATCTGCAGCTTGTTAAGATTAATGTCACAAATGGGCATAATTCATGTGTATTAGTACCAAAATACAAACACGAAACATATTGAGTTATTTATAAACAACACTCACTTTAACTAGTTTACATGTTTAACTTTCACTGAAGGATCATGGAATTGAGTCTGCAAATAAAGCAATAAACTATGTGCTCATTCTGTGCTGTATTTCATCACTCTCATATTCTTTTAAATTTGTAATACACTACTGAGTTGTCCTTTTGCTAATCCAACATGTTTTAAAGTTTAAAGGACCCTCTCCTCTAATGACTGCTCCAGTGGACTAGTGGTTAGAGTGTCTGCCTTGGATGCATTAGGTCACAGGTTCAAACCCCAGCCGAGTCATACCAGAGACTTACAAAAATGGTACTAACAGCTGCCTCGCATGGCGCTCAGCATTAAGAGGTGAGTGTTAGGACTAGTCGGTCTGGTGTCTGGATAATGTAACTGGGTGGGAGATCATGCTACATGTCTGCAGCATGTTGCCCCAGTGCTAGGCATCACTATAAACTGTCACACTGCAGACATCATAGCGATATGACTGAAAAACTGTTAAAGCTATGTTAAAAATCTAAATGACACACACACACACACACTCTCTCTCTCTCCTCTAACATTTTCAGTCATATAACATCCATAAAAGGCATTGATAAAGCCTGTTTTGCTTAATATCTGATGCAATTTTTTTAAACTATATTGACTAGTCCGCTATCTAAATCTTCTCAAAATATAATGAACTGATAAGACAAATTTTAAATTGAAGAAATCCATCTGTTGTCTTGGAAATGTGTCATTATGCAGCTCCTATAAATAGAAAATAAGGAAAGTTCATGTAGGTATATGATGATACTATTATGGTATTCTTATGCAGCAATCTTCTTTTCTTAAAATATTCACAAATTTATTTGATGTGTGGGGCAAAAGAAATGATAATAAAAATGACAAACACATCTTTGTATTGCTTTATTTTTATTTTTGATGTACCAAAAGAGTATAATCCATATATGGGCACAAGATGTAATTAAGTGACAAAAGCTTAATGATTGTGCCAAAAGCATAATGGCTGGCATGTTGCATGTCATGTCAAAGATAACATCTTGTAAAGAAAACTTGCAAAGACTGGCATTTTCATTATGTAATTATCGACATAAGTAAAAAATACTTGCTTAGAATGTTTGAGGAGAAACTTCATCAGTAAAGTGACCATAAATTCCATCAGAATATTAATCTTTGTACAAAACAATAAATATAAATATAAATGAATGAATCTGCTACGTCATTTTGTGGCCTTCTAAATGTTCTTGAGTACATCCACAAAAACTTGTCATTCGTTGCAAAAAATCATTTGTGATAAGTAAATTGCATTTGAAGAAAAAAAATTTGAGAAAAATTTCTGTTGAATAATTAGACAAATAAAAAATGTCCAGCCAGGATATATATTGTTTACTGTTTATTGTGGTGATAGAGAAAGAGGAGGGCATTTTATGCAAAATTACTTTTAAAATGATAATATGAGAGTCTCAGAAACATTCTTCACAGTTTCTTTTTCCAAGAAAGAAGTATCAATTTAATTATCTCTAGGTGCATTTAGGCTTTACTGATGACTGATTTTCTCTGAATTATTTTAACTTAAAACTGCCATTAATGATCTAATTAATGTCTGTTAAACAAAGGTCAGACAAAGTCAAGCAGACATTATTTTTTTTCCCCTATAAACTTCTTAACAAAACTACCTCATAGTCTAACATTACATAAATGCAACCTTCTTTTGTAAACAAATATCAGTTTGGAAATCATTTAAAATATTACACTACAGCTTCATGACAAAAACAGTGTTTCAGGCAGGTTGGAGGAAGAAGGAACAAACTGACCCATTTCATTTTAAAAAGTGGGCCAGTGGTGTGGTTATAATTGGAATGCCTCATAATAAAATGAGATGTCAGAAGTTTCACTTTCGGTTTGACTTTTGTCACATCTTTTGTGGGTTTTATCAAAGTTTTGCTAAAATCAACATCTTTGAAGTCATTTTGATTGCATTCATGGTCTAAATGTGATACTGGAGTGAAGAAATTACTAGTTGTTCATTGTTTCATAACTTAGTAACCAGTTAGTAAAACTGGGTTACCACTAGAAATGCAAATGGCACAACATCATGCCTCTATCATGTGACTGAATGCATGTGACCTGAGAAGATTGGTCCACACATTTTTTAAAGTTAAATAAATGCTCATAAAGCTTGTGTCAGTTACAATAACATTTTTACTTGAATTCATGTTTCACATTTTCTTTGAGGCTATTAAAATTAAGCAGCTGTTCAAAACCATGGGAGTTAAGAACCTTGCAGGACTCACGGTACTAATTCCACTCTAATGGTAAACATATGGAAACACTGTCATATTCAAAATTCAATAACTTAAAATTTATGGGTGCTGATAATGACACCTATAATTTTTTGTGCACATCTAACCTTGGTGCAAGCTTATGTGTGGAGAACACCATATGACCCGCAGCAATTTGTTTACATACATGTGCATGAAACACGTGTTATTGATTCTGCACCAAATGAATCAGGTGCTACTTTCAGTATTGAGTACTCCTGAGTCAAGCCTGTAAAAATGCTATAATTGCATCAGTAGAAATTTGTCAATATTTTTTTTACATTACATATAGGATAAGCTCTCAAAAGATATTTTTCCTAAAATTTTAATTTTCATTATTAACCAATTATGAACCACCAAACCTGTAAATACTCTATTATTTCTTCACCCATTTCTAGACTGGTTCACAGTTCTTCCGTATAATTAGTACCGTGTGTCCTATAACCAGATTTAATTTTTTTGAAAAAGTTGTATTTTACTCCTTGATATTAGAGCATAATTGTAAGAAAGAATTGACCATGCTTGTGCATGGATAATAGTGCAATAGCATTTTATGTGATACCAATATCTATAGTTAAATTGCATCTGCATTACATGTTGCTGTGTTGTATTGTACTTATTAATGGCTTATTACTGTTATTAAAAATAATTGTTTTCTGCCTTTGTATCTTCATGTTATCTTTCTATGGAATGCATGCTACACAAAAGAAACACAAGCATGCTGACATCAGCAAGTATGACATCACAGGGTATCAAATTACATGACGCATTGTATTTTCATCTCTCACTGGCTATAAGACAAGTTTTAAATGTTTTAAATTTCAAAATTGCATTTCTTTTCTTGCTGACTCTCACAGAAATAAGATACAGTGCATCCCTATTCACATCAATCAAACAAAACAAATAAGTGTGCCACATGACAGGTCAAAATGATAAGAGGCCATTGCCCTTTTGTGACTAAAACAAATACACACACCCATAAAGCATCAAGAGATGCTGACATTCCAAACTAATTTAAACTATCATCACATGTGATTCATGACCCCCAAATGTTATCAAAAAGGTATAAAAGCCAAGGAAGAGTTCCATAAGCTTTATTATACTGAATAATTAAATAACAGTGCTACTTTTTAGTATAAAACTATGGGAAAGGGTGAATAAGCAAAGAATAGACAGAGTAATTTCTTCAAGCCTGGTAATGTTCCCCACAACAAGGAGGGGGAGGGGGGAGGGAATGTGTATCAACCCAAATAACACATCAACATGAGGTATGTTACATAAGGACAACAAGAGACAAATTTGAAAAAGCTATCCAAAGTTCCTATAATGCTGACATTGATGTTGGAGACAGAAAGTGTATGCACAAACTGTTATGACTCAAGCCATTAGGTATGCTGGAGGTGGAGAAATGTGTGAAAAACTTTGCCATGCCAAGACAAGTTCATGTCTCTATGCAATATGCAGACACTGATAAAAATTGTCACTGAATACACTACTTGTTAAATTTAAGAAATAGAATTGAATTGCTTATTGAAGTTGTCTAATACATAAATATATACCTACATTTACCCAAAGCTCATAAAAAGTTAAGAAAAAGTCTCAAAATCATTACTGTGGTTACTTTCCACTATAAGCAGTGTTAAATTACTTACTTTTTAATATAAAGCTGAAAAAGTGCATACATTATTGAACAAAAGAGAAACAAAGCAAACACTGCAATCACTCAATTACAGTCAAAGGGGAGGTAATACACCTTGATTTGGCAAACCAAATAGCAAGCTCTAATTTATAGCTAAATGATTCCTTACTATTACTTGATGGTAAGAACAGAGCAATGTAGGTTTTATAAATAGCTTTTGTTTCAAATATGAAACCATATTTCTGACATGAAGCTTGTTTTCATTTATTCACAATAACATATATGGTGAACAAAACACATATCACTTAGTGCACACAGTAATCAAATGCTGAGATTTGGAATAATGTGTTCTGAGACCACAAGTTCCAATACCCTGAGTATAAAGGTTTTCTATCATGGGACTTGGTACACGAAGAAAAAGGAGATCTGGTTTGGTGGGAGAGAGCAGTATGTTCACCATGCAGTTATACATCAAGAATGTTTCAACTGTATGAAGAGAGGTTGGGGAAGAAAAACTGCCTGTGTAAAGAATGCAATACAGATAGGACTTTTGCAGACTTATATTGGGAATGAAGGGTTGAAAACTATTAAGTGAAAATATCCCTCCCTGCTCCCTCAGCAAAAGGAATGCAGAAAAGTTCCAATATTGTTTGCCCAAAAATGTCATGTACCAATATGAGAAACATGCTGAACATAGGTGTCAAGGAGTTTAATTCTAGGATAAGAAATAAGACCAGTACAATTGATATTCAATGTGACTCGACATATAATAATTCAATTTACAGGTTGAGGCAATGCAGCATGTGCAGTTTTGTGCACAGTCCTTATTTTTACAATGTTCTCTGCTTTGATCTGCTGAGTGTGTCTCTAAAGTTAAATGATCAGTACTGATACATAAGTGATTGTGACATAAGTGGCTTACATATAAAATCTACCCCACCCCACCCCATTTTGGGGAATTATTGCATGTGTTAAATGGTATTTAGCCATACAGGCCAATCTATGGGTACCATCATATGAAATTCTGCCATCAGGCCATACTATGCTCTTTTTCCTATGGCCTGAGCTATCTACTTCCACTCTCCAGTGTATAAAACCATCCCCATCTGTCTTTTGTATAGAATTTTTCTCCAAAATCACATGCAAACCATGATAAAAAGACTCCATTATGATTGTCATATGTAAAAACCACCAAATTGATACCCTGGATGCATGTGGTAACCATGGAAACAACAAGCTCCTATTATGGTATAGGTCGCATACAGGACTCACGGTACTAATTCCACTCCAATGGTAAACATATGGAAACACTGTCATATTCAAAATTCAATAACTTAAAATTTATGGGTGCTGATAATGACACCTATAATTTTTCGTGCACATCTAACCTTAGTGCAAGCTTATGTGTGGAGAACACCATATGACCCGCAGCAGTTTGTTTACATACATGTGCATGAAACACGTGTTATTGATTCTGCACCAAATGAATCAGGTGCTACTTTCAGTATTGAGTACTCCTGAGTCAAGCCTGTAAAAATGCTATAATTGCATCAGTAGAAATTTGTCAATATTTTTTTTACATTACATATAGGATAAGCTCTCAAAAGATATTTTTCCTAAAATTTTGATTTTCATTATTAACCAATTATGGACCACCAAACCTGTAAATACTCTATTATTTCTTCACCCATTTCTAGACTGGTTCACAGTTCTTCTGTATAATTAGTACCGTGTGTCCTGCAAAGAAATATGCCATGACGGCTTTCTCTGTCTCAACGGGATTCAACCCATTACCCAAAGGCTGAGAAATGAGTAAGCCACCATGAGAAGAAATGAAATATTAATGCAATTTACGACTCATCCAGATGCATTCACACAGTTTTATCATAATGAGTTGAAACAAAGTTTTGATTATTCTGGATGTAATAGGGTTATAAATACAGAGGAAGCAGCAAACAAATGGCAGAAAATAAAAATGTCACGTTAACATAAAAGATAAATCACACTGACTTAGTCTAAGTTATTCTTGTTAAACAGCATTCAAGTATCAGTTTTCATAAATGCAGATGAAACTGGGTCTAAGATATTGAGTGTAACAAAGGAATAACTGAAAATACAAAAACTGAGGCATAATCAGATGTATTTCAAAAGTCATGTTATTTTAATCTGCAGACAAGTCTCAAGTAAATGACTCTTTCACAACTAGTGTCTTTGCAGAAAAATGAATTTAAAAAAAAATAAAACTTAAGTGATCACCAGTTCTTTTATTTTCTTACATCATCTGCTTAAAGACTGTGATTCTAAATTGGGTGGCAATATAAACACCAATGGTCCATGCCCCTTTAAAGAATGACACAAAAATGTATTTTAATATACTAAGCACTTTAAGTGAATAAACAAGAGCAAATACTGCTGTTTAGAACTTTGGTAATATTTGTGAAAAATACATGCAACAGTCTATTTAATGATTTACAGGGGCAACTGAATGTCCATATTCTCAGAATGCATTTAATCTATTTATACCTGAATATCCAAATCTGTTTTGTCCCACCCTCACTGCACAACCTAATCCATATGCTCAGAAAAAACCAAAGCATAATTGGTAAATATTTAAAATTGTTGGAAAATTTTAGCAGAATGTAATTCTTCTAATCTGGGTCACAATCCAAACAGCTGTTGCACTTTGTGATATGTCTACCATTATGCTCAGTTTTATCTTCACATTTAGTGAAAAAATTAAATTCCTTCATAGTTTTAATAGACAAATTTTAAGTCCCTACATTTAAACATGCTTCTTAAAAATATAATTCTGCAGACCATATTTTTGAAACTCAAAAGCTAAATAGATTTGAGCTAAGTTGAGTATTTCAGATGACTTTCATTGTGGAATGTCACTTGGGAATTAAACGTGGGGTAAGGTTTACTCAAAACGTGGGCATTTATAACCATGTCTTGAATCTTGACAAGACTCCTTAGGGTTTTTACTTTGCCTGATTTTTAAAAGTGTCAATACAAGATTTCATCTCTCTCTCACGACTGATGTCAGTTTGCACACCAACTTCATCTGAGAACTCACTGTCAAACATTCTATCCATTGTCTTGTTGTCTACGTAAACTAACTCTAATTGCTCCATCTGGATACAGTAAATACATATAAACTGTCACTACATATGGTACTCTCCCATTATCCCCCAGCAGCAAAAGTGACCATTTTCAACAAATATAACTGCACTTCTTACAGCTAAAACTGGCCATTTTAAACAAATATAACTACACTTCTTACAACTAAAAGTGTCCATTTTCAACAAATATAACTACACTTCTTACAACTAAAAGTGACCATTTTCAACAAATATAACTACACTTCTTACAACTAAAAGTGTGTCTTGGCATTTTTTTAATAATTTCAAATGTATAGCAATAAATCATTCTGGATATTTTATAAGCTGACTATTATTTAATATCTTAACTTGTAAAAGTAGTGTCCGGTTGGGTGTGTGATGAGGACATTTTAAGTGTATGATACAGAATCAAAGAATGAACATCTATTGAATGCCAGATCAGTCATGCAATATTAAATGGGTATGTAATAAACACATTTACCAAAATAGGTGAAGAGGTAAGAAATGGGTGTGCGTGTGTGTGATCTGGATTTTTAATGTATCTTTAACAATTTTCAGTCATATTGCTATGATGTCTGCAGTGTGGCAGTTTATTGTGATGTGAAGGACTGGGGCATCATGCCACAGGCATGGAGCATGATGTCCCACCCAGTCACATTATCCTGACACCAGGCCGACCAGTCCTAACACTAACCTCTTAATACTGAGCGCCAAGTGAGGCAGCTGTTAGTATCATTTTATAAGTCTTTGGTATGACTAGGCCAAGGACCGAACCCATGACCTCCTGCATCTGATGCAGATGCTCTACAAAATGGCAAAAGATGATAAATAATAAAAATGTACAACACAAATACCATACACAATCATATGGCATACATTTGATCCCAAAAATGCTCATAAATACATGTGCAAATGTTGCAGCAATAAAACATAATAGAAAAAAAATAAGAAAAGGGGTATTCTCAATTTTTAAAAATGGGATCTACACCCGACTCCACATTATAAGTGGGTTTGTGAGTTGGATAAAATGCATTTACTAAATTATTTTTTGCAATGAAGGCAATAAGAAAGACTCACAGAAGGAAAATGCTCCTAACAGTGGAGCAATAAATATAAGGCTGCCACCTAGTCTGAGGTTACATTTTCTCCCAAGAGACATAAGCCAGTTTTTGTGGCAGCAAAAAATTTCATATATGATACAACAAAAAGACAAAGGAATATTCAGCCACATAGGGTTGATAATTATTCATGACATGAATTCATTTGATTTTGAAAGGACAATTACTGCAAATAACATTCCAAACTGGCACAGGTTGAAAATTCAGCCAGTGTATTTTGCAGTGCAACTGACAGATTTAGGATCAAACCAATCACGTTCCTCTTCCTTTGTGATATGCAGAATGAAACTGTCAGTGATGTGCAACATGTGGTTGTCAGTGGTCTATTTAATCTGGAGATCAAAGAATAGAGTGAGGACTACCATTCCTCTGGTGAACTTGTCAAGGTTAGAGGTTGCATTTAGCTGTTAGAGTGTTCTGATGCAATAAATCTATACCTTTTATACTTACCATTCTAAAAATTCTTAAATTTTTATATTAATTTTGAATTAAATTTTGATAACAATGAAAACTCCAATTTCTCTTCTTCATTCTTATATATCTAAACTTATGTATCTAAAATAGGAAATATTCATTTTTTTATCCACGTGAAATGTGATCCCAGACAAGTAACATGCCAAAAATGGAAGGGGAAAAAAAGTTCAGTTGTCAAGCAAAAATAGAATACATTTTTCAACATGTATGTGAAGAAAACAAGTTTTATTACAATATCATGCATGCAGAAGTAACATGTTTCACAAAAAGCCAATGTAAAATATAGGTTACATTGACCATCTTTTGTTGTGATGATAGAGTAATGATTAACAGAACAATCCTGTTTCATGACTTGTCAAGTTTTGCAATTCGAGCATAAATACCCCAAGAAAAAAAATGCCACTAAAATTTAACTAAAGCCAGTGAAGCATGAAATAAGTAACATAGTGACCTACTTTGTGACAAGTGTGTAGTACTGATCAAGATGCATACCCTCAACAGCTTTTTTTTAATTCAAGGTATCATTTTTTCTAGCAAGATATGTTTCTTCGATAATACTTACCCAGTTATAATATCTTTTGAAATCTACTACTACCTCGAAAATCCAGCCTCCCAGGATAAAACATTTTAGCTATGGAACTAAAAGTTATCTGCCACCTAGGTCGCATTTATATAGAGTGACCTCCCCTTGATATCAGGATTGGTACCAAATCCAGTGAAATCATCAGTTACTACTTGTCATGAGCAGAAGGCATGCTTTCTATAAGGGTGTAAATGCAGGGAGGCTGCATGTGTGTTGTAATTGGGTTTATAAGTACTATTGAAGAAACATATTACTTGGAAAAATTGGTTTCTTCTTCAAATACATTACCCAATTATAATACCTTAGGAGAATAAGCAAGAAGTGGAGGGAGATACATCCTCTTATCCCAGAGAGACCATCTCCAGTCCTCTAAGGTATGTGAATCAGCTTCAGCGGACTGGATAATAGACTCCATATGACTGGGAGCAGCTCTGAAAGGGAAATATTTTCCTTCCCACAAATCCAGTAGAAGTTGTAAATCCATATTGTTATGAAACTGTCAAATGAGCAGGAAAGGTAACCTTTTGTACCATGGGTAAAGGTTCCTCTGTCACGGACCAAGGCAAGAAAATAATTCGGTTTGCATTAGCGATGATATTGTATATTTGACTTTGTTGACACGTACAGCGTTAACTAGAGTGGCTTGTTTTTATTACCTTGACATATAGTTACTGAATGAATACATCTCGTTGTAGGTCGCTGGTAGCATGATGCCCATGTTTCTCGACATGCACAGGTACTTTACCCTTGGGTCTTGAACATCTTGTTTTTTTATATAGTATGGATAGTAAGGTTTTACTACAAGTGGGACATCATCAGTTGGATCTTGTCACAGTGTCAGTTTGGAACCACAAAACTACAGCCATAGGGTTGAAACTGGTGGAGGGTGAGGTGTAGGTGAACCAGACTGGAACTGGTGGGAGGTGTAGTTGTACCAGACTGAAACTGGTGGGAGGCATTGTTGCACCAGGCTGAAACTGGTGGAGAGTGTAGTTGACCCAGATTGAAACTGGTGGAGGGTGTAGTTGAGCCAGACTGAAACTGGTGAAAGGTGAAGTTGAGTCAGTATGAATCTGGGAAGTTGAGCCAAAGTGGAACTGTGATGTTTTGTATTTTTTTTCATTCAAAATGGGAAGCTGAACCAGAGTGCACCAGGCGTGGGTCGGAACTATGATATTTTGTTTTGTTTCATTTTATATAGCATATCGGTTATATGAACCGTCGTCATCATTATCATTGGTAGTTTCAGCACTGTGTCATCATCATCTCAATCGTCATCATTATCATTATACAGTGGAACCCCGCTATAACGCGCCTCCGCCATAACGCGAATTCGGATATAACGCGGTCGTAGCATGGCTCCCGAAATTTCGTATATTCATTCACACATGGAGAAAAAAAATTTGGAGAAAAGTAAAAAAAAACAAAACAAGAAATTAACTTCATTTTGGGCACGAGATTAGTTGTGACTTTTAAAATAATATGATCGTGGCATGGTTCCTGAAATTTGAAATTCATTTACGTGTATTTTTATCGGACCGTGAAAATATTTGTTTAACGTACGAGAAATAGTGTGTAAAACGTTTATTATAATTTGGTGGAAGAATTCGCGTATGACTTTTAATAATAAACGATCGGAACTTAACAATTTATCCAGGTTCTTTAAGTGATTTTGGAGAAGTGATCCTGTATGAATTCTAAAATAATACGATATATATAACGTACGAGAAATAGTGTGTACAACGCTTGGCTTCTGAAATTTATCAATTTGAACAGGTTGTGGTGAAGCTCCGTATTCTACTCTAGAAGAGAAAACTGGTTTAATTAGGTTTTTGAATTGTTAAGCCGAAGTAAACATTATCGAAGTGTTACTTATTACGGATCCATGAGTAAAGCCAGTAAATCGTCTTTGTGATTGTCTTCCATGAAATCTGTATACAGTCGTTGCTCAAACAATAGCCGACATGGGCTTCTTATTTAACTGCAATCACAGCCAAGCAGCAGACAAAGCTGTGGTTGATACAAGAGTCGCACAATTTAATAAACATCAAAGGACGAAAGCCGCCAACATGTATGCTGTGCTTGGCGGTGTGATCAAACAACAAACAGTTGAAAGTAAATAATATCCACTTTATTATCTGTGAATTAAAAGGGTATGAAATTGTACATCCGTTCAGCTTAATTTTGTTTTATATAAAAAGTGATTCGTAACCATTGCGGGCCTTCATTACTTAGTTATCGAGCTTTATCTGTGTACGTTGTTTGCTTATATAAAAAAATATTTTACTGTTATGGAAAAGCAAGTTCAAAAACGCAAGTCATTTTCTGCTAAAGAGAAACTGTATGCCCTAGATCAACTAAAGAAGGGCAAACAACAAACTCAGCTTGCCAGAGATCTAGGAATCAGCGAGTCCACTTTGCGAGGGTGGAAAACAGATGAAGGAAAGCTCCGTAGTCTACCCAACATTCTTGAAGAGGAAACTGGTTTACAGCGTAAAAGGGTTAAGTTAGCTAATGACAATGTCCTAGATTCAGCTTTGTACCAATGGTTTGTACAAGCTCGCTCAGAAGGTGTTCCAATTTCTGGCCCAATTCTGAAAGCCCAAGCAGAGAAATTTGATCGCCGTATCAATGGAGATGATTCCAAATTTAAGGCGAGTAAGTTCGCGGCAAAGAAGCAAACGTCATTGGATATATTTTTCAAGAAATGATGAAATTTAAATTTGGAACCACACTGACTTTGCACTTTGCGCAACGATTAATTTAGCAGTTTTCACATGTTTCTTTTGATGTTCACAAAATCTGAAATAAAAGTTATTTGCACGCTGAAATCATGCGTTGATTGTTAATTATTCTTGCAGTTGTCGCATATGATAAAATTTTAGCGGTATGAAATTTGTACAGACACCGTATGTAGACCCGGGAATAGCTGCATGCAATGACCGTACGATATCAGACGGCAAGTAAATGGTTTCAATATTTTGTTCATCCTATATTTTACACGACGAATTCAGACTATTACAAAATTATTGAATATTTTAAATCTGTACGATTTTCAATTAAATTACATCCATTATGGATGAACTGCATGCCACGACGGCACGGTAGCATATGGTGTTGATACACTTTTCATGATATAGCGATAGTCTGGTATTATCGGTCAATCTGTATTATCGTTCAAACAAATAAAAATTAGTAAATGTTTTTAATGCACAGTAATAACCTATAAATATATTAGCCATATATTAGCCATCGATTATTTTGAATATATCTTAATTAATGCATTCCAGTTAATATTCATCTGATGATAAGCCGACTTTTGATCATTGTACATGTATACACGTATATGTTCTCGGAAAAAAAGTTAAATATTGTGAAACCCCGCATTAACGCGACCCCGCTTTTAACGCGATCCGATTTTATGGACCCCGATCATCGCGTTATAGCGGGGTTCCACTGTATATACATATATATATTTCTTTCTTTTGTGAATGTGTGTAGGGTGTGTGCAAGAGTCAGGTATTGCACAGATTGTTTCATTTATTATTTTTGTGCCATCATCTTATCGTACAATACACAAATCTCATCATTCACACACACTGTGTTTGTGTTATTCATTTAGTCCAAAGCCCACTACATTTCAATTCTGTTACATCCTCCAGATCTAACATAGCCTTTCAGGATAAAAATCTCTTATAAAAACTGGAAAAGTATATTCAGATCTCCATCCCACAGCAAGGATAACAACAGAGAACAGTTTCGCTCATATGCAATGTTTGTGGTGACTGTTATAACATCGTAAGCCAATATGCGAAGCAAATTCATTTGTGTGGGGTTATTTCTGATAAACGGAATGAATAATCCACATTATCCTGGAAAAAAGTGCCTGTGTTGATGTATTGTCCTTTCTCTCTCTGTGGGTAAGAAGAGGTGTGATCTCCCTCAATGCAGCAGCTCAGTGTTACTTAAGTACCACTTCAGAGCTTGCAATGGGTCCTGTAGAATGAATGCAATGAAAGCAGGGGCTGTCATGAGTGATATTGACCCATCTTGTTGGAACTGCATGTTAATGGCTCCACCAACAGGGCATATTTTCATTGATTCTGCCTGCCATTTGCCAATGCAGTGATGAGGAAGTACTTATGTGAGATTATTCCAATATGAGGAACAGAGATGAAAGTGTCCAGTTTTATATATCATCCTTTCCCTCTCTTGAAGGCAAACTGATGTGTGATCTCCCTTGATGCAACAGCTCAGTCTTCCTTAAATACAACTTCAGAACTCACACTGGGTCCTGTAGATGACCTTGAGATGGAGTGTCCAGAGTAGACAGGAATTATAACCAATATCTGATTACCCATGAACTGTATCCTGTTCTTGGCAATGAAAGCATTAGGGGCTTCATGAGTGATGCTGATCTATCTTGTCAGAACTGCATGTAGATGCATCCACCAATAGGAATTGTATTCAATGAAATCCCAAACAAGAATAAAAAGGTCTGGGGATTTGATTCTGCTTTGCTGTTTGAGATAAATCACCACAGTGGAGTTCGAGAGAATAAGAATTCCATTACCATGTAGGATATCTTGGCACCAATGAAAAGCATTCAAAATGGTTTTCATCTCGAGAATGTTGATATGTAAATAATAGTCCTGAGGAGGCCACACTCTGATGGCATCCCAAAATGGTTAAAGACTTGATCCCCCTCCATTGTGTTTGCATCTGTACTAATTGTGATTGCAAGAGGTTTTATTTGCAGAGATAGGAAACTTGCTCCCCCAGTCCTCTTTGTTTGCATCCATACTGATCATGATTACCAAAGGTTCAACTTGCAGAGTTAACCCTGATGTGAGTCTAGAGTGGTTTCCAGGCCTTTGAGATGCAACCTGATGCTGTGCAGATTGTGAAAGTTGGCCCAATGATCAAAGGTTCAGCCTTCATTTGGACCACAGAATAATTGTGATGGGAGCCCACAAAAGTGACCTAAGACTAACACATCGACAACCGCATTGAGCAAAACCCAGCAGGCGAAGGAATTGCCTAGGAGCTGGATTGCTCTGTATGGACAAGAAATCTAATTCAATTCTCATTCCTGAGGGAAACACTCACTTGCTCTTTTTTACTTGAATATTCATTCCAGTCCTTGTTGACCAAAATCTTGAAATGGTGTGAGGTAGGAGATGTCCTTGTTGACCAGGAGATTGAGAAAGAGGAGGGTAACATGGAATCATGTCTTGCTCCAAAATAAAACTAGCCTGATGTTTTGTAGCCTGTTGTTTTCAGTAGGCGAATTGCAGAACTTTAGAAGCTGTGTGTGTGGGGATGCAAAGTCCACACTAATTGCAGTCTCCCCAATGGATGGCATTTGGAACCTTAGAAACTTTCAATACCTAAAGAATTGTCACATCAATTTGTTCTCCAATAATATCAGTGCTGATATTATTACATGTGCATGTTAGTGTTCATGCAGTAATTCAGTCAAAATAACTTGTCAATTTTTGCAGCAAATATATTACACTTTCCCCTTTTCAGAAAAATCTGTAAAATAAGATACCCAAATACATCAACTATATAAAAATAATCACATAAATTCATATGTCCTGTCCCCCAATGGACACAACCTGTTGATACTGATATGACAGTCTTGATCTTTTGCATCCTTGAAGAATGTTTCTTTTGCTTTCCTTTATGTAGGCAGTGACATTGTTGGCTCAGTATTTAATCTTTTCTTCTTGTTTTTCTCGACAAGGATTTTTTTTCCTTTCAAGCAGGTATTGGCTGTAATTTGTGCTTCTGATATTCAATGTCTCAGTATGCAGCTTCTTTTGGAAGTGCCAGCTGCTGCTCCAAACTCTAACAACCATGATCAGCGTAATTCAAATCTTTCTTGCAAAAATCACAAAATGCCAGTCCTCTGGCATTCAGTTTTCTTATGAACTGACCAACTACATTTCCAATGACTTTCCACTTCAGCAATTCCCATTTCCACACATTTTTCAAACCTTTATCAAAACTTTTTATATCCTGCTCTCTCTCTCAAAAACTCAAGACACCATGTTTTGCAAGCATGCTTCTTTCTTTCCATTTCCATTAGTTTCCATTATATTAAGATTCACTGTACGAGTAGTAAATTTTGACCAATCAGAATACTCTGTACAATGACCATGTGTTAAATAATATACGGAATGATTACTTTACAAGGATTGTTGCAGAATGGGACCAAACAGACCAGTTTTTGAGAAACCAGATTGGAGATGATATACAGAAAAAAAACTACATCAAGAATCCGATTTTTCTAGTCAGAGGAAAAGCGGAATTCCACTTTAAAATGGAGAAAAATCAAGTCTGGAGGAGATTACATGGTTATGGTTGCAATGAAGATCTTTAAGAAAGGTGGAGGTAGAGAACATTACATCTTGTTCCACATGTTGCAAGTTCATAACTACTTTTATGACCATAGGTCATTACATGCTGGATCTCTCTATTCCAAAGTGGGCCTGTCTGTAAACATGCTCCCACATATGTCCAATGAGATTCAGGGTGGGAGAATTAAGGAAGCTGTGTTCAGCCTATTGAAAGATCGCCATACATATTAGATGCAATGCTGATCCCAGGCCAATAAATCAGCCCCACATCTACAATGATATTGACTGGCATTTTAGGGATTGATATTGCCTATTCATAAAATCCTTGAAAAATCTGGAGACAATCTATTCTACACACATTGGTGTACATTTTCTACATTAACCAGTATTTCTCACATCTGTTGAGCTATTATTGGCTGAAGGGTTCTTTTGGCAATATATAAATAATATTTCCAGATCAAATCCAATGTTTGGCAACATGTAAATCCATATGAAATAGCACAACCCTCTATCCTGTGGCCATTTTTAATTTCATGCTAGATATGGCTAATACCAAATACCAGTAAGTGCATAAACTGGACACAGGTGTGTTGCAGAAAGATCTGCATGCAGAAAAATTGCACATTTTGATAAACAGATTACATCAGACCCACATATCATCAATCAGTATCATCACAGATTTGGGGTGTTGATTTACTGGACCATGTTGATCCCATGGTCACAACATTATGAACTGATGTGTATCCAAGTGGAAAACTGAGGGATGGCATCTGCAAGAAAAAAAAAACATCTGCAGATGCTTGGAACTTGTAACTGACAATATAAGTATCCACAAAATGTCAGTAACTTTGTCAGATTGTGGAAGCAATTGAAAATAGATTCTTCCATTGGCAATGATGACCTGACGATAGAACTGGTGACCCTGCAGGTGATATAGAGGAATGAGGACAGAATACTGATGGGAGTGGGTGAAAAAATTCTTTAGAGGCTGCAAGGTGGAGTTTCACTCATCATAGCCAAATCTAATAATGACAAGTGAACTTGAGGAACAGTTTTCATTATTTGTAGTAGTGAAGCCAATGTCTTTTGTGCTACCTGTGAAGTAGCTAGAGAAGAATGTTGAGGGTGGTGGCTAACTACACATCTAGAACATTATGAGTTAGACCCCATTATTTCCAATGTGTTGCTTAGATCATAATAATTACTGAAGGCTCCTTTGGGTGGCAGAGGTTTGATGGTGAGTGAAGAGTCATTTCCTGAAAACTAAGGCCCATAAATGTACATTGTATGCCAGAAGTGTCTAGAGGTAATATGAGGTTTCCGACTGACCCATGAGAGTGCCTAAATAAACTGGACATCATCCACTGGATTCTTGGGTACTGTGGAACTAATCTGGGCATCATACACAGGAAGTGTCTAGACTTTAGTAACTTACGATTTTACAGAATTTGGTGCCAATCCCACTAAGGTGGGCAGATTACTTTTAGCTTTTTAGCCAAGGATTTGCAAGATATTAGCAGTTCCCCTAAGGTATAATGACTGGGTAATACATTTGAAGAAGAAACAACAGAATGTGTACATGGTTGTAAGCTAATTGCAGAAACTTAACCAAGAATTTATCAAGTATGTGGGGGGTGCACTGGCACAGTGGTTAGCATGCAAACTCACAATTATTGGGTTGTTGGTCAGAATCCATCCAAAACTTGCCTGGCTGGCTGACACTTCCTGTACACAATTTGTAGGCAGGTTCTGCCTGGATTTTAGGCAGACTAGGAATACGGCTAAGTGACAGACTGAATCCGTCTAACAGTTAAGCATACTATTTCTTATATTCCTCCTAAAGGATAACTGTTAAATGGAAAAGTTCTGATTGTCCAGATCATTTTCCTACTTTAAGACAGATTTTGGACTTAGATTGAATTTCAGCAGAAATGTTAAGTGTAATTTTGAACTTTATCAAAAGAACTACAAGCATAGATGCATCTTTGGACTTAGAAAATTTGGTGCAAGGTGTATTTTGGGCTTGATCTGATGTTTACTCAGAAAAATAAGTTTTTTTGCTTCCTATTAAAATATGCTCTACAAAAATCATACCCTAGTGAAAATGTGACTGAAATTTCGGTAAAATCACAGTGAATATTTTTTGACATTCACTCTAATGTCCTTTTTTCACCAAAAAAATATGGCATTTTAGGAGATTTTAACCAAAATTTCTGAAAATATCAGTAATAATGGAATAAAATAGAGACAAACAGTCATACATATAATTATAGGTATAAAAGATATACAATATATAAATTTAATTTTTAAAAAAAAAATTATACAATTTTATATAGTGCACTGGCATTAAGGCCATTAGGATACAAAGTATCTAACTTATGAATCAAATAAGTTTCTTTTATGAGTCTATTCATATCACCATGCACAATATCTATTGGCATGAAAGAAAAATCAAGTAGTGATTACCGGAGCTTAAGTGTGTTGAAATATTAGAGAAAAACTGAAGATCTCTATAATTTTTTATATGAAAGCGATGATTATTCATTCTCTTAGAAACTTGTTGAAGTGTTTGTCCAACATTGCATGCTACATTTTTTTACAGATTATCAAATAGATCACATCAGCTGATATGCAGTTGATATGCAGTTAGTGTTATTATGTAGAAGAAATACCTCTTTTGTATTAGCACTACTGAAAGAAGTACTTTTTTTATGTTTACACATTGAGAGCACTGGTGTCTCTTAAATTTAGATGACGAAAATTTTTTGTTTTATTTTCTGTCTGTTTAGTAGTTCTAATTAGAAAATCTTGCAAATTCTTTGGTCTTCTATAAGCGAGAATTGGTTTATTTTTGTAAAGTGATTTTACACTGGTCTTATTTGATAAATTTAGGAGACTATAATATTTATTAATTATACGACTTATATTAGGTAATGAAGGATTATATTGTATTGTGAAAGGAATTATATTTGTCTCTATTTTACATTCTGCTGTGTTTAAAGCCTCATGCTGAGTAAGATTACGGGCTTTATTCAGTGGAGAATCAATTATATGTGTAGGATCATTTCTATTTTGGAAATATGTTTGTAATTTATTCAATGAATTTTATAAATGATAATCATCTGAAATTATGCTTCAGTATTTTTTGGCCTGGCTATATGGTATGCTGTTTTTACATGACATGTGATTACATGAAGAATATTCCACATATTGCTGGATATTAGTTTCCTTGATATGAATATTTGTAGAGATAGCGTCATCATTATTTTTGTAATTACAGTTACATCTAAAAATGAAACATGTGTACTAGATGCAGTATAAGTAAATTTAATCATCAGGTGAAAATGATTTAGGTGATCAATAAATTTTTTCAGTTCTTCAGTTGAATGGTTCCAGATCATAAATATGTCATCTAAAAATCTGAACCAAACAGATGGATTAAACTTTTGTTTTGAAAAAAATCTTTTTCTTATTTACCCATGAAAATGGAAGTGTATGAAGGAGACATAGGACTACCCAATGCCATACCCATTATTTGGATGTAATTATTATTAAATTGAAAATAATTATTTTCCAAGTTTTATTATTTTACAAACATCTTCACTAGATAGTGTGCTATTATTAGGATTGTTATCAATAAAATATTTACACGATTCAATACCATCTGCATGCAGATTGTTCATATATAGTGATGTTCCATCTATTAATGCCAGGATTGAGTTATCAGATGGATGTGGAATAGACTTCAACTTTTTAATGAATCAGTATATCTTTAATGTATGAAGGAAGTGATTTCATTAAAGGTTGTAAAACACTATCAATTAATTTGGATAGGTTTTCTGCATATGAATTACAACCTAATATAATGGGTCATCCTGGATAATTTAAAGGTAAATTATGGTCAGGATTTGTATGAGTTTTGGGTAATATGTAGAATTGAGGTGTACGTATGTTAAGAGGGAAAGTATCAAATTCCTCATATACGGAATTATTATTTTTTAGCAATCTCATTAATGCATGTTGAAATTTTTTATTTAATTTCTATTGACAGGTCTTTGTTAATATGTTTGTAGTATTTTTCATCATTTTTGGCGTTTGTGGTTTTTTTTTATTATCCCAATTCTAAAATTATCAGCAAAATTTTGTGATTGAAATTTCACCGACTCTGACAACATTTCTGAAAATATCAGTGAGAATTTGTGACTTAAATTTCACTGCAAGTTTGCCAAACATTCTGAAAATATAGTGATATTTTGTGATTGTAATATCCCCGACATTTAAATAAAAAATATCAATAAGATATAATAAAATTTATTTGATGTTTCTTGTACAATATGAATGATTTTCAGCAACATTTATATTTCTTGTTTCCGATAGCTGTAATTTTATTGTTCATTTTGTGAACAATAACTGCTTTCCACATCTGTCATTGTTATACTTCTTTTTCAAATTTTTGTTGTTGTTTTTGTTCTTGTATTTTTGTTCAACTTCAATTGGATTTAACTGCCCTCAAAAACTGTTTTCTTGTTTTCCTTTTTAAAGCAGAATTTTGCTTTTCTCCTGATCTGAATCTGATTTTCCTTGATATGGACCCTTTTTTTAATATCGTCTTTGAAACTGTTTTTCTTTTTTAAATAATGCTCAATCTGGTCCCATTCTACAATGAGCTTTGTAATAATTATTTGTTCCATGTATTATTTAACAGATGATCACTGTAAAGAGGTTTCTGATTGGTCAAAATGAGCTTTAAAGTAATGGCTAACATGCTAATTATGACAAGAAATTGAAACAGAATGATTTTGAAGTTATATAACTCCAAACTGATTAGCTTCCCGAGTTTAAGGCGGGACAACATATATATCACTGGTGGGAATTGTTGATATTGTTTCCAGATAGGCATGTCTATCAAAGATAGTCATATCTTTGTGGAGTTTTCTTGGCCCACAAGTAAAATCATCCTTCAATATCATGAGTGGTATTATTGTTTATATTATCAAAATATTCTAGTTGTGTTAGAATTCAGTGTAAAATAAGAGTAATTATATCATGATAAATGTTATATATCATGGCTGCATATGGAACAAGGACTAATTCAGGAGATCACAACAGCATCATAGTTTGTACATTAATAAAAAAAATCAAGTCTGCAGTACAACAGTGACATAAGGCAGGCTCCTTAGCATTTCTTTTTTTCATAATCAGTGTCTCAAATGGATGCTTTTCTGTAATTTTGCGTCATTTTCACAGTTGATTTTTTCAATACAGGATGATATTTTATATTTTATATGTTTATGTGTTCACAGATGCCTGTGCATATGTTGCAGGCTTGACACTTTAATTTTTAAAATCACTTAAATATTTAGTGTCAAGCCAGATTCTTCACATCATGTTGTATATACTATATATATATTGTACGTAACATATAGAAGGCCTCAAGGTAGATTAGTTCTGTAACTAATTGAGTTACCTTCTCTAAATAAAGTCTTTATTATTTATATTATTGCTATTATTGTCATTAACCATATCTCTTGCCTTGGATGTCATATAATTACAACATCTGTATACTTTTGTTTCATGTACACTGAAATATCACCTTGGTTAATAAAGTCCTGTTTAATTCATATCCATTATTTATTTGAAACCTGCTGAAATGTCTGAAAAATTACTGAAACTTCAGTAAAATACTATATAATGATCAAAAGTTAAGTGAAAGTTTTGGTCAGAATTTTTTTAAAATCTCACAAATATTTCAGTAAATTTTTAGTGAGATCTCGCCAACATTTCAATGAAAGTTTTGCTCAAAATATTTGTGAAATCTCACCAAACTTTTAGTGAAATGAAAAATTCTTAAATGATGCCATCATGGATTAGGTTTTGTGTACAAGAAAGAAAATCAGGACAAGGAAAACCTAAATCAAATTTGATAATGTCTGTCAAAACAAAATGTATGATCCATTAAAAAAATTACTGTGAATATTTATCATTGATTCTCAATGATGTCCAAGAACCGTAAGGCAGTTTAATAGAAATCTGAAGCCGATTTTTTACTGGATGATATTATGTAGATATTTTAGGCAGCCATTTTTTAAAGATGGAAACATAAGGCAGATTTTTATTTCAAGTGGAAATTTCAGGCAGGTTTTTTTTCAGGAAGAATTTTATTCCAGGCAGAAATCATAGATGGATTTTTTTGTTTAAGCGGAATCTTAGGACAACTAATTTGCATATTTCACCTAAAATTCTGCCAGAAATCCACCTAAAGTCAGCTTGAAAATTGCCTAAGCTTCTTTAAATTGATGGTTAGGCAGAAAATGCTTAAGAAACCCAACTGAAATCCGCCTAAAGTCCACCTGGAAAATTTTGAAAAGGATTTCAGGCATATTTTTATTTTCAAGCAGAACATTAGGACAATTAATTTGCATATTTCGCCTAAAATTCTGCCCTGAATCAGCCTGAATTCTGCTTGAAATTTGCCTAAGTTTCCTTAATATGAGCAATTATGGTTTAGGCAGAAAGTGCCTAAAAATCCCGTCTGAAATCTGCTTGGAAAATTTTGTACGGGTTCCATTACCTCCTGAAGTACACTTAAACACCAATCAACTGATCAGCAAATCATATCATGCCTGTACAAATTTAGCTCATTTGGAATGCTTCTCTGTGAGCAGGTACCATTAACATGGTTCCCACGCTTTTCTAAAGATAAATTTCCAGGTCATTTCCAGGGTTTTTCCAGGTTGAAATTACAATTTTCAAGGTTCAAATATGACCATTACTGATTGGAACTAAAGAACATTTTAGATTATAAAACAGGCATTTTCTAAATCTTAATATGTTTCCCTTTCAAGACTCTCCAAAAACATCGAAGTCAGAAAAGATAATCATGTACAAAACCACAAAATGTATCACACCAAACAAGTTTGGTTATATTCCTATTAATTAGCATGTAAAGTCATTTCAATTTACAGAATAAAAATTCTAACTCTATTTTGCTGCATTATGTTGCTAAGTGAGAACAACATAATGAACATAAATTATGTTTTGTTTCCTTTCAAACTTTTAATTCTAAAGAATTATATGGCAATATATATATATGCATTTCATAGAAAGTAACATTTCCTATTACAGTATGAAAAAAATAATTGCAAATAATTAGAATCTTGCCTTGTAACGAAAAGAGTTTAACGCTGAATTTATCTGTAAAAATAAAATCCCAATAAAGATTTTTCAAACAACCTAATCTCTTTAAGATGATCTGGTTAAAAATCCATCATTTGAAAATTATTTTCAAAAGGGTTGATTTAAATTTTGACAAAAGACCTTCAAAATTAATAAACAAGGACTGAATTTTCTGTAAAATTAACTTGTATTCTTGTAATTCATTAAACCAGTCCCCAAACATGTATTGATACAAGAGCTCGTATCATTTTTTAATATATACAATGCTGTCAGGCTTTTCTGTGTACCTAAGGTTTCCGTCTCCAATACTTAAGTAAAACACTTACCAAATTCGACCGATTGACCAAAATAAAATACTGTAATGCTTACCATTTAAAGAGAGGTAATTGTCACCAGAATATTCTGTTCAAATTAATATTAATTTTGGACACACAGGATGCCACCACCGTGTTTTCATGACTTGCGATATGTCAGCCAATTCTGCATACAGCTTTGAAAAGATGTAATGTTTATCCATTGGGCTACAGAAATGAAATACATTACTTTGGACTGTTTCTGTCAGCAGTTCAGTTGAGTAATTTGATCAGGTTTGTAGATAGTTTTACAAAACTGAACGTAACAATGCCAATAAATGGCACATGATATTAAGCCAACTAAACCGATCTTGTAAAAAAAATAGTCAAATTCAATATTTTATATTTTTTAAAAATGAGCCATTATGTGGAAGAGAAACAACAATGAATAGGGTGTAATGTGTTTACGTCTTGTTTATGGTGAGAAAAAAAAAAAAAGAAGTTAGAAACAGACTTCGCCAGGAAATTTTGTGAGAATCCCATTCTAGTGGCAAGCTGACATGTTGGGCAGCAGACGATTTTGTACGTGTGGGACAACTTCTTGCAAAATTGGAAACTTTGATTAAGGTGCATATTTTTATTTAAAGTATACATTTCCATCTTTTATAAAATGTAGTTATTTGTATGATTCTAACAGATACATAGTAAATAGGATTTTCTGGGTTACAGGTACAAGCACAGAAGTCTGACGTTTCATCAATAAAGTACGGCAAAATCTCTGACAACATGAAATCACTTTATCGGTAATATAAACGAACACAAGGAGTGCAAGCATGACCACAACCCTCCGCTCGATTCAACTTTTCTCACGTGTCTTTTATCGCTTCAGAATCACAAGAAAACTGAAAAACTACATATACACATTCAAAAGATAGTGACATACCAATGCACAACTCTCAGACAACATCGCATGAATCCAATCTGGCGAATTAACCTTTATTTTCACCATTATTTTCTCAGAAATGGCAAGTATTATAATTGTTATGTTGTTAATCTGCAGTCAAAGAAGAAGAAACTGCAGCGTATATGAAACCTGACCCAGTACTCGCCATTTGCATTACTAGTCACATGACTTCACAAGTTTCAAATGAGGACATTGGAGGTCCAATAATCATGTGATATCAACAACAAACTCCTTTATAATGTTGTTGTAGAGAAATTCAATTATATTAAATGAAAGTCAGGTACTTTTTGTAAAAACCAGCAATCTGGCCAGTCTGATTTATCAAGCAGAGATCACGTCAATGTGGTGGTCACATGATACAACAATACTCCAAAAGTTGTTCTCGGAATATATATATATATATATATATGGAGAATCTTGTGTTCTTTCATTTTTATATTTTTATTACAACCAGTATACGACTTTCATTTATTTTTTTTCTTTCTCTACAACATTTGAAACGGTGGGTTGTTAGATACATGTACAGTACTCATGCGATTAGCAATGCAAATTGCGAGTACCAGGTCACATTTCATCAACGATGCAGTTTTATCTTGTCTTTCAGCAGATTAAAGACAACGATCTTATTACTCACAATTTCTGAGAAAATACGTTATTTTCATACTGATTTCATGCATGTCTCATTTGATCTAGGAGCGTTAAAAGTTTGCTAGGCCATCCGGTATGCTGCTATGCTTTGCCACCACCATGTTGGCCTCTTGTGATACTAGATTGGTTTTCATAACTTCCATGTAAGGAAAGATACGAATATCAAGCTGACTTTGAAAATAAAAGTCTACTAGATGAATCTAATCCACTGGTCGTTTGGACTGACTCAGCATATATATGTTTATTGCAAGCAACCAAATAATCCATACTGCACCCTCTGAATATTCTGGTTAGAACTCGATAAATTTAACTCATGATCAGCTTAGTTACAACTCAATTATGTGATTGTTTCGTGCGTCAAGTGGTGGCGGAAAATTCCTGTGTTTTTCCTGACTTTCATCAATATTTGCGAAATTCCAGAACTTTTTCCTGATAGTGTGGGAACCCTGCATTAAACCTATTTCAAACTGCTACCTAGAACCTCAAAATATCAGACTGAGTGAGGCTATAGTATAATAGCTCTCCTCAACTTCCTTAAGCTAAGAGGCAGATGAACATAGCAGGAGCTATACCCCACCTCCCATATTACATACTGGACATTACATACTGGGGGGATAAGAATATGATGTTCTTCCAATCCTGTTTCATAATCCTGTACAGTAATATAAAAAAAATTCAATGCTTATAATGACCATGGTTCATCAATTCCAAAAGTTGCAATGAAATTTGATGGTCTTTACAGTACTCCATTTAGTCTCATCAACTATCATAATTATAAAGTGAAACAAGAAGACATCCCCTGTTGCACCAAAATGATAAAAAAGCTAATGATTTCTCCATTGCAAAATCAGGCACAACTAGATTACTAGTGCAATAATATGCCAAATATCACATGGATCTGAAAAACTCTGGATAGTGAAAGGCATGTCTGGTCCACTAGTCTAATAATGCAACTGTTAATAAGTCCAAAAATAAAGTTCACTTTTTTCCATAAGATTGAAGTACTAAAAATTATGAAACAGACCTCGATTCAGCTTTGATCTAGAATTGATCGACCCATACAATGAGAATATGAATTTTCAATTTTTTTAAAAACAATGTTTTTTTTCAAACTTTAAATATATTAAAGAAGCCGTACATGTAGCTTTGTTGGTCAGTGCAAAATGTAATGTTTGTGGAACACTTTGACTACTGCTCATTTTACTACATAAATGTGTTACAATTAATATGTTTGTCTTAATTATTGTGACTGTTCAAGTGATCAATGAAACTGGGAACTTGTAGCTAGATTTGTTTACACTATGTTTGCAGAAGAATTTCAATGGACCTTAAACTTGGATACTGGTAGTTATAGTCTACTGTACTGTTATTGACAGGAAGTCAAATTCTCCTATGGCAACCATATTTTGATGGCAGGCAGCTTCACTTACAAAATTTATTTAAAATTAAAATTAAAAGACTTTCATGCCAGACTGCATTCTGTGAAATTTAGTCACATTCTATCATTTTTAAAGAAAAAATTATTTATATTTTTTTATTCTTATTTACTAAAAGAAGCCATGACTGATATAAAATTGGAGTCATTTGCACAAATTTGAAAAGCCTGTAAGTCAGGATGATTTCTGATAAGTAGTACATGTAGTTTAAAGGTTTTCATATTTTTTTGTAATGGTGGTCATAATTTATGGTGAGTTGTCATTATTGTGCAAATCTGAAAGGCCTTCGTTCCAGAATGCAGTTGAAATCTGTGAAATTCTGTTTAGGTTAATTTGTAATAAAGTTTATAAACTGAAAGGACTTTATGCCTGGATATTTTGTATCAACTGCTTTTTTTCCATGTTTTTAATTTTTCATATTGAAACAAGCAAATAATTTAGACAAACATCATACAGCTAAAAACAAACATCATACAGATAACTGGCACCCAACTCCATGCTGGATCTTAAACATTTCATAATAAACATGCTGATCACTCTGCAAACTGACAAAGAGCAACAAAATCAGCAGTCACCTCCTCTCATTGCATCAAGGGAGTAATAACTCACTACAACCTGGAACTTTTCACTTTTGTAAGATATGTACAGTCTGGGGAAATGTCTTCATGTGCCAACCATATGTCATCTCCAGCTTGCCAATTTTCAAAACCTTTTCCACAGGAAAAGCAGATGACTTTATCTCCACTTCCTAACAAAGAAAAGAAGAATAAAATTACAAATTGGTTTATGTATCACTGATGCACCCACCAAAACCATGCAACTGAACAGCCTTACAACTACAAAATTAGCTATAACAGTCTATTAAATTTTGCAAATTTGAAATATAAACTTTACCTAAGTGTTCTTAATGGATTCAGTCAAAAAAGTATTATTAAAGTTACTGAGCATAAACAAAATTTGCCATAGATATAATGTAAAGTGACATTATGTGATAACATGGACAGATATTGGTATGCACACTATATGCACCCTAAAGAGTGCATAATATACCAACCTAAAACAATACCCATGTGCAAGAGAAACAAAAAAATAAAAATGGAAGTCTGTGTTTGTAAAATACATATTACCACACCTATCTATTTTGAATAGCGCTTGGAAAATGAGCCCATTCTCATTAAGTGAATAAAAAATCATCTATGCTGTATTATACGCATTTTGTTATCTCATGCCCATTAAGTGAATACATGTATAAAGAACATTATCATACAGATTAGAGCATTTTTTAGTTTGTCCCCAACTGAGATTCAAAACTAGGTATGCTGATTACAGCACCCATCATATTTCCTGCATTCACCAATCCCCAATCCTCTCAATTTATCCTTACAACTTTTAAGTAATGACCCAGGGGCTGAGATCATTGGGGTAAGGATGAACCCAGGGGTCAATATGCTCAGTATGTGTATATATGGTTTAAGGGTGGGATACTCAATAGTTTATAATATAAGACATGACCCAAAAGTTAAGTGCCACACAGTTTCTTTGGGGAGTCTCACAAGGCAAAATTATGACAGAGCATATCATAAATAAATTCTTGCTTAATTTGAAATTAATTCAGCCATTCAAGAGAAAAAGATTAAAAAAAATGGCTTTCCACCTGTTTATGAGTTGCACCATTGCTAGGGGAGCAGCCCAACCCCTGACATTAATGTTTTATAGAATGTCCTGAAAAAGACTATTCCCACCAGGTCTGATTGAAAACGGCTGTTATCAGCTTTTCTGGAGAAGATGAGAATAGGTTTGGTAAAAAAGTAACCCATTGTTATTGGAGTCATCCAAGACAGACTTTTAATACAGTATGTCTCAACAAACATCCCTACTAAGTCTGATCAAAGTCAGCTGTAATACTCAACAAGTAAAATATATGTCTAGTCTTTCGTAAAAATATTTGTTCACTTACTGTTCACATTTTAAAATCATTCATTATCTAGGATGAGTCTGCAAGCTCTTTTTTTTGCAAATGGAATCTAGACAACGTTAGAGTATCTGAAGAGAAACTTCCAGGATGACTGCCCATGTCAAGCAATTCACATGGGTGTTTCACACCTCAACTTTTGAATAAATCTAGATGACATTTCCCTGACTGAGGAGACCAAGAGAACTCATGGTTTAAATGCAGCTGACAATGATCAAGCACAGAAGTTGGACCTAAACAACATGAAGCTAGATAATGTTATGTTGACAGTTACGAATTTCTCAATTATTTAATTATTTGCAATGATACAACTACAGAGGAAATGTGGTGGGTTTTTTTTCCTTCAGATTTCAGATCAAAGGATAACTAAAATCTGTGAAGGAAGTCAGATGCTAACAATGACAAATTAATATCAGATGCAGAAGACAAAGCACAAAATGTGGACAAATTGAGCATGTAAAGAATGTTCACTGAACACTTGAGCTGAAATTGTGCCACCTTTAATGAGTTTTCAAGACAATGATGTCAATAAATGGCTCAGAAAGTTTGTAACTGAATTTTGTGAAGAAAGATGGTGATCCATTTTTTCTGTACAATCTGTGGGCTGTAGATTATTCAAGTGGATATGGTATTTATAACATGAATTTTCTTGACAAAATAAATTATCACCATGCTTATTTTAGACAGACACTTGATGCTCAAATCAAGCATTTATCTAATGTCTGGGGTATGGTACACATGTGTAATAGGCAGATGAAACATTTATCTAATGTCTGGGGTATGGTACACAAGTGTAATAGGCAGATGAAACATTTATCTAATGTCTGGGGTATGGTACACAAATGTAATAGGCAGATGAAGCATCTTCTGAGCAGAAATTATAGGTTACTGCATTTGGATGAGAAAATATGAACAAGTTTTTCTCAGTAATAGTGCATTACCTTGGGAGCACAGTATTAGTCTGAAAAAAACTGGTTCATATTTTCCCATGCAAATGCAGTAACCGTTTTATTATATACTTATTTTGTTTTTCTACCTATGGCTTAATAATAAAAAGTTTATATTACAAGAAACAAAGAAATTGAATTTATGCTGTATTTAAAAATAAATACACAATGCAGATTCATCAATACACTGTAACAATATTAATGTGCATATAGCACCACCCAGCAATCTTTGAACTTTGGCATGTGCTCAACATTAGTTTAAAAAAATTCTTGTTTTGGTGTACTTAAAATTGAAATTTAGAGTCACATTGTGAATGAATGCTTTTGACACTGTGGATCATGAAATCCATGTTAGCAAAGTGAAAATTTACCAGTGTGATGACAGCACAATTAACTGGTTTAATTCATACTTAAATGAGAGAACACAATATCTTTATATAAATGATGATCTATCTGAACATGGAACAATCAGGCAAGGAGTCCCACAAGGTTTAATTTTAGGTGCATTCCTATTTATTTTATATTTTTTTTTAATGACACATTCATTGGGGAGCTCAATTTCCTTTATGGATCCATAATTAAATCAGTAGATGACACATTATCTTTCATCTACTGATCTATATGCAATGGCACAGTGTTATCAGACATACATAACAAAAAGCATAAACAAGAAATTTCTATGCAGGCTGCCTTAAGAAATTGGACTACATGATCACAAGCAATGTCATGGTAGGTACTACTGGTAAAAATAAAACATTACTTACCTCAACACAGAAAAATGAACAAATCTAGATAGTGATGAATTATGTCTAAGATGGAAGGATACAAATTTGCAAATGGACTGTCATGATAGACTACTTTGTGCTTTGGTAGATACTAAGTTATTACAGACTGAAAAAATAAAATATGCCAGTAAGAGAATTAATTCAAGTTTATAGCTTCTCAGTTGGATAAGACATTTTCTCCCTAAGAGGAACAGGAAAGTATTTAATACAGCTGCATATAACCATATTTAGATTACTGTAATATTTGTATGGGGTAAGTCAAATGATAAAAACATAGCAAAGCTAGCATGTCTTTAAAATAACATTCAAGCTAATATCAGGCAAAAACAAAATAGAGAAAACTAAGCCAATAAATTAAAAATTATTTCCTATTAAAGACCAAATCCATTTGAGAAAAGCTAAATTAATGTACATGATATCCAGTGCTCCAGTCTATTTACAGTCACTATTCCAGTATACACAGTCTGGTAATACACCCCACCTGATATCCATGTCTACCAAAAAGTATATAATTCTCATACCAAAATAAGGAATTATTCAAAAGAAGTTTCCAATACTTCAGAACTTTGCTCAGGAATAGTATTCCAGTAGAGATTATAAATGTCCACTCTATCTTCTTTAAACCCAATATATCCAGTGGCTTCAAAGATGAAGTTTACATCAATATACCTTTTTATCAAGGTCTCAAACTAGATTAGATCTTCAGCTAATTGTGTTATCCTCTTTAAATAAAGTTATTATTATTATTATTATCAGCAGTAGTAAACAACGACCCTAGAGAAAGTACATTCACCTGTTAAAATGTAGATAAGGTACATCATGATCCCAGATCTTGAATCAATAAGAAACTTTGGAACTTCCAGGGAGTTTGAAGAGTATGATTCAAATCCTTGTTTCACTGTGGGTATCTCCAAATCAATAGGCAAAGTGTAAATTGTTCATAAGCATTTAAAAAGCTACTTCTCAGTTCAAACATGAATTTAGCTCCTTTATCACTAGTTAGCTAAAACCCTGATAGATGCTGTACTCCGCTTCTGTCTCTATCTTTTGGGAGAATGTCTCAAATAAGTTGGAGAAAATTAATTTTGAAGTTTATTAAGAGAATGGACATAACTATTCCATCTCTTCATGGGGCAAAACATTTTATTAACTTAAACTAGGATTTCTCTCTCCCATGCTATACAAATGAAATGCATTTTTTTCCAAAATGGTGGGCCTGGAAAAGTACCTAAATAAACTTATGGAACTATATTCAGTTGAAAAAATATTCCTATAAAAAATTTCAAATATATGTTTTGTATAACAAATTTTCAGTCAAGTGTTCTAAACAATATTATTTCTAACAGTATTGTTATTTAAAAGTAATAATTAAACATTCTTGACTGTCTTTAACAAGAATAGAAGCTTTCCATAAGTTATATTCATCATTTAATTTAGCAGTTTTTGAAGTGAAAAGATACCACAAATACTACATGAAAAGAAAACAACAGAGCAATAACAGAAAGAAAAAAAAAACAACGTAATTCAAAGAAAGTGATTTCTGGTATTTCTGTACTGTGAAAACTGTCCGAAAGCATTGGAAACAGATTATTGTGGTTTCTGTTGTTAAGGAGACTGATAGAAAGTATGGGAAAATGAAACAATATCTTGCCATTTCTGATGTTTCAGCATTACAGAAACTGCTAGAAAACACTTGAAACCAGAATTAATTCTTCAGGTTTCCAGTATTTTCATAATATAGAAAGATACAAGAAATCATTGGAAACTGGAAGCAATTGTTGTGGTTTCTGGTGTTTCCATGTTGAAAACATGCCAAAATGTAACTGAAATTTAAATGGATTCTTGTAGTTTCTGATTTTTCCGTGTTATTAAAAATACATGTTATGGGAACTTCTAGAAAGCACCGGTAACTCAAATGGATTCTTCTAACTTCTGGTATTTCCCTGTTATAGAAACTGCTGGAAAACACTGAAAACTGAAAGGAATTCATGTGGTTTCTAGTGTTTTTGTTTAATATAAACTGCCAGAAAGCACTGGAAACTCAAATGGACTCTTATAGTGTCTGCTGTTTCCATTTTATGCAAACTGTTAGAAAACATTGGAAACTGGAATAGATTCTTGTGGTCTCTGGTGTTTCCATGCATCAAAAACTGCCAGAAAGCATTGGAAACTGCTAGAAAACACTGAAAACTGATTCTTCTGGTTTCTGGTGTTTCCATGCACCAAAGTTCCAGAAAGCATTGGAAGCTGGAAGGAAATTTATAAGTTTCTGTACCCCAAAAATGCCAGAAAGCTCAGAAAGCTATTGCAACTGGAGCAAATTCTTAAAGTTTCAAGCCCTTTCCATGTTATGAAAATTTGTAAAGTAGTAGAAACTGGAAAATAATTTTTGTTTTCAGCCCATAAACCAGAAGAATGATATTTGTTTCACATTAAAACTGTTAAAATGCTGACCTGATCTGACTTGTTGTTTTAATTCCCGCTACTGAAATGTGAATTTGAAATGTCACTAACAGAATACAAAATAACAATCAGGCTATAGTTAATATAAGTGAATCAAATGCAAGCCAAATTGAAAAGGATACATTAATTGAAAGATTAACTGATAAAATTATTGGGGTGGGTGGGGGTAACTAATTTTAATGATGTAATACTTACCTGTTGCTATTGCATAGCTTACTCTTTCCCAGATGGAAAATACCCTCGAACACATGATGAGAATTCATCCTCCCATAAGGTGACTCCAAGGAAGGCAATGCAGATCTGAAGGAAGACCCTTTCTCAGATGTGACAGGTTTATACTGTAGCTCTCCCCTTACCAATCCAGTCTTTAATACAGGACCCTTGGGCCTTAAATGGTGCTGTTCTACCCTCACTGGTGGTTGGAAGGGGCAAGTCACTCTCAGTCAACACTCAGGCTGTGGACTAACAGAAGGTGCTGCTCTTCCCTCATGGGAGGGTGTGACTATCTTTCTGCTCCATGGGATGGCAAAGTCTGATGACAATCCACTGATGCAACAGGACATATTGTACCTTGTAACAAGACTACCCACCCTGTGTTTAATAGTACTCTATGTAGAGATCGGTTGACTCTGAACTTTATTGACCAATGGGCCTCAATGACCCAGATGCTTGATCAATGTATGCAGTTTTTAAATACTGTGCATAAAAATTATCTTATTAGATTTAACCATGATCATGATCTAACCTTAAGATGCCAAAATCTACTGGTTTCTATATCACCCCATGTGCAAATACATCAATAAAGTTTAGTCTCTTTGTATCACCAATATCAATAGGCAACTTTCTTACCTTAAATGCAATTATTATTATTTTCTCCAAACTTTGGTCAAAGTACATAATCTAAAACTAAAGTTATTCAGCAAAAACTATTTTTCATATTTAAGTATCAGTGACCTTAACCTTTGAACTCCAAAATCAACTGGCTTCTTGCTCCCAATTTTGGTTCAAATACATAGATGGGTACCGAAACTCTTGACATTTGAGTTTTTTAACCCCAAATTCAATAGGCTTCTGCCTTACTTCATGGGCAAGCCATCCACAATGTTTAGTTCAGCCTGGGATGCTAAACAGGAGCTGTTGTAAAGAAACCAATTTTCTTCACTTAGTCCCAGTTACCTTGACCTTTAACCCCAAAATCAACACTTTTTCTTGAAACCATGTGCAAGTCATCCACAAAGTATGGTAATGGTCTGTGATGTAGAAATTCCATCATAGTGCATAAATAAATTTTCTTCTTTCAGTCAGTGACCATGACAATTTATATTTTTTTACCTTAAATTTAATATAATTTTCCTGACCCCAAATGCAAGCTATTTAAAAAAATTTCTAACAGCAGATAATGGAAAACTTATTGCCTGGAAACAAAACATTAAAAAACTGGATGGACAGTCATAGCATGCTAAATTCTGCCTTGTGGCATGAGTACAAAAGCCATATTCACCAAAAACAGCTGTTACAAATATTGCTAAAAATGCATGCACATGGTCAAAAAAATATTTGAAATTATCAGTGTCATTGCAATTTTTGTATATCTGATCTTTGATATCCTCCTAAAGAAACCAGAAGAGGGAGCAAAACTCAGATTTAAGTAAAGGATAACCCACTTTCTTTAAAAGTGTGGTCTTGTCCTTTAATTCATAAACAGTTTGCATTTAAAATGAACCATGTTTATTTGTTTTTTGAACTCAATTACAGCTCTAACCTATTATAATGCATAGTCGGGGCCCATAACTGCTGACCATGTTATGTAGCGAATTGCGGTATAGAAAAAATGATCAAAAATGTTGAGTGTACTTGTGTATTAGGGAAAGGGGACAAAATGCAAGCCAGATGTATAGTTTTACTGTTAGTTTATGTAAAATGTTTTTTTCCAATGCATGATATTTGCACATTTAATTATACTGATAATAATATTTTAAAAAGTAAATAAAAACATACCAAGCATTAGATTGCTTTCTTTCAAGTGATATTGTTGTACATATGATAGATCATAACATTAAAAACAATGGCATAGACACCTCATTATAATAAATATACTTGTCAGTTGTAATTCCTATCTACACCTGCATCAAGTTTAAAGTGAATAAAAATGATGCCATCACTTGCAAACAAATTATTAAATTTTGGCTGCTTTTCAGGCCAATGCAGCCTGATGTTAAAAGCTTCACTTTTTTAAATCAGGAGCTCACAATCACATACTTATCACTTCCACACCCATTTTGTAATTAAATAAATGAACAAGTGCACTGCATAATGTAATTTTTTTAAAATCAATAACATTTCTTGTTTTCAGTTCAAATTATCAGTTACATATGATGAATGACTGAGTGACAATACAAAATGTGCACCATGCTTTTAGCAATTCCAGAACATGCAATAATGAATGACAAACTTATATGAATGTAATCCATCTAAAATGCAATGTCCAAAACAAACAAGTATGTTAAAAAAAAAGTACTAACCCAAACTGAATAAACACTATTAACTCACACAATGTGCATTTCCTACATGAAAAATGTTGTGAATTTAGGTTGTTTGAGACTGGATCATTTGTGTGTTTTTTCTTCTTGCTTTTTCTTTTAAAAAAATAAAAATAATAATAATGACCTTATTTAAAGAGGGTAACACAATTAGCTAAAAACTAATCTACCTTGAGGCCCTCATACAAAGGAATTCATTTATTTAAGTTGCATCTCTGAAGCCACTGGATATATTGGGTTTGGAGGAAGGAAATAGAGTGGGCATTTCTAATCACAATTGGAATACTATTCCAGAGCAGAGTTCCAGAGTATTGGAAACTTTTTTTAAATAACTCCTTATTTGGTTTGGGAATTTTATACTGTTTGGTAGACATGGATCGCAGGTGGGGAGTATTACCAGGTAGCCTATACTGGAATAATGATTGTAAATATTCAGGAGCACTATTATGAGATATCCTGCATATTAATTTGGCTTTTCTCAAACAGATTCGGTCTTTAATAGGTAATATTTTTAACCTACCAGCTAAACTTTCCTTGCTTTCTTTCTGCATTGATATTAGCCCAAATGCTCTTTTTTGAAGATGTGTCAGCTTTGCTATGTTTTTATCATTTGAATTACCCCATATTGTACTACAGTAGTCCAAATAGGGTTGTATGTAACTGTTATAAAATAGTTTTCTGTGCCTTTCAGGGAGAAAATGTCTTATCCTACTGAGAAGCCATAAACTTGAATTGACTTTTTTACTGATATGTTTGATATGTTCAGTCCATGATAGGTTATTATCTACCAGAACACCAAGTAGTCTATCATGACTGACCATTTGCAGATTTGTATCCTTCCATGTCATAGTTCATCACTATCAAGATTTGTCCTTCTTTGCCGTGTTGAGATAAGTAATATTTCAGTTTTACCAGTATTTACCACCATGCCATTACATGTGCACCAGTTTTCCAGTTTGTTTAGTGCATTCTGTAAAGAAATTTCGAGCTAATGCTTTGTGTTTTGGATGTCTGACAATGTTGTGTCATCTGCATAGAGATCTGTAGATGATATTGAGTCTCTTAGTAAAAGTGGAAGGTCATTAATAAATAAAATGAATAGTAATGGACCTAGAATTGAGCCTTGTGGTACTCCATATCTAATTGTTACAGGTTCAGACAGAACATTATTTATGTAAACATGCTGTGTTCTCTCATTTAAGTACGAAGTAAACCATCTAACTGTTCTTTCATCACACCGGTAGATTTTCAGTTTCTTCAAAAGGATTTCATGATCCACCATGTCAAAAGCTTTCCTGAAATCTACAAATACAGTTCCTATTATTCTACCCTGGTCAAGTGCTTGAAGCCATTTATCAGTTAGGGAGATCAAGGCAGTCTCACAGGAATGGTTCTGTCTAAAGCCTGATTGATTAGGGTGTAACAGCAAGTGTTTGGTTAAATATGACATGAATGAGTCATGGACATGTTTTTCAATTAATTTTGACAAGTTTGGTAATATTGAGATTGGTCGGTAGTTATCAGCATCATCCTTAGAACCAGATTTGTGAATAGGAGTTACTTTTGCAGTTTTCCATATTTTGGGGACAGATGAGGTTGCAATACTTAAATTAATTATGAATGTTATGCTTAGTCTACAATAGCAAAGGCAGAAGATGTAATGAGTCGTGGACCAATCTGATCAAGTCCTGTAGCTTTCTTGGTATCTAGTTCACTGAGACAATTTTTAACAAAGTTTTTTGACACTGGTGGGATAGAGAAACATACCTCCTTAGAGATTTTGCTGCTGCAGAACTTTTTCAGTTCATTAAAGTTGTTTTCTATCACTGGCTCATTTAACTTTGTGGTAATGTTGATGAAAAAATCATTGAAAACATTTGCAATGTCAGTTTCATCAGTGACTATGGTGTCATTTACCAGAAGTGAGTGAATTTTATTTGTCTGTTTTTTGTGCGTTCCTCCAGTGAGTTCATTGAAGACTTTCCAAATGGAGTTTGTGTTGCTCTCTTTGTTTTCAAGCAATGATTGATAATAAGTTGTTTTAGCTGTTTTAATCATACTTGTTATTTTATTTCTCCATACTTTATATTGTGCATTGTTTTCCATAGCCTTGAATTTGTCTCGTGTTTTCATAGCATCTAGGATTTCAGTAGTAAGCCAATCAGGTTGAATTTCAGTCTTTACTCGATGTACTTTCAGTGGTGCATGCTTAGATACTACATCCATGAATAAGTCAGTCCACACCCTCATGGCTTCATCTATGTCATCCAAATTTTCTCACTTGCATAATTTTCAGAGGCAAAATGTTCTGGCTTTCTAGCCACACCAGTCCTTTGTCAAATGCAACTATGGCTTTGGAAGCAGCATGTCGTTAATAACAAATCCAATTTCCTGTTGACCAAGGCTGAGATCTAAATTTTCTCTTTTGTCGCCTAGGAACAACTGGATGATGTCAGTATCAGTCTTACATTCAACAGTGAAGCAGTCCTCAATAATTTTAATCCAGTGCTGAACATTGTCAAATGAGTCAGAATGTCCCTGTAACACGATTTTAAGCATCTTCAACATCCTCTACCGTGAATCCCTTAATAAGCTTTCCTTTTCCTGAACATCTCCATTGCATGATTAAATGTCTTAATTCACTCGTGAATAATGACAAGACTAAACTCATTTAAATCTAATTTCAGTGGAAAGTGACACTTAATTGTTTCAACACTGACCTTATTGGTATTGTAGCTAAATAATGCAAATGAACATCTATCTCTTCTGGGATGAGCTGCAACAGATTACAGACAGCAGTGGCAAATTCAAAAGACATGCTGCTGCTAATCCTTTCTGTGATCTGTTGCCATCCAGTTGTGTGTGTGTGTCTTACATTTTTAATGCAGCTTTAAAAAAATTTCAGTCATATCACTATGACGTCTGCAGAGCAGCAGTGTATAGTGATGTTTAGCACCGAGACAAAATGCCGCAGGCATGTAGCATGATGTCCCTCCCAGTCACATTATCCTGACACCAGGCTGACCAGTCATAACACCAACCTCTTAATACTGAGCGCCAAGTTAGGCAGCTGTTAGTACCATTTTTTATACGTCTTTGGTATGACTAGGCTGGGGTTCAACCCTTGACCTCCCACATCTGAGGCAGACGCTCGAACTACTAGGCCACCAGAGTGGTTCCGTCAAGTTGTTAATAAACAATGGTTGACAATAAGCTGGTCTTCTACAAAATCAGTGAGCTATTTTCACAAGTCAAATCACTGATCTGCTGGAATAGCTTTAGTGCTAAAGTCAAATTAGACAGTCCAGGGTACTTTAGCCAAATACAGTAGTTGATATGGACCAATGAAAATTATGGCTTATTACAGACACAGTTAACTTCGAGTGTTCAACAGACTGTGAATACCATATCTCACGTTGTCTGAATACAACAATGGTTAATTAGACTTAAACTGTGACTATAAAAACATGTTCTGATAATGTCCAAATCAAGTACAGTAGTTTTTGAAGCAATGGTGAAAATTATTTTTTGATTCTTTTAAATTATAAATTTATAAATTTTGATTTTGGGGTCCACATCACCACTATGTTATATGTGGAATGGCATTGTAGCAAAGTGCGTTATAACAGGGGAGAGCTATAGCTGAGATCCAATACAAATTTGAAAAAGTTCAGTATTTGATATTTTTCACTATTAATCTTACCAGCATACATGAATCCAGCATTTACAAGTTCCTTTGGTAGTTTAGCAATTGTAGAGGGAACCCGAGAAAAGGTCTGAAGTCTTGCAGAATACCCTGCATACTGCCTGAACTTTACTGGCCCAGAGAGATTGTATACACATTCTTCTGAATCCGTTGCCATGGTTTCTGTAATTAAACATGTGTAATTCATCAGTGCTCCAGACAGATGTAAACATGGCATTTAGTGAAATTTAATTCTAGCACAATTAACTAATTCTGCATATATAATATATAGGCACTGATTGTGGGTAATCCTGTGGCCCAAGTAGACTTGCTTTGTTTTTATTTTTAGTTCTCTAAGCAAATACAGTAGAATTTCAACAGCTCAAATACCAAAGAAACCAAACAAATCAGTTTGAAAGATCTGTAATTTTAGTCATATGATGTTCAAGCCAATGAGATTCTTCTGTACTTCAATGTAAACTATCCAAAGATCTTTACATATGATAAAAAAATGTTGATTTACAGATTTCCATAAAAAAAACTTTAAGAATCATTGGGCCTAATTTACACAGCCTTGAGAAGTCAAAGCTCATTCCATCTCAGTATTTGATTTACTTGGTAATAAGCTCAGTCAAAAACATCATTTACTTTCAACAATTTTATACCATATGTCGATGATCGGATTAATGCAGTATCTTATTTTTATGTATGCTTATAGATATTTTTTAATTAATAAAAATATTGCCGTCAACCAGCATATAGATGGCATGAACTAAAATACTAAAATTGATCAAAATCTAATCAGACTTGCATTTAGACATGCATCAAGTGGGATGGCAGCAAGCTCTGTCAATCAAATGCTACAGTGTAATAAATATATGCAATAAGCTAACATAGTAACTTGATCATATTCAGATCAGAAATAAAGCTTCTTGAGTATTAACAAGCAATCATTAACAGATGGATGAATGACACATCATGGACTATGTACATGCATGACAGATGCAGATTAGCATCATTAGTTTCATTAACCCTCAGCCAGATAAAATGAAATTTAATAGCAGAAATACATAACATGCCACTATTGTGTAGCTACTCTTATTTACATGCTGAAAAAACGTTGTCCCTCTGATGTGAATACATCCTCTTTCAGAGTGGAGAACTGTCAAAAAAGACATGGTTCACTCATAAACACCAGACAAAGAATAATTATCATCATCATGGATTTCATTTTAATAAAATGAGTGTTAAATTCATGACCAGAGAAAAATTGCTTTCTAGTGCTCATCACATTGCAGTCTTCCTTCAGTAAATATTATATCCTGGCGTTCAAGTAACAGTTATCCTCTCCATATTTATTTTATATACTGGTAACTCCAGCTCAAATGTCAGAATTTGTTTCTTTATGGGACCTCTTTGATTACCACACTGTATTCCTCTCCTTATGGTTAGGGTACACTAGTATTCATTATCAACTACAACTGCCTGTGAATACAGCTTTTGTGTTTAGGAAATAACACAGACGAGGCCCTACTCTAACATGGTAGGATTAACATATTCTATTTTCTTAGGTAATTGTCTAAACACCAATTCAGTGTTTCTTCATCTCAGTATATTGATAACTGTTCTTGTCACTCATGATTGCATTGCTATTGTGTGTTTCTTTGCAATTACTCCTTAATAAGTTTTAACAACTGAACAGATTACTTTACTAAGAAAAGACAGGTGTGTGTGTGTGTGTGATTTAGATTTTTAACGTAGCTTTAACAATTTTTCATGCATATCACTACGATGTCTGCAGTGTGACAGTTTATAGTAATATCTAACACTGAGGCATCATGCCGCAGACATGTAGCATGATGTCCCACCCAATCACATTATCCTGACACCAGGCCGACCAGTCCTAACACTAACCTCTTAATGCTGAGTGCCAAGTGAGGCAGCTGTTAGTACCATTTTTGTAAGTCTTTGGTATGACCCGGCCGGGGATCGAACCCACGAACTACTGCATCCATGGTGGATGCTCTAACCACTAGACCACCTCAGCAGTCGAAAAGACAGGTAAGTTTCCCCAAGGGTCTTACTTAAGATAATCATCTCTTTAGGTCAGATTAGAGCACTCCATGGTCCCTGGACATTATGGGACCAGTCTCTCTTGAGACAGGTGAGGCCCCTCCAGAAGGAGGGACTGAGCAACTAAAAAAAAGATCATCTCCCCTGGAAAGGGAAGAGAAGCCAAACATTTCTCAGAGTAGTGTGTTGCTTTCTTGCATGCGATAAGGACCAATCCCCAATCCAGAATGCAATTTGTCCTTCAGATTGGTCAGTCCCCATCAACCTTCAGGATGCTTACTTACATATCTTGATATTTCCTCCACATTGTAAATACCTCCAGTTTCACTTGTACCAGGAAATCTTTTTGATTTCGGTACTGCAAAGTCTTCACCTGAGTTATGGGAATAGAAGCAGCATATTTCTGATTATTGCAAAGTCCAATTCTCCACTATTTCAACAACTAACCGATAACAATATTCAGGGACAGTCCCTCCATCAGGATCTGTTCCACTGCTTGTCTACAGTAATTTGGTTGGGCATTGTACACAACATTGAAAAGTTAGGGCTAATTCCATCTCAGGATTTTGTTTGCTTGGGGATAAATTTCTTCAATGAAAAGATAACATCCTGATACTTCTAGAAGTGCTACAAGAAAAACATCATCACTGGCTTGCTTTTAACTGTTCTTATTTGGAACACAATTGTAGATCTGGTTTCCTTAGGTCATGTCCCTATGTGTCCTCCCCAGATTCTCCTTTGCACAAGGTGAAAGCCAGAGATTCTCTACTAGCTCTGATTCCACTAGGACCAGATTTTCACAATCACTTGCACTTGTGAATGAACTGGAACAGATTTCTGACTTGGGTCCCCATGGATGCACCTGACCTCTACCCCTATTTCTTTGCCAATGTGTAAGATTCCAGTTGGGGCTCTCATTTAGAACTGGAGAGTTTAATTCTCCAGGGTCATTTGACTCTGAATGAATTTTCCCTCCACATCAACAATCTAGAAGTGAAAGCCATATTACTGGCTTTGCAAGGGTGCATCAACAGAGTAAGGTGTCAATGTGTCACTGTCTCCTCAGACAACATATCGGTTGTAGCATATCTCCAATATCAAGGAAGCACATCCCACTGTGGATTGTCACTACCATCGAAAGAGCATATCAGTCACTTACTGACAGGACCTTTCTTTTTATGAGACTAAAAAGCCAATTATGTTCTTGCCATCATAGCCTCAGGGGCATAATTTAATCATTCCTCCCTGGAGGATGTCATCAATGCAGCATTTTGGTGATCAGGTAAAACCTTCTCCTCCTTAATCTCCATTCATTAGCATGAAAGAGCACAGGCGTTTTTTCTGCTTGAACCCCCAATTACAACACAACATATTGCCCAGAGAGACACCAACATTCAGTAAAGTGGATCTTGTGGTAATATACAAACTGCTACAAATAATCTGATGGAAAATACAGGTCACAAAAGGTCAGTGCCATGATCCACACTCAGTTGTAACACTATATGCATTATGACAACATCAGTGTGAGAAACTGGTGTGCGGAGTGTTTTCTCTGTTTTAGTCAGTCGCAATCTAGCCATTAAAGTAGTTACGCCAGACCTTTGTTTTGTGTTTTTTAGCAAAACATAACATGGTGTCAGAAGTGAAACTTTTGGGATAACTTGGATTTATACCATTAAGAAGTATATGTGCATCTCCATAACAATAATGAAATTTGGATGCACAAGTTTACGTATTAAAGGTAAGTGGCCATACTCTAACATTTTTCTTTTTACATCAGATTTGCATTACATGATTAAAAGTAGTTATATTTGCATAAAAAGAATTTTAAAAATTATCAAGTGTAAAGAAGAAATAATAATTTAAATACTCAAAATAGAAGTATACAATGATGTTACTTCCCCTTAGCTACGATTTTCCATCTATTGAGGACGTCAACCGGAAATGATGTACATTTATCCCCACAAGATGAAGTACATGCTTCTTGTTGTCAAAAAATAAAAAAATATAAACTATGGATAGGGAACATTTAGATGAAACTATTGAAAACTAACTTACTGTTCAGCCTTAGATCAATGAACATACACAGCACACTAGATTGTGTCGCTTTCAAAAGTGTTCCATTGTTTCAATTTATTTTCAAAATTCCTGTTAATACAGGTAAGAAGGAATCAACGCTGGCTTCCCTATGTTAGCCGACTTTGAAAAAAAAAACAACAGAAATTGGCACACTTAAAAGAATCCAAAGGAACCAAAGTTGGCTTATTTATGTTGGCCAACTTCATTTTAAGAAAATCGGCACAATTAGAAGAATCCAAAGTCAGTTTCTGGGGTTGGCTTGCTTTGTAATAAAATAACCTTTTTATTTGATATTCTATCAGTAAGTTTAAGCAATGAGTTTATTGCTCACTGCCAGTTGTGTTTATTCATCACCTGGACTTCTATTTGTTTGCCATATCTAATCATAACTGATACAAAGAGGTATTGAGGTTTACTGGGTAAATAGTATACACAGCAATAACTTGCTTTAAAAAAATTTTGTAACCCATGCCAATGAAAAGAGTATCATTTGCACTCACACTGAATGTATTTTCAAATAATGATTTTTTTCTGCAAGAAACCGTTGTATAGTTAACATGGATACAATACAATCTTGGTCATTTTGCACCTTATGATGTATCATGCTCAAAAACGGCAGGTGCCTTCAAGCAATCATGATATTCCCATCTCTTTTGTGATTTTGTTATCTGACATAAGCAGTACACACTATAGTAAGGATGCATATGCCAACCAGCATCTGCTACATATATGGAGTTTGTGGATATATTTTTTTCTTTAAAAAATTTTGCATGATGAAAAAAGGAATAAATTATAACAATACAAGGTTAGTTTCTTTCATTTTATTTTCAACTAACTATCTGGTTTATCTATTTTATTGTACCTTGCAGTGGTGGTGGGGGGCACAAATTAAACACAAAAATATTTTCTTGGAACATATACCTTGATAAAAAAATGTTTCACCATAAGTTTTGGGACAGGAAAAATAATAATTATTTTATTGTGTCCAAATATATAGGATAAATAAGGTGTATGTATATATATATATATATATATATATATATATATATATATATATATATATATATATATATATATATATATATTACAAATGCGTTTTTTTATGGCTATAATAATATCACATGTTTCTACAGTATAAGTTGCCAGTGTCCTTTAAGTGTGACATAATCAAAAAATTGAATCAGCCACCTGAAATGGACTTTAATTCCCAGCACCTAGCAAAAACTTGGAGGAGGTGGAAGCAAACTATGCAATTTTTATTTAGATGTGGCTCTTGCAAAGAAAGAAGACAAAGAAGAATTCTGTTTTTCCTATACATTATTAGATGTTAGAGACATATACAACACATTTACATCTGAGGCCAAAGAAGCTGAAAAAGTTGATCCACTTGTCTAGAAGTTTGAGGACTACTGGAATGGCAAGCAGAACATTATGGCATAAAGGCACAGATTCAATACAACAAAATAATTAAACCATTGACAAATATGTAAATTGATTGCAAAGAACTGCAAATTTAAAAATTTACAGAATGAACTAATTCAATACAGAATTGTCTGTGGGAGTAATTCTAAAAAAGTAAAAGAAAGACATTTATGAGAAAACCAGCTGACACTACAAAAAGCATTGTCTATAAGTTGAGCAGAAAAAGTATTGAAAAAGCAGCTTAAAAATATGCAGAAGGAAGCAACTAGTTCATGATGTAACAATGAAGAAAAAGGAAAGGAAAATGTGCACAACCAAGAAAAGATAAGATAAGAAGATAAGAATTCTATATTTCAGACTATATAGTCCATACATTTAAATTAAAATATAGATACAAATTAAAAACATTGCAAACATAAAAGAACATATATATCATACATACAAGTATACAGATACATCTACACAATTAACTGCACCCTGCATTGTTAAGAATGAAATTAAGTGGCACATTTAAAGAGTAATTTGTTCCATTTGCTAATAATTTGAGAATTTAAATGAATGTCATAGTTCCAAAGAGATTTCAATATGCAGTTCTTCCTACTAGATATTCTTGTCATCATTGAGAATACATACTTTCTCATTACTTCATCAAAACTGAATACAATATAATTTACAAACATGTTGGAGGCACTGTTCCATCTAGGAAGACCTAATACAAAATGAAGACTATTATTATAACCAATAACTAGTTTTCTTTTCATACATTCAGTAAAGTTGGTCCACAGAGGAGCACAATACACAGTGCAACATTATAAGATTTGAATAATCTAATTTTGATAGTCAATGAACAATTCTTAAATTTATGTAGAAGCATGTCTGTTCTAGTACACAAAAATCAGTAATGTCTCATCGTATCTTCATTATCTGACAGAGTGGATTTCAAAATATGACCCAAATATGTATAACCATTGACATATGTAAGACCATTGCCATTAAGATATACAGTGGGAGGAGATGTTAATTTGAAAGAAGTTGGCTGAAAGACCATGCATACTGACCTTTTTGTATTATATATGATATTCTCAAATGCGTATTGTTCACATATCTTTAATAATTTCCTTAAACCTGTGATAGAAGGACTTATCAATGACATATCATTGACATATCATCAGCAAAACTAAAATTATTATGAAACAACACATTTGGTGGTAGATGTAACCCCACGCAACACTGACCCAGCTTACAATTGAACTTTATATATATATATATATATATATATATATATATATATATATATATATATATATATATATATATATATATATAGATATAGATATATATATTAAATAACAAAGGGGAATGAATACCCACCTGCTTCACCCCATTGGTTACATGGAAAGCACAGAATTTACACTGCCCCATCACACATAATAGAACTGTTTGCCATACCAGTTAACTAAAACATTAACTATGTAGACAGGTATTTTAATATCAATCAAATTTTTAAAGAGTGTCCACTGATTGATCCTATCAAATGCCTTACTAGCATCTAAAGAGCATGCAAACACTGGACTGCCATATTCTACACAATAGCTGACAGTTTCCTTAAAGGCATATAGGCATAAATCTGTTGAATGCTGCTTTTTAAAACCAAACTGATTATCGGAGATTGTGACTTCACATCTCTGTAGTAATGATGCATTCAAATATTTTTAAAATAATTTTTGTCACCAGGTTAGCAATTTTGCTTTTCAGTAGTGTTATAATTGTAACTCTTTTGAAATCATGTGGTACAAAGTTATGCACAAACATACAATTAAATAAAATCATCAATAGCACATATGTAACCTGTCAAGGAAAACAGATGAAATTAGACTCCAGATTATTCAACTGTGGTAAATGTGACAAATTACATGCAAAAGTTAAGTGTCCAGCCTACGGAAAAACTTGCTACAGGTGTATAAAACAGCATCATTTTCTAAACTGCTGCAAGACAAAAGGCATTCATGGTATGCAATAATAGTACTCAAGCAAAGAGGAAGAAAAATCTTTTGTAGGAACTGTGACAAAGGCAAACACTGAAATCAGTGAGGAAGAATACTGTGTCACTCCAACTCTTCATGGCACTGATGTGAAATTTAAAAGTGATACTGGTTTGCAAGTAAACATTATTACAAATCATATTTTCAAGACAATAAATATTGACAATGTTGACACAAAACTAACCAAGATCTGTCTCACAAACTACTCTGGTGACAAACTGTCATAGTCAAATGCAAATTAAATTGCATGAATCATGACCTTGACTTTTATATCACAAAAACAAACCAACTGCCTATTATTGGGTTCAAAGCATCTCAAGATTTGCACTTAATACAAGTAGTCTGCAATGTGCACAGGAATAAGGAAAGTCATATTGTGAAAGAATTTCCAAGTAGATTCAAACATCTAGGATGTCTAAAACAAAAATTTCTTCTCTGGCATCCGTCCGTCTACGGGAGACGATGGTGCAACTCCAGAGTAAGTTGTTGTTTCTCCTTCTTTCTAGCTCTCTTTTCAGCTTGCTCTATGTTCCTGTCTTCCTCAGCTTTTTGAATGCCCTGTCTGACAGCTAGGCACTAGGTGGAACAGTCGTTAGCACAGCTCTCCCAGTCATTGACAGTGATGTTGGCCGTCTTCATGTCCTTCTTGCAAACATCTTTGTAGCGCAGACATGGTCATCCAGTCAGTTGTGCGCCTTCTGCTAACTCCCCATATAACAGGTCCTTGGGAATGTGGCCTGGGTCCATTCTCTTGACATGGCCAAGCCAGCAAAGGCACCTCTCGCTGAGAAGGGAGAACATGCTGTTCATGTTAGTGCATTCCAGAACCTCTGTGTTGGGTACCTTGTCCTACCACTGGATGTGCAGAATGCGCTGCAGGCATCTCAGGTGGAAGCTGCTGAGTTTCCTCTTGTGTCTCACATAGATGGTTTCACTGCTGTAGAGGAGTGAGCTGAGCATATAGGCCTGGTAGACAAGCAGTTTGGTTTTCTCTGTGAGGTTGGGGTTGTTCCAGACCCTCTGGTTCAGTCCAAGCCATCACTGCTGCTGCCTTGGCAATAACTTCCAAGTTGTACCCATCGATAGTGATGGAGGGAGGGGAGTCTGCATCCTGCGCCATGACGTTTGTTTTCTTCAAACTGATGGTCAGTCCAAACTCCTTACAGGCGTGGGGGAGGCAGTATACCAGTTGCTGCAGTCCATCTTCCATGTGTGATGTCAAGGCTGCTTCATCAGTGAAGAGCAGTTCATGGACGAGGACCTCTGTGACTTTAGTCTTAGCATGGAGATTAGCGATGTTGAACAGCTTGCAGTCAGCCAGGTATGGATGTACACTCCCTCGCTGCTGTCCTTGAAGGCATACTGGAGAAGCATGGAGAAGAAGATGGCAAAGAGTGTCAGCGCAGAGACACGACCTTGTTTGACTCCGCTGATGACTGGGAAGGCCTCTGATCTTGCACCATTGAAGCATACTGTGCTGTGCATGTTCTCTGGAATGACTTGACAACAGCGAGCAGTCGTGGGGGGAAGCTGATGTTCTGCAGGAGTCTGAAGATTCCACTCCGACTGATCAGGTCAAACACCTTCATCAGGTCTATGAAGGCTCAGTAGAGGGGCATCTACTGCTCGCGACACTTCTGCAACTGGCGTAGTGAGAAGATCATGTCTACAGTTGACCTGCCAGCTCAAAAGCCACAATGGGACTTTAAGTGGACGCGGGAGGCTAGGATCTGCAAGCATGCCAAGGCAACACAGTTGAAAGCCTTTCTGATAATGCTTGGGAGGGAGATGCCCCGGTAGTTGCTGCAGTCGCTACTATCTCCTTGTACAAAGTGATGATGTTGGTGTCAAGCATGTCCTGGAGGATGTGTCAATGTTCCCAGTCCTGGAGGATGTGTCAATGTTCCCAGCAGAGGCAGAGGTGTATGTGTAGGGGCTGGAGCAGTGCTGATTTCCCGCTCTTGAGGACTTCAGGTGGAATGCCATCACTTCCCGGAGCCTTCCCACAGACAAGGCAATCAATGGCTTTTCCGAGCTCTTCCAGAGTGAGCGGTGTGTTTTGTTCCTCCATGACTGGCAGGTCTGGGATGGCATCCAGGGCAGTGTCAGTAACGATGTTTTGGGTTGCATACAGCTTAAGATAGTGCTCGACCCATCGCTGCAGTTCTTTCCACTGGTCTGTGATGACTTCACCTGTCTTGGACTTGAGGGGGGCATTCTTGGAGGTGAGGGAGCCTGTCGCCTTCTTGATACCCTCATACAATCCTCTTGCATCCCCGGTGTCGGCAGCTGTCTGCATACTGGTGCAAAGGTTCAGCAAGTAGGTGTTGGCACAGCGGCGGTCAGTCTGCTGGGCGTCGTTCCTGGCAGTCCTGAGGTCTTGTAGTGTAGTGGGGCTAGGTGCAGCCTTGTATGCCAGGAGGGCTTTCCTCTTTGCCTCAGTCATGGGCTTCATCTCCTCCCAGTTGGTCTCATAACAGTCTGTATTTTTGCATTCCTTCTTCCCATAAGCATGGAGGTAGGACCACTTGGAATCGATGGTGTCATCAGGTGTAGCTTTGGTGAGAGCTTCCTGCAGTTTGCTGATGAACTGCTTTGTTTTCTCTGGGCTGCTTGCACAACAGGTGCTGGTGCGTGGGCAACCCTTCTTCTTGGCATGGTGCAGCTTCTTGGGTATTATTCGTACCTTGCTGGCCATGAGGGAATGGTCCATGTTGCAGTTGGCACTGTGGTAGCTGCAGGTGAGGAGGACACTGGCCAGTTCCGCACGCCTGGTGATGATGAGGTCTAGCTGGTACCAGATTCATGAACGTGGGTGTCTCCATGACACCTGGTGGATCTCTTTGCATTTGAAGAAAGTGTTGGTCACACATATGCTGTGGGAGCAGCACAGCTGCAGCAGCTGCTGACCATTCTTGTTGATCTTGCCCTTTTCAAGAGAGCCGAGACAGGTGGACTGTGCCTCGTGGTCAGCTCCCACTCTAGCATTGAAGTCTCCTAGTAATTAGAGGCCTTCCATGTTGGGGATACTGGATATTGCCTTATCCAGAGCCTGAAAGAACGTCTTTCTCCTTGTGGGTGGAGCAGAGGGTTGGGGCATACACAATGAAGATGTTGACTGGGCCTGAGGATGCTGATAGCCGTAGGGCAATGATTCTCTCAGTACCTGATGATGGAAGTTCAATGAATGCGACTAGCATGTTCTTTACAGCAAAGCCTACACCATGTTGCCTAGGTTCATCCGAGGGCTTCCTTTGCCAAAAGAAGGTGTAGAAGGCTTCCATGATGGTCCTGCTGTCAGCCAGTCGGGTCTCCTGGAGGCAGGCAGTGTCGATGTTCAGTCGGGAGAGTTCTCCGTCAATAATGGCAGTCTTCCGTGCGTTGTCAATCTGCTGTAAGTCAGCGGTCAATCCAGGACACATGGTCCTGATGTTTCAGCTTGCAAAACAAAGAGCTGGAGTCTTCTTATTTCTTCTTTGAGTCTGTGGAGTTTGTAACCCACTTGTTGAGATGGTTCTCTAAGCTCCACGCACCCAGTGAAGCAGGCAGGCCATGGCAGGCAGCACCTTACTGACTGGAGGCTGCCCAGCTTGAGGCGGGCGGTAGCTGTCAAATGAATTGTGGTGATCTCTCCCACCATCAGAAGTAACCCCTGGCACCAAGCTCTATGCGAATTGGGCTTTGACTTAGAACCGGTAGACTGCTACTTCCCATGTTGTGCCTACGATGGAGTGTCCTCTCCAGTGGAGCTACGAAGCCTGGGCAAGGTGGTATGGAGAATCAGCTGTTGCCCATGCAGCAGATCCTCCCTCTCAATGCAGCTGGTGGGCCCAAAGGAATGATGAATGCTGATACAGCTTGGCACCAATGACAGTGCAGGAGTTGCCGGAATGACGTTAAACTCAATGTCAGACCACCTTTGGGACTCCATCTCCAGATTTTCTGTCAGGGTATACTACCTTAGCCCTTCCCATGAGTTGGTATAGCCACAAGGCAAGCAGAGGTTTGGAATGAGAGTTTTCCTTCTCCTAGATGAGCTACCATCCAAGGTTTATGAGTTCCATCTACCCGAAGCAACTGTTTTTAAGGCGCCAGTGGCCTGCCATCACCTCTTCTCCTGTTAGTGGAAACATAGTCTGCTGGACTTTGAAGCTAAGCCAGGTCAGGAGCTGAATTTTAGTTGACAGAGGCAATCAGAGATGCAAGCCGTATGGGGCATTTCTGGAGGAGTGGGGCGCTTGTCTTCCACTCAAAAAATATCATACAGCAATTGACAAAAGTGTGTAACCTGTCAGTGTTCCATAATAGAAGCTTTCTGCAGCTTTATGAGAACCACTTAAATCAATGTTGGAAAAAATGTTAATGAAAAATACTAAGAAAAGTAGATGAACCAACAGAATAGGTCAATTCATTAGTAATTGTTGAAAAACCCAAATCAGGACAACTATGAATTTGTCTATATCCAAGAAATTTAAATCAAGCAATCAAATGAGAGCATTATAAACTTCCTACAATAGAAGACATACCCATCTGGATGGCTGGAGCTAAGGTTTTCTCCAAACTAGATGCCAATCATGGTTACTGCCAAATACCCCTGGATGAGGACTGCTGGTTATTGACAACATTTAACACTGTGTTTGGTACAACCAGATAATGCCTTTTGATATTAAATCCACTCAAGAAGTGTTTCAAAAACACATAGCATAGCACCTTGGGTGAAGACTGATATAAATGACATAACTCTTGTGGGAACTTCAAAGACAGATCATGATGGAAAACTGAAGAAAAAAATGTAAAGAGATGCCAAGAATTAAACCTGATATAGAATTTGGGCCTAACCGTAAATTGCCTCAGACATTCACCTCGGCCGAATATCCCGTTTTTCGGTACTATTTGAAAGTATTTGCCTCGGCAAATAATACGCGCACAAATGGTTACAAGTAAACTAATTCAATAAATATCAAACATTTTAAAAAAAGTGTTTTAATACATAATAATTTAGTTAAAAATAAATTATAATTGCACAAACAGTTAACATTCCATTGGACTTCATGAATCATGATTGATGATAATTTATTTAACTCAATTTCCTTTAGTAATTTCACTAGCATTCCCCGGGTGGCGTAACTTTCTGCTTCCGTTAAATATTTGGGTGTAGAGACGCCATTCATAAAAAAATCTTAACAAAATTTAATTACGCATTCAAAATAAAATTAATAAATAATAAATATATATATATATTAAAATACTCATTGAAAAATGTCTACTCTGAAATTAAGTAGCAAGATTTGGAACTTTTTTACTATAAATGCTGTGGACGAATCGAAGGCAAATTGTTATGACTGCAATGAAAGGCTAACACAAGGGAGCAAAAATGCTCGTTCCTATGGATCTTCAGCTCTAATAAATCACCTTCAATCATTCCATCACTCTGAGTATGACGAATACACCAGATCCACAGAGAGCCACAAAAGAAAGAGAGATGATGAAGAAGATTTAAAAAGGAAACACTCAAAGCAAGGTAACCTCGATTACTTTATAGAGAAAATGACACCATTCGGACAAAATGATCCATGCATGCATGCAATAACTAAATCAATAGGAGAAATGATAGCAGTTGATATGCAACCGTTTTGTTTGGTTGAAGATATTGGCTTCACTCGACTCATGAAGGTGCTGGAACCACGATATAAGCTCCCTTCGGCCATGCACTTTTCTCGTACTATAATACCTGACATGTACTTGTCAGTGAAAGCCATCATTCAAGAAAGGGCTGACAAAGCACTGTATGTAAGCTTCACAAGCGATGCATGGACTAGTGATAATAATTTACATGCATTTTTAAGTCTAACTGCCCACTGGATAGACAGCAACTGGGAGAGACAATACGCATTTTTGCAGCTTCGTTTGTTAGAAGGGTCACATACAGGAGAAATGCTTGCTGCTGAACTTTTGTCCATTATGGAAGAGTGGAAAGTAGTGGGTGTCAGGAGGGGAATTTTGGTAGGAGACAGTGGCTCAGATATGGTAAAAGCAGCACGTGTGGCTAAGATATCTGACTTAGGATGTTACATTCATACTCTGCAATTAGTAGTTGGTGAAAGTCTCAACACGCAAAGGGCAGTTAAAGACGCAATCACAATTGCACGTGGAATTGTCGGTCATTTTAGACACTCTAGTAAAGCAACAGACCATTTGAAAAGAATTCAGGAATCATTAAATTCCGATAGGACCGACAACGTAATCTTGACGTTACAGATCAACTTCTTCCTGCTCATCGACTCATACAGGACGTATTGACCAGGTGGAATAGTACCTACTATATGCTAGAGAGGTTGCTGGAACAAAAACGAGTGATTGGTGTATACAGCCAGGAAGCAGACATCAAATCTTTAACCGCCAATCAGTGGAGCCTTGCGGAGAAGGTTTAAAACACTCAAACCATTTAAAGAGCAGACTAAGCAAGCCAGTTTGGCTTCCTCGCATGCCGGAATGATTATTCCGGGTGTTCGCCTACTGGAACAAAATCTACAAAGAACAAAAAATCCTGGCGATGACACTGGGATTCAAACTATGCATACGGAGATATACACTGATCTGCATGCTCGATTCCAGCACCTTATGACCAGTAAAACTTGTGTTGTTGCCACAGTGCTGGATGCAACTTACAAACTGAGATTTTTTGATGAGAAAGCAAAAGCCAGGCAGATTCTGCTCGAAGTAGCTCTGAAAGAGATTTGCACACGCCGATCTGCAACTGCAACAGTGACTTCAGCAACACAATGTATTTCCGAGGTAGTTGCTGCTGATTTGGATATGAAACATGGTACTTCTTCCATTCTCGATGATTATTGGGAAGATTTTGATGACCAGCAGGAAGAGCACACTGCAGGTTTTGATTCAACAACGGATGAATCTGTCTGCCTCAAGGAGCTGGATGCTTATTTGGCTGAACCAGTTCAGCCACGCGTTACTCCTCCGTTAGATTCCATAGAATACTGGAAGTTAAATCAATACAAATATCCTATTTTGGACGATTGTGCTAAGTCATTTCTTGCAACACCTGCTTCCAGTGTCGAAAGCGAACATTCATTCAGCAGTGCAAGTGACTTTTGCGAGGATAAACGTTCAAGCTTGGCGCCACACAAACTGGAACAGCTGTTGTTCTTGAAGAATAACTTAAGCGTGGTTAATTTCAATTACTAACAGTAACAAAACTGAGACGACTAAATTACCAATTTTTGGGGAAATTTATTGCATTTACTAAAATATTACATTATATTATGATTTTATTGTCATTTTTGATTAGCTATAAGACTTTAATTATTATGTTGCTTAGTATACTTACCGTCTTGGTAATAGTCGGTATTTCATTCGACAGTCTTTGCAAAAGTAGTACAGTGTATTTGTAGTATAAGTAATGCTGCTGTGTTAGTTATTGCACATTTACTGATTTTACTCCTAAATATTCTAGACTATAGAGTCTGAAACTATGTAGTACTTAGTATTAGTACTTCATTTTTAATTCTTTATTTCCGAATTTTGATTGCATGTATATAATTTTTTCATTACTTCATATAGTAATTCAAATAATTAAACATAATGTACTATTGTTGTGCAATGTGTTACTTACATTTATAATGAGTCATGTTGTTGATCAAACTTTACTGTAGGTCGGTCTTGATGGATTTCTAAAATTCTAAATGGATTTGCCTCATATGCAAGGCGACCCCCAGACTTTCCCCATGGTTTCAGGCTAAAAATTTTCGTCTTATAGGCGATATATATGGTACATGAAAAGTTTAAGCTTCGCATACGATAATGAAACAAATGGTACTCTCTGGAGTCACACCTACTACTCGGTTCATGCCTGGATCTGGCAAATAGTACATCCAAATACTTGGATTCAGTACTCGGTGAAAATTATCTACTCGGTTAGGCCCTATATAGAATTTGGGAAAATGCCAATCTAAACTGATAGAAGTGTGCTATGTGGGATACATATTGACATCTGCTATTAAACCTGACCCAGAAAAAGTGAAAGCAATCACAGAAATGCCCACTCCAATGGACAGGAAAGGAACTGAAAGATTACTGGGTACGGTCATCTACCTTGTGAAATTTATCCCAAATATGTCTACAGTGACAGAACCAAGCAGAACACTTTTGAAAAGTGACACTGAATTTGTTTGGAAAGGAGAGAAGACTGTAATATCAGATGCTCTTTAGAAAGAAATGCTAAAAGAGATACACAAAAGTCATATGGGCATTGAGAAGACAAAGCAAAGAGCAAGAGGCTTTATGTATTGGCCTGGCGTGAATGCATAAATTGAAGATACAGTATCAAATTGTTCTACTTGCCAGGAATATAGAAAGTCAAATAAGAAAAGAACCATTTTGTCTACACAACCTACTGCACCATGGGAAGTGGTTGGAACAGATTTATTTATGTGGAATAATGTCTTGATAGTAGACTAATGATCCAGATATTCTGAAGTTGCAAAGTTAGAAAACACACAAGTGAGTACTGTAGTCACACACACAAAGTCAGTTTTTGCAACACATGGAATACCACAAGAAGTAACAAAAGAAAATGACCCAGATTTCTCCTAAAAATAAATATGGTCATTACGCAAAAACCTGGGATTCAAACACAAGTATTCACAGTCTGATGGCTTGGCAGAAAGAACCATTTAAACTGTCAAAGGATTCCTCAATAAGGCCAAGAGTGATGGAAAAGACCCATATTTATCAATATTGGAATATTGAAATATCAAAATACACCAACTGATGAATCAAAGACTTTGATCTACTCTGCCAACTACCAATCTAGTTATAGACCTAAGAAACCTAAATAGGAATTAGGAATCTGAGTGAAAAAAATATAAGCAAAAGAAACAGTATGACAAAAAAACTCAGAAGCTTCCAAACCTGACTTACGAAATCAAAAGACAAGATCTTTGGGAACCAGCTGTAGTCTAAAAGGTCATATGATGTGCAAGCTCAGAATGGTGTTACATACAAAGAGACATTACCAGATATATATGATACATATGAAGACACTAACAAGGAGGTCACTGAAGTGAATGACAAGACACTATTAGTTACAAATGAGCCAAACCAGACTGGAAAGTGGAATCAAATAAAAAAGCCTGCAAGGTAGAGAGATTTTGTAAATGTAAACTTGATAATTTTCCTGAATTAAATTATGTCTTGTGACTATTAGAAGCTGGAAGTGTTAAAGGGCATAATACTACCCCTTTTATATTACATCAGCTTAAATGCAGTGATTATCATATATATTGAAGAAAGGAATGAGGACTATAGATTTTAGTGGCAGTGCCAATCTCTCACCAAATATTAGATTTCATGTGAGAAAAGATGACTGTGAATGTTATAGAGCTATAACTTACATTTTATTTAGCAGAACTTTTTTCAACTCTACCAGGAACTATTTTGAAATATATATTCATGTGTGAAATAGAAATTTTGTCAAGCTTAAATATGTTTACAAAAATATTAAAAACAACAAAGGGGAAATGATTATATAAATAATTATTATCAAACAACCCCACAAAGATCATTTTTAAGGGAAGCTGTTGTAATATACAGGGGTTTTAACATTCTGTTGATAAATGATCTGACAGTTAGTGAGTCATGTAAGGTCAGCTCCAGCTTCAGTTGTAACCCTATATGTCTTATGATATCATAAGCATGAGAAACTAGTGTGCATGTTTTCTGTTTTGGTTAGTTGTAATCTAGCCATTAATGCTGCAATTATCATAAATTTCACCCTTCTTCCAATCCATCTAAAGTTTGGAAGGATGAAAATGATTTTTTTAAACAAGTTATCTGACATAAACCGTTCCTTTTAAATAATCATGATATTAGGTTTAAACGACGTTCAAATATTCAGTTTAGAACCAATAGGTGCCACCCCATAATTCAGTCACTGAAGTCATGCATAATTCTGTGCTCCAAAAGTAGTGATATGATGCATGTGACAAATTCTTTTAGCGACCTATTTTCGTTTCATGAGATGAAACAATCTTGGCTAGAGTAACCAGTCATGGATACATTGCAATTGCAACAATTTGCTCTGCAGCGCCTTAAACAGAGGATATTTGTGGAAATAAAAGGACAATGCTATGCAAGACTAAAAAGCCCAAACTCTATAATAAATTGATAATGGAGAAGCTGGCAATCAAACTTATGCAAGCATTCAATAATTGAAGCTGCGATTGAAATTTACTTAAAACCCAATGATTGTTGGTACTGTTAGGAAGAAAAATAAGAATGTTTTCACTCCACTAATGAATGATAATGTATTCTTATAATCTCATGGGAAGTAGATGACTGAAAATCAAACTTACTCAAGTTCTAATCAGCTGAACATGGATTCTGGTTGAGGTCCAAAACTCATGGATATATTTATCATGTGGAAACCTAAGAATAGGCAGAAAGGAAATTAGGAGCCAGAGGTCTCACTAGGATTTTGGGAAAAATAGGAGTCCCACCAGCAAAAGTTTTAGTCCATTACCAGAAGCATACTGGGCAAACCTGAAGTAGCTAAATTTCCAGATGAGAATAACCAGTGGTTGCCACTGAGTTTAAGTATCCAAATTCTTTACAACACTGACATATAAGCTCTTGGTTATCAATTAGAGTGAGACTGAATCATGTCAGGTCAAGGAAAGGTCTTATTCCAAGAACTTAGCTAAGCATCACTCACTTTCTTACATCTGGCTGGTGTTCTATGCGAACTATCAGTTCTAGCAACTTTAGCAATCTTCTGAATCTCATTACAATCTTCATCGATTTGCCATTCAACCCCCAAAATACTTATCCAAATTTGCAAATGGCAGTTTGTCTAAGTTTCAATGTATCTTGTTTTCGAGGTCACATGCACTACTTATTCAGCTACACTTGGAAATGAACACAATAATGAAAGCTAAAGTTGTTCATTTGATGGACTCTTAACACATGTACATCACTAGGTCTTTCTGGCTCTGAATTCAGTAATTGTAAATATCAGCACATTTTCCCCCCACTCAGCAGCAAGTAAAAGTCTTTGAACTTACTGCCCAGCTACAACTGCATCATGTTTTTTTGATGTACTCTTACAATGGCGATATGTACATCTGGGGGTCTAAGACTTAAATTAAATTCTTACAAAATGTATGGGCATATTGCGCCTGTACAGGAGCAGTATAAGAGGCATAGCACGCTCAATTTAAAGGCGTAAAGCAACTTTTACAGGCGTATAAGACCCAGAAGCGTAATACTAGTATGAAATACAGGTGTCCTTTGTCTAAGAGTTTTGAAAAGGCGTATTTTGAAACTTAGCAAACTATAATTCACTAGTTAAGGTGTAGTTTGGAACTTAGAAAATTGCAGTATGGTAGATGAGATGTAATTCTGAACTTTGAAAATCTGCATGCTGTTGATGAAGTGTAAATAGGACTTTGACAAAAAACATGAGGCGTATTTCAGCACTTTGTTTTATTCCAGTCTACAGAGAAGTCTCAAATAAATGACACAGCTTTTTGTATTTGCATGATTAATCTATTTAATAAAGGCAATTGAATGCTGAAATGTACTGAAACTATTAAATGTTTTAGTATCCAAATCCTAAGATCATGTTTTCTTTTTTCACTCTAATTTTAAATGGTAGTTCATTTATAACAAGGAATATTGGCCAGATTGACATCTTGCTACTTTTGAACACAGGTGCACCATCAATGTTTAGTGTGAAGGATACATTTTCTTGCTTATTTAAAGGTCCAAATTTTCAACATATTTTTTTACAAATTTCCATCACAGATATCTCCAACTTTACCACTCACAGAATGTCTTTCAAACCTATGTTAAAGGGATTCAAAAAAGCCCTCTTGTGAAAAAAAACTCTTTAGCTGATCATCCACCGGCATTTCTAAAAAGTATGGAATTTTAATTTATCAAAGCTTTTAGAGCAGAAATCATTAGGACATTGATGTTTTGTATTATCACTGAGACCACCAAGGCAGAAAGGGCAATAATAGTGATATTTCATTGGGTTTTTCAAATTTCTGAAGAAGATTTTAAAACTGTAAACTTGTGCATAACTTGTGTCCATTTGGCAGAAGAAATGCAATTATTTGTAGTAACTGTTGCATACTATCACCAACAAGGTTATGCTCTGTTGCAGAAATTGCTAAAAGCAACATGGCTGCACCAACTGTAATGCCAGCACTTTCATATAGTGGTATTTTATTATTTATTGATTCTTCAGGAATGGCATCTGTGAAACACAGGTTTTCATCTTCAGTACTGTCTATATCCGCAGTAAACAAATCTTCAAAACAATGAATTCCATCATCTGGGCTTAATGTCAAATCACAGTCTTTTTCTTCCTCAGTCTTTTGGTCTGTCTGTCCACATTGTTGCTTGAATTCCTGGCGGCAAGCATTCTCATAATTAAAAACTTCCCCTTCCTCATGAATTTCATCTTCAGCACACATACCTTGTACTGACTCACAACAGCTTGAATCATCTGGCATCTGAAACAAGTTTTTAAAAATAGTTTTATTAGAAGCTGGCAAATAATTTAATTAATGTAAAATTGTTTTAATTAGTGGTGTACCCATTTTGAAGTAGTCTATATGCTTCATATTAATTAACTTAAAAACCAAATGAAAGTTGCTATGATTGAAATCATGCAAAATTGTCCAAAAAAATACAAACACCCATGAAAAGGTCAATTTACAAGACTAATATGATCCTTCCAGCAATCCTATTTTTTTTTATTTTCCTTCTTTTTCCTACCTTTTTGTCAGACTCTCTATTTGCTCCTACTTTTCTAATGAAGTGTTTTAAAATAGATATAGCATCAAAAGGACAAAATATATGTTAAAAGTGTTTCCAAATTTATACAGAGCAATATATAAATATGATAATGTTTTACAGAGCAATAGATAATGTTTGGTTTACACAAAAGATTTACTATAAACTTGGAAATGTCATAACTTACAAACATAAATTTTAATTTGACTTACAGTCATCATGGTGAAGATGTTCAAATCAGGAGACTTATTTTCAGTTTCAAAACATTCTGAAGCATATTGTCAAATGGCTCAACTGAAAGAAAGATATTAAATTAATTTCATAAATATCGAGAGACATTTCATGAATGAAAGAGAAAATTGACATGTAATGGCTAAATCTCAACAAACAAGAAATTTTTGCTCCAATTTATTTGCAAATATTGACAGACTATTATTGCTAAACTGATTTAAAACAATTACTGTCTCAAAGTCTCACCAAACATGCACCACAAGTAATTTGCTAACAATAAAACCATTATTTAAAAAATACAGTAGGCATAATAATAATGGCACCTTCTTACAATAATAGAACATGAATGAAACCCATACAGTAATGTCAATGTTCTTGAAAAGATTGAATTTTAAGTCAGTGAAATATTGCACAGGCAAAAACTTTTGCCAAATTAATATTTGTACAGTGGATGAAGTAATAAAAATATTTGACTTTTTCTTTTACTTGTATTGTGATCTTAACCATACAGAATTTTTGCATGAAAGTGACAATCTGTTCTAAATGTTCTTTCTTGAGTTACATCATTTCAATAGTACTTACAGTCAGAGGTTCAGCTTGGTGACTGAGGTGTGGATCAGGCTGAGGTATTTCAATGGCATAATCCTGTGCCAACATCATTTGATCCCTTTCATTAGGTTCCAGTGTTGAGTTTCCAGTATCTACTACTTTTTCTTTTCTTTTCTTTCTATAAGGTCCTCTCCTTGCTCTTTTGAAACTTAGGGTAGCCATTAATCCAATTACACAGAAGCTAGCTATTCTGTTCTACTGGCCAGTAATTACATAAACACATGTCCATACTAAACTATACCAAACTGCAGTAGCTTGATATGGGATGTTCAAGCCACAGCAGTTTGTTCCCACCTGATTGAGGTCAGAGTGTGAGGACACTTTTAGGAGTTACATTAATTCTTGAAACAACAATTATATTTATAAAGATATTGAAAGTACTCTATCATTGCCTCAAAGACAGAATTTTACATTGAATACATTTCACAGATTGGGTAAAAAGTTGACTAGCACTGAATCCATTTTACAATGAATGTTTGTTTAAAAATACTCAAGACCCCTCAGGAGGACCCTATGAATCCCATAATGCATCAGTAGTTCAAAATTTGAAATCATCACTGTAATTTCAACTCTGGCAGTCTAAGACTAGCATTTTCCAAAATATACACAATGTTTGCTTGTATTTACTTGCATAAAGATAAAACCTTTAGTGTTGTATCAAAAAGCAATCCTTCTCTGAAAATGAAGACTGATTTAACTATAAAAGGAGAAGTGGAGATGAAATGGGATTGCAAGTTCTTCAGTGGAGTTATAGTAAAAATAGGTGGTAAGTAAAACCCTATGTACACTTTGCATATAATCAATCTATTCAGTGGCTGTCACTGACTTCTGATTACATCTTTGGTTATTTTTGTGCTTAATTATCATGAATATTAATTATGGCATGAAGATAAAACAACTGTGTAATTTGCAGATATGCAAGTAAATACATTCTTAAAGGGGACAAAAACCCTGACCTGCACAATTTTAATATATGTAAATAGAAGGATATTTAGTAGTTTGTGTATATAATCTATCCCGACTATTTTTTTCTTTGCATATATTGTATTTGCACAAACATTTCGTACAAAATATTGTCCTGTATTCCGAGATCAAATGGAAAGAACCTGCCCCAAATTTGTTAGCTCCCTTTCATACAAACAGGATGTGATGTTATTTGAGACGATTAATGTATAAGAGTTGTATTCAATTTGTGCAGCGAAGTGTCAAGTAGAAACAAGATGGTTCAATGCGCAGCTCTAAATTGTGTGAATAATAGCAGTTCTGGAACAATCCTCAGTTCTTTTACTCTTTTCTTTCTTCTCCATCTTTGAAAAGTAAGAAATTATCTACCAAATTAAATAACATTAAAGAAATGTTTACGCTTTTTCATTCAATGCTTCCAACATCAATTTATTATGCATGTTTAATTTTGTATGCAACTGCATCGGATGAATATGCATTTTTCTTCCATACTTACATTCAAGACTGTTTTCCACTCATTGTATAATAAACCCTTCCTTCCCATTCTGCATTCATCTTGTTTGTGTAATGTTGATAAAAGAAAAATAAATCACTTATAATTGAAAGTCTGTGTATAAACTTGTTGGATTTCTTACAACTACACACACCGGAACACCACGATACAATTTTTTAAACAAATGTTACTGTCAACTTTTTTGATTGATAAATCTATTATACTAACATTATTCATTAATGTGGTAATTGCTCTCAAACTTGGACCAGGCTGATTCTGTACAAATCGCTGACTGATTCGACCCATATATCTGGCTGATTCTCCAAACTTCCAAGCTGATTCGGACTATGTGAAATATTATTCAGTTTAGTCGAGGATTTAAATGTGACATTTAAATTTGTTTTTAAAGATGATCTTCTCATTATGTCCCAAGTACGTTGAGCAGTTCAAATATGCATTTAAAGTAATAAAATCCCGTTAGTACGCGTGATCATGGTATTGTTATATATAATAAAATGACGTAATCATGTTTATTGTGCATCAGCAATTTAGTAGTGAAATATTTTTTAAACTTCTCGTTCAATTTTAAATAGTTTGTTTTATTGAGAAATAATAAAATTACGCACACTGACAAAAAAGAAATAAACTAAATGATGGGTGTAATACATATGTGAGCTTTCAGAAACCATCCGAATTCTGTGCATTAGCCATGATGTTGAACTCAATGGTGACCGGATTTCCTGAGTAGGCGTCAATGATGCTTTTTATCGAGTTCAAGTATTATTCCTCAATGGTTAGCAAATCTCAATGAAAAATCAGATTATATTGTTCAGTTAGAGAGATGATACTATAACCCTTTTTCATTATTGACGGTCAGCAAGAATTCAGTTGATTTCGGGTTATAGAGGTCCATGCCATAAAGTCGTCTCAGGATGACTTTAGTTATTTAGGTTGGAGCCCTTTCATTTATAAAACTGCAGATGTCACATCATGCTTACACCCGCTCTATTTTTCCAATTAAAATGCATTTAATGATTTGAAGAGCAGAGCAAAAGGGATAGATACCACTTCTTTTTCGTAAAGTACAGAAGCGGAGTTGATCAAATGGAAAAGTTGAAAAGTTGCAAATTTTATAGATTTAATAAGTTATTAAGTTGAAGAAAAACAACAATAAATAAAGCCTTAACAACCATGTGGCGACATCTCAGAATTAGTACATATGATCCTTGAGGCGACTTCTCCAGGCGCAGTGGGGCGACTTCTCCGACCACCATGGGGCAACTTCTCCTAACACCTGGGATGAGTTCTCCCAGGGCAAGTTCTCCATAATTCATTATCAACAATGCCAGTGTGTATGCAGTGTCTCAAATGACATCACACAGGCTATTTTTACAGGGGGAGGGAAGCACGTTGTTCTATTCAAGATGGATTGGGAGAGATGATCGGTTTTTCATAAATTTCTTCGTAACGAGTAACAATAAAAGGTACAAATTTTCAGAAAATGAACCTTATACATATAGCAAATTATATATGAAGTTTGAGTGAATTTCAGTTTTACATGTTGGTCCCCTTTAAATTGTACATTATGAGAAATTTATATAACACCTGTCTGACCATCAGCACTTAGGTTAACAGCCATTTTAAGCTGATTAAAGAAAATTTTATTGTGGGAAATTGTTGACTGAGAAGTTTAAAATTTTAAGAACCAAGTAAGAAAATTTTAATCAAAATACCCATGTGGTGCTTGTTAAATATCGAATTACAATCAGACCAGTGCAATGGTGCTTTACCAGAACAGTCATAATTTGCCTCTGCTGCATGGGTGCTGAGACAATTATTACTATTTCTGCATGTACTTATTTTTGCCACTTTTCTTTAAATGAGTCATATTTATAGAAAAAAATCATTAAAATCATTTCTTGGTAAAAGAAGAAAAAATAAGTAAAAAACCAAACATGATAAAAAAGACATTTATAAAAGATAAATTGTTTTAGTTAATGAAGTAGTGCTCAAGAAATTTGCAAAGGAGCTTATGAATATGTTGGCATGTCCTTCAAGCCAAAGCATGAAGGAGAAATTCCAGATGATATGTTTGAGCTTGACATGTCAAAAAAACAACTCTGAAGATCTTCCTGCTTCTGGAAAGAGGAAGAGAAAAGAGACAGAAAAATTGAGAGAAAGTAAAACACAGAAAGAGGCTGGGAATGAAGTTGTAAGGAAGAAAAAAGAAAAGGTGACACCATCATCAAATAAGGCTGAGAAGCAGAAAAAATTAGAGGCTTTTGCGGCCTGTAAAACTAGCCAAGAAATACTCCAGACAGTACTCATGAACCAGTTTTCCAGCCCTTCCACAGTTGGCAGTGATTCACTAGAGGACACACCATTCACAGAAACATGGAGGGTCATACAACAGGACATTAATAAAACTACATATCTGGAGAGAACAAAGTTACCAGGTTTACTTTATCTCTTAAAAAATATAGTAATCACTCCTATTTTATCTATTTAAAAGCATTTTCAAAACCCCTTTTTAAATTAAATGAATAATATATATAATCACTCCATACAAAAATAAATACAACTATATATCCTGTAATTTGTATATATCAATGCCATATTATGTAAAATGAGTCAACAAATAACATATATATATATATATATGCATGTGTGTGTGTGTTTTGCTTGACGTATAGTTCATATATATTCCAGTTCCATCAACAAATGTCCTGAAGATGTTCCGCCTTTTAATAAATCCAGAGGTTCAGTCCTACCTTTCTGCCATGTGCAATCATTTTGATGTTGATGGGAACTGTGACCATAGAAACTTAGAGTGCTTTGAGGTAATTATTCTTCTGTAAATGACAGATGATGCAAAATGACTTTTTCTTTTTAAGGTATATAGAAATGGAATGGACTTTCAGTTATACTGATATTAGAAGCAGGCCCATTGTGAGCAGCACAGGTCTTCCTGAAGTTTTTCATGTCATGATTTCATAATAAAACAGTATAGAATGAAGTGATGTACAGGCAGCAGCTGAGAATGCATGTGATCTGTAGATACAAACAAGTACTAAGTGACCTAAAATATATAGTGATTTCACTAGTAGATATGTAGATAATACTGCTTTGCCTAAATACTAGTGAAATCACTATATTTTGTTTAGTTAAATACATGGACAGGATTCCATACTTGTACACGTTTATTCAAAAAATTTATATTCTGAGGTCATCAAGTCACATGTTCAGGGTTTCAAACCTTGGACCCTTCTACTCTGAAACAAGTGCTGTACCATATCAGCTATCATAGGTAATGCAGCTTACCCATTTATGAGTCAAATAGAGTGTACATAGCAAGATCAGATTTGACATTAAGCATTTTCTTCTTTTGGTATGATACAAGATTTTTCCTTTTCTCTGCAAGGTTATTGGTATTTTTATGTGCAGATATCCATTTTAAATGGATGCATGTAACAGTAAAATGATGTATACAACTATAAATCCTTGTGCATTTTGAGCAAATTCACTATTTCATATAGACTGATTAACACTTTCTTTAAGATCATCTTCAAACTTGAAAAAATGTTCTTTCAGCTATATTTGTATAGTAAGATACATATTATAAGAATTACTTACCTTGCCAGAAAGGGAAGTAACAAATACAGTCAGCAAATAGGGCATTAATCATGTAAACAGAAAATAACATGGATGAGGCAGTTCTTCATAAGAACTTTTTAAAATTTGTTTTTCAAAAAGATTTCCATATATGTTTGATTATTTGGTGGAATAAACCTACTTATTCCATTTTTTATTTCAAGGTACACAATACTCAAGAGAACCATACACAGCAGTCAACTCCATGTGAAAATAATTTGTTTGTGTCAGAAGAGCCAACATACTACACACTAGAAGCTCCCTCATCACTTCATAATCCTATACAAAACACCCATAACATGCCCAGTGCATATGTCCCATCTGCTGTAACACAAGCAAAAACCCGTGATACAACAATGGAAAGGAACTATGAAGATATCAGCCTCTATCAGGCCTCCTGCAGTTATCAGCAAATGAACAGTTGTCAAATGACAACTCACACAGTCATCAGCAGCCTGGAGAAGCAGCAACCTCTGCTGCCACCATCAACACCGATAGTGTCGACAACAGCAAATGCCACCCATTCATCACCAAGGAGGTCACCACGAAAGCTGCTGCACAGGAATCACCAGTTTTGGGGACTTCGTCTTCTGGAGTAAGTAGAACGATAATGATGAGTCAGATGGCAGCAAGTATCTATTATTTTTTATCCACTTTGCGATGTGGGCAGGGATACACTATGTTTGTCCATCTAAAAGAGCATATGTATGTGGTCAGTTGTCTCTCATCCTTGTCCAATTGCTTTAATTAAACAAAGGGATAAACATATTTAACATAGCATTAATGTTTGCAGGATCCTGCAGGAAGTATAAAAGCCTGTGGGATGAAACATGCAAACGAAGTAAGACCAATAAATTTTGTCGAATAATATTGTTATTCTTAAATAATTAATTATTAGGTACACGTTGCTGTTGTTTTGGGTTTCTCATCGCAAGACAGGCTAAAAATGGTAGCCAGTATAACTGGTGGACAAAGAACCGAGGAAAACCCCAGTAAGGACCACTAACCCATGGGTAGCTACTGGCAAGCTTTCTCACATAACCACATTGACTGAGCCCAAGACTCAGACCTATCAAGATAGAGGTGCGATGGCAGTGATTGGTAAAGGCAAGTTCTTTAGACCACTCAGCCAACAGAGGCCCCCATTTTTACATAAATTGTATGCAAAGCACTATCAAATGATCCATTTTAAGCACAAGAATATTGCTCCCATGTAACACACAAATTTCTGCTATTTGAATATGCTGGTGTTGCAATGATGTACAGCATTTTAAACACAAGAATATTGTTCCCATGAAGCACACAAATTTCCACTATTTAAATATGCTGATGTCACAGTGATGTACAAATCACAGCCCGATCAAGCTCCTTCATGTACTTTTAAGAATTTCATGGAAAACTCTTCAAATGTAGCCAGTAACATTAACTGCCTTAAGTTAAAGCATATTTCTACAACTGGGAGCATCATTAGATGAATAATTTATTATAACTCACCAAACCTTGGTCACTTTGACCTCTGACTTCCAACATTTTATATTAAAAAGAATGTTAGAATAGTATAAAAATGTAAAATATCTTGATATTATTTGCCACCTAAGTTATAATATCTCTAACCTATGTATAAATAGTTTGTAAAACAATATAACATACTTTGTAAGTTTGATCATTTATTTCCAAAAGTTTGTTAATAATATTTTCATACAATTCTTTTTCATTTTCAGAAAACAAAACTCCTAAGTTCTTACGATGTCATGGTGGACAGTATCAGACTGAGGCATGCCTTGAACCATTCCAAGAAAGCAAGCCGTCCAGGATATGCCCTCATGAGAAAATTGCTACCGTTGGTAGCTACCGAGGTCAAGGACTGCTGAAATCTAAGAAAGGAGATCTAAGGTCTCCCTCAGACAAAACACGCATATCAGCATGTAAAGGTGAGATGCATTACTGATGAGCATCTTTATCCACAATTTGTCAAAAGTTTCTTTTTCAAGTTCTATTTGTATAATTTGTTTTTGGTTTTATCAGAAATATATCATATTCCATGAATGATATTTGGCAGCAAATATAATTAATGCATGAAACTGATATTTCAATAATATATGCTTTCTCTGCATATGTTAATAATATTGTAATAATTGATTTATCTGATTATATTCCTTCATTTTGAACCATGGTGGCTTATTGGTTAAGGTGCTGGACTCATGACATTAGGGTGGGAGTTTGATTCACATGTATGTGTCCTAGGCACTTTCTTTTCCCTCAGCACAATATAGCATTAAACATGTTGCTGTGTTGTAAAACCATCAAACCTCAAAACTTTTTTAAATTAAAATTTGTCAGAATTGATATGCTAAACTATGACTTAGTTTTGAAAAGCGAGCCACTGAAGCTCGGTGGTTGAGTGTCATCCTTGTAATCCAAGAGTCACAGGTTCGGTACTCAACTAGGTCAGCTGTCTTGGTATAACCTTGGGGAAAAGTACTTAGCTCCCTTTTCCTTGACATAATATAGCCAATAACATATGTAATGTACCATTAAACAACAAAATCAACCATCCGTTTTCATAACGTATTCCCTACAAATTAATATCAAATACATAAATTAAAATTAATATTTTTACTTTCTTCATTAAATGAATTAAATTCATTTTCTTACCACATATATCTTTATTTCAGAATATGTGAATGCATGGTGTAGTAAATGTGGAATAACAAACCCATCAATGACTGATTTGAATGATGCTGTGACTTAAACTGTATAACAAACCCATCAATGACTGATTTGAATGATGCTGTGACTTAAAATGTATAACAAACCCATCAATGACTGATTTGAATGATGCTGTGACTGAAACTGTATAACAAACCCATCAATGACTGATTTGAATGATGATGTGACTTAAACTGTATAACAAACCCATCAATGACTGATTTGAATGATGATGTGACTTAAACTGTATAACAAACCCATCAATGACTGATTTGAATGATGCTGTGACTGAAACTGTTAGTTATTCGAGAAGAAAATGTAGACAAAACTTGATGAGTACAGAATCACAATTAAACATCTTTGTTCAGCAGACAAAGAACATAGCTGTATTGCTATGAATGATTCTGCCAACAACTGTATTTGTGTTATGATGTTATTAAAATCAACTACACTGTTCATCTATTTTGTCTGTGTTCACTGCTTCACGAGTAAATTAGCTGGATGTACATTTTTCAAATAATATGCCTCTTGCATAATACGCTTTGTTTATTTGAAATGAATATAAAATATGCCCATACTCAAGGTCTGGTTTATGTCAATGTTTTACGCCTGTAATTTTGGGTTTGCTTTATGCCTGTAATATATGCCTGTACTTTTGTATGGTTTACGTCTGTAATATTACTCTGATATGTTTTACACCTGTGATTGGGGCCCCGAGTGGCCGAGTGGTCTAAAGCGCTCTCCGTTACGGATCACTGCCATCTCACCTCTGTCTGCGGCGGTTCGAGTCTAAGATTCAGCCAATGTGGGTATGTGAGAAAGCTTGCCAGTAGCTTCTCGTGGGTCGGTGGTTCTTTCCGGGGTTTTCTCTGGTTCTTCCTCCACCATTAATACTGGCCGCCATGTATAGCCTATCATGTGCTGCAAAATGGCGTTAAACCCCACAACAACAACAACAACACCTGTGATTTACGCCTGTACTTCAATATGTTTTACACCTGTAATACACCTTATTACATTTACGTATTTGAATACAGGCGTACTAATTTAAATAATTCGCCTCTGTGTAAGCCTAAAGTACACTAGTACACTATTATTACGCCTGAGATACGCTAGTATTACACTTTTCTCATATTCTCATAAACCAAAAAGAATCCATATTTTAGGTGCAGGATACACCTGCAGTATGCCTATGATACAGGCATATGATTTCGTACACTTCCCTCATGGTAAATATCAGCACAGCTAAAATGATCAATTGATCAACAAAATTTCCCATTCAGCAGGTGGTTGAAGCAGGACTGACAAGCCTTTGAATTAACCATTCAGCTATTCCATGCATATGGAGGACTCCTGTGTACATGATTTTCCGTGTCAAAGATAAAAAATCTGCATCCAAATACATGTGATAAAGCATTTCTGGGAGATATACCATTATTACAGTATATCCTGGAACATGAAAAAACAACAGATTTTTTAAAAACTTTTTTGTTCTCCCAGAACTTATGGTGAAACTTTTTTGACCTAGATTAATATGTCCCAAGACTTAAGAAA
>CM068824.1:59852686-60117686 GCA_028554795.2 Sinohyriopsis cumingii
CCAAGGAAATAAATTATTTGTTAAATTTTACAAGGCTTTTTGTTTGCACTTTTAATATCTTACTGTTTTTGAGAGCTTAAAATCGTAACACTTGGAAATAATTTAATTCAGTGAAAATGTACTTGTCTAAGCAGCATTTCGGAATATATTAAAACCCTTCGGAGTTACGCAACAAATTGTTCATATTTATTGTGCGACAGCGAACAGCACTAGGTTCTCGGAGAGGTGTGTACAAATCTGACGGCTATGTAAACTGGTTTCCCCATGTAGTGTCTCCATAATCCGAATTGGTCTTACATGCATACTGTATACTTTGACATGTGCACTTTCCAAACAAACATTTTGACGTCAGCAAACAGGTAGAAAAATAAGTCGGCAATAGACCGGATGTGACGTACAGATGTCACAAATATAAATTCGCCATGGGACCCCTAGTGGCCGACTTTATCGATCACTGCCAATGCAACTCTAACCGCTTAAGTTCGATTCTCTGACTCCGCCTAAATGGGTATATGACAAAGCTTGCCAGTAGTGTTCCGGAGGTTTAGTGGTTCTTACTGTAGTTTGCCCGGGTTCTTCCTCCACCAGTTATACTGGTCGCGCCATATGCAGCCTATGTTGTATATCCGTAATATCCATCATGGCAACTTTCGATGTAAAATGCTTTAATAAATCACCAATATCTATAGAAAGTCTTAGTAGGTTTGAATACAATATTGGCTAATAATTCATTTAATGTAGAATATTCATTACACTTAGGAAATTAAAGATCATTATTCTTCACGCGAATCTGCTTTGCATCTAACATTATACGTTACGTGAATTAGTTTTGGTTTATCATTATCCTTTACGTGAATCAGTCTTGTGTTTATCATTACCCTTTACGTGAATCAGTCTTATATCTATCGCTTCCCCAGCCCTGTTCTGTCAATATCCTTTGCTACGTGAATCAGTCGTAAGTCTATCATTATCCTTTTCTTGAGTCAGTCATGTGTCTCCCATTATCCTTTACGTGAATAAGTCTTGTATCAATCATTATTCCTTATACGAACCAGACAGGTTTATACCATTATCCTTTACGTAAAGCAGTTTTGTATCAATCATTTTTCATTATGTGAATCAGTCTTGTATTTATCATTATCCATTGTTTGAATCTTACGTGAATCAGTCTTGTACCTCGCATCATCTAGTACTATGTGAATCAGTCTTGTATCTATCATTATGCATTACTATGTGAATCAGTCATGGACCTATCATTACCCATTACGTGAACCATACTCGTTTATACTATTATCCTTTACGTGAATCAGTATTGTATCTATCATTATCCATTATGTGAACCAGACTTGTGTCTATCATTATTCTTTATTACGTGAATCAATCTCGTATCTATCATTATCCGTTACTACGTATATCAGTCTTGTATATATAATTAATCATTAAATGAATCAGTTATATGTCTATCATTATCCTTTACAACTTGAATCAGTCTTTTATCTAATGGAAATTAAACACCAGACATAATATCTATTATACAGGCTATAACCATGCAGAAACAACACATCTCTAAGGGGCTACGATTAAATACAGTTCATCAACTCGACTATTTCTGAGGACAAATTCAGCATGTTAGGAACATGCCTACTATATTGATATTTCTGATTAGCTGACAGTTAGGGCGAAAGCTTCCAGACAAAGTGACATATCCCTCCACGAAGATCACTTCTTTACAAATTTGTGCAACTTTTGAAAATCTGAGAGCTGCCGAATCATTGTCTACAATGAAGGGATAGCTTATCATCAGATGCATGTTATATGGGGAGATAAGAACGGTATTCACGCAATCTGACTGCTTCTGCAAAGCCATGTCAGAAAAGTGTTTGAGATATTTTGTTTTAAATCCTACTTAATATTTGACAGAAATGGCATGCCAGAGATCTTTTAGTGGACTCAAACACAAATGTTGGAGATCCTACAGCTTGAACAGGCGAGTTTCATATTTAACGAATACTCAACATGATACACTAACTCCAAAAACCACTAACTCCAACGCGTCTATCGTTCTGTCTCTTTCTCGCACAATAACAATTTATGATCTCCGCAAGACAATCAAGATAGAACGTTCCTTCGTAAGCAATACAATCTTCACCTGCTTTTTTTAAGCAAGGAATGTTGTCATCTTGGGAGTCTATAGCCAGCTGTCTAAGGGATTGATCCTTAAGGAAAGGTGAACAGTAATAAAGCTTGCCAAGAGTAGTTCTGTCACAGAATAGACGGCAATCTTGAACACTTGGCTTTGATTTTCCATTTGAACCATGGACATCTGATGAATATATCCCTTTGTCTTTTTCCCTTTCCTATTTTTATCCCGTTATAACATAGCCTTTTTCAACATCTGATATCAATATCAATGCCACACTTAAAAATAAAGGAATTTCAAGACTGGACGGTATAGAAGGGATTCGATGTTTATCACGGAGAGAATTATTTGATACTTCCACTACAATATAGGTGGAAGCAATTCCAACTAGTATGAAAGGGTCATACCATTTACAATATTTGTTATATGCCACGAAGAGAGTAATTAATAATTCAGCTACTACGAGATGAGTAAGCTATTTCAATAAACATCGTGTCTTAACAATATTATGAAATTTAAGTCCTTTATAAAATATTTAAAAAAACAACATCTTATTGATTGAAATGTTTTCATCTTCTTTCAATATAAAGATAGTGTATATTAATATAGACTAGGACGGATATAACTATTCTGTCGGTTTCGATCTATCTCAACTCTAATTCATAATAAGAAAGAGTATACCAGGTTTCACTAATATATATAATTATCGGATTACTGAAGGTCAAGTGTATTGTTTTGGCTCTGATCTTAATAAGGCATCTCTAAGCTGTATGTCGAAATTAATCTTAATAGGGCATATTTCAATTTACATGCTTGTAGTCTTGATCGTGGTACTGTGCCAATGGCCTGAAGTGTGATGATTTATTAATAGTCTTTTGATGTGTCACAATAATATAGTACAGTACTGTTGTTGTCTGAATTCACTATACTTCCAAATTAATGTATCTGTCCAAGAATATTATCGATGAGCACTTTGTATTTCCAGTGAATAATGATTTAAATAAATAATTTCACCCATATGAATTATTGAAGACAACAACACGAATGATTCTACTAACAATGGTAATGCAAGAATGAATAATTTATCAAGTAAACGACATTACATACAAGAACCAAAACACAACAGAAGAACCAGAATGAGGGTCTAAAGTTCATTTTCAGAAAGTTCTATGTGATCAACAACATACAACATGTTGCTAAATTATAATAAAGAAAGATAAAAAGCATGTACAACATTTTTATCCTGGGGAATACAAATATTACCAATCTAATTAAGATACATATGTTTGCTCTCATTGATAATGAATCTAATATTTAATCTATTTTCGCAGAAAATAATAGCTAATTATTATGTTATTTACAGATCATTGTATCTAGACAGGTACACAATAAACTTAATTTTGGATAAGGTAAAGTACAAAATACAAATATTTATATAACAAATGCTCATTGAGAATAGCCAAAATTAATATAAATTAAATAAACATAACACACGACACTCCTGTATGGCCTTACCACACATATTTGCAAATTATGAATATAGCTTAATAATTCTCCTAGTTGGTCTTATCACACATATGTAAATGAACATGGCTTTTTAAATGAGACTACTGACACGGCAACAATGGGAAAAAAAGAAATTAGTTTTTTGACGGGGTTGCCATGTATCCAGAATACATGTTACAATAACAACTGGAGAAAGGAAATAAATCCTGGATACGATGTCAGAATAATTGAGACTTAATGCACTCCACTTCTTAATGTTTTGCTTTAAATTGGATGAACATAAAAACACTCAGAATATATTTTGCTCCTATTCATGTCTAACGTTTTTGATAGTGAAACTGAGAGAAAGTCAAATTCCTATGAAAGAGACAAGAACATTTTGAACTAATTGGTATATGGTATCTGGTTAGTAAGACAGGAAAATAAATTTCAAATATTATTAGTATATTAATTTTATTATTTATTTGAAATTCTTAACGCTACAATTAAAAAATGATGCAAGTTCCCCCACATACTCAAAAGTAGGATGCGTCCTCTTGTATACATACATGCATGTATGCATGCTTGTTTGCGTGCGCGCGTACGTCCATACATACATACATACATACGTAGGTACGTACGTACTTAAGTACATACATACATACATACATACATACATACATACATACATACATATATCTGTTTGGTTTTCCCCTCCTTTGAACGTTTAAATTTAATGACATTTTTTATGTTCGTTATTAATCACATTCGAGACTAGGCACTGAGAATTATTTTACATTTTCCTCAGAGACTGAGATTAAGCCTATGACCTTCAATGGACTTATTCTATAACGTATTCTTCATAAGACGGTGTTAGGAAGTGTCTTTATTATCGATGACCATTAAGCATAAGTTTAGTTCCTCTTACAAATCAACCTTTATAAGCTGTGTCTTATCGACGAAACCACATAAAATCATAGACAAAGGGACACGAACAAAAATAGCTTCGTTCTATCTGCGTTATAACGTTTTAGTTTGATTAATTAGAAAAATCTAACGATTAGTTTTGTGTCTGTTTTAGCATTTAGGTAGTAGGTATATATCACAGACCATTACCATTAGAACACGTCATACATATGGAAATATATATCTACTCAGTAAAACAAGTATTGACTATATTTAGGGATGCATGACGCAGTGTGTTAAGGTGAAATAAAGAAATTTTATACCATTATCCACTGTATTTCAGTGTGCATTGGCCACACTGTGTAATCGTGAAATAAGGCAATTTATAAAATTATCGATTGCATTTCGTGGTTCATTGGGCACACTGTGATATGTTGAAATAATGCAATTCTTCACAAGTATCCACTGTATTTCGGGGTGCATTGGCCACACTGTTTATGTTGAAAGAAATCAATATTATAGAATTATCCACTGTATTTAGGGGTATATTGGCGACACTGTCTCATGTTGAAAGAACTATTGTATACAACTATCTACTCTCTTTCGGGGTGCATTGGATACATTGTCTTATGTTGAAAGAAAGCCATTTTATAGATTTATCCACTATATTTCGGGATGTATTAGCCACACTATGTTGTGTTGACAAAAAGGCAATTCTAGATAAGTATCAACTGTATTTTGGGGGTGGATTGGGATCACTGTCTCATGTTGAAATAAAACAATTTTATACAATTATCCACTGTATTTCGGGTTGCATTGAACACACTTCTAATTTTAAAAGAGCAATTTAATATAATTATCTACTGTATTTTTGGGTGCATTGGCCAAACTGTGTTCTCTTGAAAGAAGGCACTTTTATACAATTATCCACTGTATTTCGTGGTGCATTGGCCACATTGTGTAACGTTGACATAAAGCAATTGTATACAATTATCCACAGTATTTCAGGGTGCGTTGGCCACACTGTGTTATGAAAAAGTAATTCTAGGTAAGTATCCTCTGTATTTCGACGTGCATTGGCCACACTGTCTTTTTTTTTTGAAAGATCAATTTTATATAATTATCCGCTGTATTTCGTGGTGCATTGGCCACATTGTGTAACGTTGACATAAAGCAATTGTATACAATTATCCACAGTATTTCAGGGTGCGTTGGCCACACTGTGTTATGAAAAAGTAATTCTAGGTAAGTATCCTCTGTATTTCGACGTGCATTGGCCACACTGTCCATTTTTGAAGAAAACAAATTCTAGATAATTATCCACTGTATTTTTGGGTACATTGACCACACTTTGTTATGTTGAAATAAAGCATTTTTATTCAGTTATCTACTGTATTTTGGGGTGCATTGTCCACACTGTGTTATGTTGAAATAAAGCATTTGTATCCAGTTATCTACTATATTTTGGGGTGCATTGTACACACTGTGTTATGTTGAAAAAAAGCTTTTTTAGATATGTATCCACTGTATTATTGGGTGCATTAGCCATACTGTGTTATGTTGAAATAAGACAATTATATACAATTATCATGTATATTCCGGGGTGCATTGGCCACATTGTGCTATGTTGAAATAAAGTAATTTCACACAGTTATGCACTATTTTTAGGGGTGCATTAGCTACATTGTGTTATGTTGAAATAAAGCAATTTTATGTTATCATCCACTATATTTCGGGTTGCATTGGTCACATTGTGTTATGTTGAAATAAAGTAATTTTGCACAGTTATGCACTATATTTAGGGGTGCATTAGCCACATTGTGTTATGTTGAAATAAAGTAATTTTATGCTATCATCCACTATATTTCGGGGTGCATTGGTCACATTGTGTTATGTTGAAGTAAAGCAATTTTTTGGGTATCAGCTCCTTCTGGACAAACGAAGGACTATATGATTATTGCTGTATGGACATGATGGTATACTTGCATGAGTTATGATGCATAGTTTCTGATACTCCTATTGAAAGTAAGACCTTGCAGCTTTAGGATATGATTTGTTTTGGTCTGTATTCGTGCATTAGTTTTAGAATTTGGTTCTCTTGGAGTTAGCTAATATATGGGATGATATTACATGATATTAAAAACTCTTAGATTGTTAGTCTTACGTTTCCGAAATTGGTATATTAGTTCAGCAACCTTAAAAGTCAATACATGTAAGTTTGCTTTTGGAATGAGACCACATGTCACACAGGACTTTCCGTGTTATACCATTCATACACTTATCCGGCATGACAAGACAGGATGAAGACGTTACATCCTTGTCCTACAGGAACGTAGCCCATTGTCATCAAATCTAAACTTTTGAGATTCCACTCTTTAGCTAGATATTTGAACAACTGCTATTTACATTCATGGATTTTTTGGCGGCTTCTTTAAGAACTATTTTACCAATTGAAAATAGCCAAAGATAGTATCCTAATGTGATGTCTTAAATTAAAATACTTCATGGATAAACAATTGAATTTCTACCTACATAGTCACAACTCATTAGTCATGTGGTTACGAAGATGCGTGTATGAATGAGTACTATTAACAAAATCATGAAAACATAATAACATATGAATTCACTAGTGGTGAATCTTTACGGAAAACCATAGCTGACACAACAAAGAAACATTTAAATGCACACAAAATTGCCCTTACGTGTTTTCTCCCTTACGATATGATTTCAAGACATTTTTGGGACTTTTCAAGTGCCATAGAATTATAATGGAGGGAAAGTCTACTTGAATGATGCAAATGTATTATAATGAAGCATGTGATATACCATTTTTTGAATTAAGGCAATGCTTCCTTACTTTTCTTTGAGCGCTCGGGCCCACAATTATGTCCAACATCGCCTTTACATATAATCAATGAGAAAATGTGATATCGAATACAATATATGATTTATTTCGCTGCACAAAATTGGATGAGTCATCTGAAGCAGGTGTAAGCAAACTTTACGTCCAGTATTGCACAATTTAAGGTGTATTAACTGAATTTGTCGCAAGCATATACTTTACATATAGTATTGCACAATTTCAGGTGAATTAGCTGAAGTAAGCGGAATCATAATTTATATTCAGTACTGTGAAAAATTAGACGAGTCAATTGAAGCGGACGTTAGCATAATTTGCGTACAATACTGCAGAATACTGTCATCTTCGCCGGAATTATGCATATCTCTCTCTCTCATATAAATATAAATATATATATATGTATGTATACGTCGTTTGACCTTCACAATTACCGATGCTTGTAACATTCACTAAACGAATGCTATCTTGTAAAGTTTGTACCTTTTCATGTATGTTTTTCTTAATTTCATTCGCACTTTTGCGGTTCGTGCCTTTTCACTAACTAGCGGAAATGCTTATCACGTCCAGAATAGTTCTCATACTTGCAATACACATCCATGTATGCATGCAAATACGGTTTATTTAGAAAAGGTATCTAATGGCACGTTCTTTTTATTATCTTTAGACGGATATCAAGAACAACAAAATACTGGTGTTGCCCGACGATCTGAATTCTGCCAGATTAATATTTGGCGTAGTACATTGAAAGATGAGATATAAAAAAACAACCAACAATTAAGTCATGTTATAGTTAGTATTTCAGGAATGTTTTCTAATTTTCTTTAATATTATAAGTACCGAACACAAATGCACTTTCAGTACGGAAGATTTGAATGCAATCGGGTTACAGGTATGCATGTAATGTGACGGTTGGTGAAGGTACATCGTTTACTGGGAAAAGACCAATATGGGAGCCCCCATCACTTGGCATCGAAATGTTTGCCACGTACACTGCACTAAAGGTCCAATGTATATGAAAAATGTAACCTCGTTGCACTTTGATTACTTATCATACAATAAGATAATTACAAATCATTGGCTTTTTACTATCCCAGTGCGGTGATTTATTGTGCGTACAGTACAATGTTAAAATGCCTTTTTTAGCTCGATAATGCATTTTCGCTAAAACAGCTGGCCTCTGAACATTTAAATAAGCTTTTTATGTTAATAATATATAACTTTAAGCTCATTATATTATATACGTGATATTTGACTATACTACACCCTCCCTCCACTTAAGCAAATTCGTATTAAAAAAAAACCTTGCAGCAACTACACACAATTTCACATTTTTGTCAACAATTATATCCAAAATGATAAACTGAAAGAAACATACAAATTCTGACTGTGTAATGCCGATTCTGACAGAATTAATTGAAGATTAGAAACGTAACCATATTCTGTGGCACGTTAGTCGTACTAATGACGAGACAGGGCACATAATGGTAGGATATTCTCAGCAGATTTGGTATATGTTAGATAGGTAATGTGGATGCACGTCTCATGCAAGATCGGGCAAAAGCATGCTTGTTGGAAAGATCACGTGCATTCACGTTTGATACAAGATCAGGTGAAAGCAAGCTTGTCAGGCGAGGTCTCTGTGGTAGCGTCTGAAGGAGCTGATTACTTAGACGATTATTTTAGTACTCCTGTAGCAGTTGTGTTCACTGTTGTGGATCTACTTCTATTAAATATCATGCTGATAATCTTATATGACGTCATGCTATACATTCTACAAATGTATGATACAAGTAAATCTTTTCATAATCATCTTGCAGTTGCTCCCTGAAAAAAAAGCAAATATAATCTGAGTTTTGGTCATAAAATTATCGATATTTTCGTGTACTCAAATGCTATTCTTGATGATATTACCGAGGACGTTATGAACAAAGATAGAGTGGTAAAATATGTAAATATTTCAAATTCATACATGTTTTAAGTTCGATGTTACGGATTACTTTGTTATGTAAAGGCTGACATACCCAATATGAACGTTTAATGAGACTAGAGTTCCACAATCGATCAATTTATTTTGTATTGCAAAACATTCAGAACTGGATAGACCATTCAGGCCACCGAACAGCTGTATTATATAACTTTTGCAATTCTTAGTTATTAAATCTTTTAATGAACCATTAGGGAAATCTACAATTTAAATAAGAAATTATTTTAGGATATATACAACAGTTTGTCTCTTTTGATTTTCCCTTTCTTACGTACCAGAAGTCTGTATGCATAATAAAAACGATTATCTGATAACAATCAGTGACTGAATTTCCATGATTGTCAGGCACGTACTATCTCAGGCGGACCTAGAACAACAGGATTGTCGCCAAAGTTCTACAATAAAGCCGGATTTCGTTTTCCAGCACTGTTCGACCATTACCAAATAATTAAATTTATGTATAAATCGTATAGGAATAAGTATTTAAATAATGCCGTTCCGCCATAAAACATTGCACAGTAACCCTATAATCTACAGCGAGTACTTTACGAAACTTAGCATTACTTAAATGAAATTTACTTTCTGCAAGACGCGTACTAGTGATGAGAATGTGTATTTAAAATTTTAAATGACTTGAGGTTGTATACAGTTTCAAAATTTGATATCGCCCACTAAAAAAAAAAAACCTCCATTAATAAGCGTGTATAATTTTATTCAGACAGTGAAAAACCCCACTAGCCTAACAATGGAAACCCTTCACTTATTAACGACTAGAAATTTAGTCGTAGGATGAGAAAAACACTTACTAGTGTGTATAATTTTAGTCGGACACTGAAACAAACCACTTACTAGCGGGTATAATTTTAGTTGTTGTTGTTGTTGTTGTGGGGTTTAACGCCATTTTTCAGCACACGATAGGCTATGCATGGCGGAAAGTATTAATGGTGGGGGAGGAACCCGGGAAAACCCCGGGAAGAACCACCGACCCACGAGAAGCTACTGGCAAGCTTTCTCACATACCCACATTGGCCGAGTCCGAAACTCGAACCCACGCAGACAGAGAGGAGATGGCAGTGATCCGTAACGGAGAGCGCTTTATACCACTCGGCTACCTTGTTCCCCGGTATAATTTTAGTCGCACACTTCAAAAACAGCTAATATCGTGCATAAGCTGGCTCGCAAACTATAAAAAACACTTACTAGTATGTATAATTTTAGTCGCACACTGTAAAAAATATTTGCTAGCTTGTATAATTTTAGTTGCACAATGAAAAAGTCCCCACTTACTAGTGTGCATAAGTTTAGTCGGGCACTGAAAAAACACAACCTCACTTACTAGCGTGTATAATTTTAGTCAAAGACTGTAACGAATCCCTACTTACTATCGCGGATTAGAGTGAAAGGCCGGATCAAAGCCTTTGGGGTCCCTGGGCTCAGCCAACATAGGGACAAATAGCTATCCTGCCTTGTTCATATATATGGTAACAGTACTTTTAACAACACTCCCTGTGAAATCAGACGATAATATACGGGGCCCCTTGAGCCTCTGAAGCCCTGGGCACGCTGCCCACTTTGTCCTCTGGATAATTCGACCATGCTAGAGTGCATAGCCTGGCTTGCAAAGTACATAAAAACCCACTTACTAGTGTGTATAATTTTAGTCGCTGACTGATTTTGGTTTATTTGCTTCATGTATAATTTTAGTCCCACAATTAAACGTAAAATCACAATTTACAAGTGTTCATATACTGCCTTGCACACTGGAAGAAACCCCGCTTACTAGCGTGGCATACGTTTACTCGCTCACTGAAAAAGAACACTTACTGACAGGCATAACCTGGCTTGCACACTGGAAACTCCCCTAGCGTATATAACCTGGCGTTCAGTCTGGCTCGAACTCAGCCAGAAAAAGACACTTACTAGCTTGCTTAACCTGGCTATCACACATAAATAAAGCCCACTAGCGTGTATAATCTGGCTCGCACACTGAACAAAGACCAATTACTAACTTGCATAACCTGGCTAGCATATTGGATAATACTTAGTAGCATGCATAACCTAGCTCGAACAATGTGAAAACGATTTACTAAAGTACGTAACCCGACCCGCATGATACCCATGCCCACTTACTATCGTGCATAACCTGGCACGCACAATGTGAAAACGATTTGCTAAAGTACGTAACCCGACCCACACGCTACCCATCTGCACTTACTATCGTGCATAACCTGATTCGAACAATGTGAAAACGATTTGCTAAAGTACTTAACCCGACCCGCATACTACCCATCCGCACTTACTATCGTGCATAACCAGGCACGCACAATGTGAAAACGATTTGATTTGCTAAAGTACGTAACCCGACCCTCACGCTACCCATCCCCACTTACTATCGTGCATAACCTGACTCGAACAATGTGAAAACGATTTGCTAAAGTACGTAACCCGACCCGCATGCTACCCATCCGCACTTACTATCGTGCATAACCTGGCTCGCACAATGTGAAAATGATTTGCTGAAGTACGTAACCCGATCCGCACGCTACCCATCCGCACTTACTATCGTGCATAACCTGGCTCGAACAATGTGAGAACGATTTGCTAAAGTAAGTAACCCGACCCACACGTTACCCATCCGCACTTACTATCGTGCATAACCGGGATCACACACTGAGAACAAAATTTTATTCCGTGCATAAACTGACGGAAATATAATTGATAAATCAATCCAAATTGCCACCTTAGAGTATATCGGGAGCAAAAAGATAATATACAAAATTCAAGCTGATCGCCAATATGGCATTTAATAACAAAATATTAAGCAAAATATAACTGTAAGCTGTACCAAATAGTATACGTCAAGATAAAATTACGACTGTATGTTGTGATCTATAAAATCGCAATTTAAAAATATGTTTACACACGGAAACCACTCATAATTTGTGTTTTTACATTCCCTATTGGATAGGTGAATAATAATAATAATAATAATAATAATAACAATGAGAACTTTGTATAGCGCCTAATCTTTAGAAACTCTGAGCGCTTTTCAACATTAGACAACATCTATAAGATAAAAAGAAACATATAATGATATGATTACAAAAACAAACACTATGAAATTAAAAAAAAATGCTGAGACTATTTAAGGTGGGAAACATTATTAGGTCTTTAAGTTTGTTCTTGCAGTCGAAATAAGTGAGTTTTGAGAGCACTCTTGAATGGGATCACTGTGTCTTTGTGTCTACGTTCAGTGGGCAATTCATTCCACGTTGCTGGGCCCTGGAATGCAAAACAACGCTGTCCATATGACTTTGTTTTCATAGTGGGAATAATGAATATACGATTTCAGAAGAGGAGCGTACGTATCTTGCTGGTGTGTACACATGGGTGAGGTCGGATATGTATGTTGGACTAGAGTCCGACAGTGAAACGTAGCACAGAGAACAACTTTTGTGTTTGATTCTGGATTGAAGGGATAGCCAGTGTAGGGTACAGAGCAGCGGGGAGGTGTGCTTTGATCGTGGTACTCTAAGTATGATCCAAGTAGCTGTGCTTTGAACTTTTTGAAGTTTCTGGAGCAGATATGGAGATGAAAGAGACATAATTGAGTTACAGTAGTCCAGTCTTGAAAGTATTAATGAACACACAAGTGTTTTAGTGGCATCAACTGAAAGATATTTGCGGACTGAGCTGATGCGTCTCAGCTCAAGATATACAGCCTTGCATATGTTCATGACATGTTGTTGCAATGTGAGAGTACTGTCCAGAGTAACACCTAGGTTTCGTACTGATTGTGTGAATTTAATGTTGGTGTTGATGATATTTATTGTTTGAGGTAAAGGATGTGAATGAAAAAGTATTTGTGTTGTGATCAGAATGGCCTCAGTTTTATCATCATTCATCTGCAGCTTGGTACATGTCATCCATGATTTCACATCAGAAATGCACTTCTCTACACCTTGAATTGTAGCATCAACTTCAGTTGGGTGGCTAGATTGTATATTTGGGTGTCATCAGCGTACAATTGGTGAGACACTGGATGATGATATATGACACTCGAGAGCGACTGAGTGTATGGAATGTAGAGAACAGATCCATAACGAAATGAAATATATGTTAACTGATAGTGTTTGTGCTTTTGCATTCTGTTTGGGAACATGAGAACATAAAAATCAGAACGATGTACAAAAGCATGACCACTCAGAGTTGTGTGCTTTTACACACCGTAAAAGGGACACGAAACTATTTCAATCAACATAAAACGATTATTATACCAGCTTTTGCATCACCATCTCGTACAGTGGTGTACGGGTACATTAAAAACTAAAAATAACTACTTAATTAAGCCAACGCAAAATTACCCTGTCGTCAATCCTCATTCACTCTTGTTGGCCGAGCGAAATGTTGATCAAAGTTGTTTCCCCATATTCTGTGCCAAACCGCTCTTGCTAAAAAGGAAAGCACACATATATATGGGATAAGATCACAATTCGTAGTGTCGGTACAGTACCCTTGAATGTAGTCCGTATCTTTTGTAAAATTTTTGTTTCCGTCTTTTTGTCGTGGTGATGCAAGAATTAGATTTAGGCGTCCTTTATATGGATTTGAAGGTAATTGTTTATACTTTAGAATACGAGTTTATGGCGTGGTTGTCTGTGTGTGTTTCTACGACAGTGCACAGTGAGTAATAAGGCTTTGGTGATGATCCTGAAGTGAAATTTGTATTCCTTTGCACATTGCTTTGTTTACAGTCCACCCTCTCAGGTAAATGCCGGTGAACCTATGACAAGAACTTCAATGTGAAGCCATCTTTAAAGCTATGTTAGATTAGCATATGATTTATATTGATTGGCACAGTGAAAAGTTCATTGCTGACAAACTTATGCAGAGAACATATAATAAAAGTACTTGTGATATGAGTCCTCTTTAGCACAGTATCGATTAACGTTTAAACTGGTATCAAATGTTTATTATGAATGATAGACGTATGAAATTTTAGTATCTTGTGTATATTGACTTTAAAAAAAAGAAAAAATATTTATTATAAAAAATTCGAAAAAATTAAAGGAATATTTAACAAAAAATAAATGTAAATCTGTCTCTAACAAAAATGCTCATATATCACATATAATGATAATGATAGTAAATATTATCAGCTTGTATATATTCCACTACCATGTACAAGCTGCAGTAATGGATATTTGTCAAGGTTTGACTGAGAAAATATCTTTGAATGTCTCACTGAGAGCTTTCTTTAAATAAATGAATACATGTTCTAAAGAACATTGCGGCTTTCGGTCAGTTAAACTGTACAGTATGGGTCCACGCAGTTAATTTATGTGTTTATGATGAGATGACTTCCTGACTAATACATATCTTCTTGTATAGATGTCAGTAATTGCTTATGAATAAAGTTATGTGGTCTTAATGAGAGGATAGAGATGACAACTTTACAATAGAACCTACTCAAGATGTCTACTAAATCATTTTAAATTGTCAGAGATTAATGTAGAGGTCAAAGGGATTAAACATACTATCCCCAGGTATATGTACCCCTGGATGTAAGAAAGAGCAAAATGAGGTAAGCTGAACACAAAATGCATTTCATTTTATTGTTAGTTTGGTTAAGACATTAATTGACATAATGATGTATTGTGTCCAAAGATAATATTATGGGAATTCTAATAAACCATTTTCCTTTATGCATTATTAATTACTAATGATATTTGTTAAGTTACATCCTAAAGATTACACCAAAAATATTCACACAGATTATTAAAATGGTTATATACCCCACATGATCAAATAACCATATATTTTAGAATGTTTGGGATCAGAAGTTCACATTTAGTACATCATATAGGATGTCATTTTACATATAATGAATCTGTACTGCACATATCTAACTGCGATCACTCAAAATATTCCGAAACGATTTGTTTTTTTTTTTTCAACATGAATATGCTTATGTAAGGTAACTTGTTTTAATTTAATACTTTGACAGATTGTGGTGTTGTAGTATCGGCTGATATCAAATTCCATTGAATTACTCAGCTTAATCAGTGTTATCCAACACTCTTACAAAATAATAAAAACAATGTTCAAACAGATCATTCAAGTTAAATTTGCATATTTAATCTTATTAAATACACGGTACATGTCTTACATATTCAAATGTCCATCCTTGTTTACAGGTTTTGGGGATCAGAATTACATATTTAGTTGATATATAATCTTTTGGTACCTATAATTGATCTGTTAGGGTACATTTTTCTGTATTCCATTGCAATATCCCAAACAAGTGTCATTTCCATCATGAATAAGATTACTTATAATAATATCTTTTAATTTAAGACATCGTCACTATACTGTTATGTGCTAATATTTGCACCATCGACCGAACCTCACCGTCCCGACATTGCCTTTAACGTTATGATACCTAGTGTACCTAACTATTTATTTAGCCTGTGAAAGGTTAAATGTATGTCTAGAAATTTTACATATTTTTAGGATGAATTTATCACTTTAATACATGTCCATTGCTTCACATATCCTTGCGTCACTATGTCAAGTTAAATATTTTTCCATGCTTGCACCTTTAATGTCATCTTTAAATCTCTATAACTAACATATTTCTAGCTTCATTTACCACTATCTTACTGTTTTCTAAAATTAGTGAAACATTTTATATCTGTTCAGTTCAAGTCTGGCTTAGGAGGAAAGTGTTGGTGTTGGTTTGATTTGGAAGCTCTCCAGTAGTCAGGTGATGATAGCAAGGTTTCAGAAAGACACGTGCAATGTACCTGCCATGAATGACAATATAAGTGTATATTACCACATTGATATGTAACAACTCAAAGATGTCTCTTAGGTCTTCATGAGAGATATCAGCACCATTGTTCAGAAAGGTATAGACTCCCTTGAACTGTATTTTCCTACTACATTGTCGTTTTTCGAACTTATCGACATTAAAATGGAGTGCATTTTTGGTACGGTGGCTTAGTGGTAAGAACATACACTGCATAGATAAAAATGCATATCTATAGATAGCAAAAGGTGATATAGCATCGAGGAGATAAAACTAAAAAGGTTCGGAACAAAGACTAAATAAATGGCTTGCTAACATCGCAAGGGATGATCTCAAACCAACAAAGTACGACCATAGTATAGACCTGTTGAGACCATTTTATCTTTTTCTAGTATAAATCTCTGTCTCACACAGACATAACAGGAATTATATCGAAACATTAGATGATGATTTGAAACTAAAATTATACGTATTACACAATAATGAACGTCTACCTCTTAATCTACTTTTTCATTCTATCTACAAATGTTATTCTTGCAAATGTCCGATATTTCTGCTTTAAAAACTTAAAGTATATTATCTGATCCCTAACATTATTGATCACCTTGATTTAACTGATATAAACGGAGATGCTATTTTTATTGTAGACTTAGATTATTAATATGCTGATCGAGTAGCATGTAGCTATATAATTACCCAGTGACGAATGACATTCAGTCGGTATTTCATTCAAATAGCATTCCTCTTTCGTGTTCAAGTTTTAAACTTGTTAGAAATAAACGTGTCATGAAATGTTATAAAAACTCTTGTCTTATATGTGTTCGTTTCAAAAGAGACACCACCTTCACTGTGGCTACCTCCGTTGTTTATTCTCCTTTTTCCTCCACTTTCAAAGTCATCGACGAAAAGTTATAACGTGCTAGTTGGTAGGCCTTGTATCTTCTCCATCCCTTCAACATTTTAATTGCTGGACCAAGCGGTTTAGTCAAAACCAAATTTGTCAAATGTTTGACCGAAACTAAAGCTCATTTAATTGATCGTCCACCTCAACGAATCGTGCGGTGTTACAAAGATTTGTAATCGGCATACAGCCTCCTGCGAAAAAATCCAGGAGATTCCATTACTTTTGTGGAAGGAATTCCTGGCGAAGCCGACGGGATCGTGTCTGACCCTAGTCAAGCACATCCGGTTATTTTCGACGACATGTTAGGAGAAGACGAAGTAGAAATTAAACCCTGGTTTATGCGTAAAGGGCATCATCTTAATGCCAGTGTCATTTACATTACCCAAAATTTGTTTCAACAAAGTAAATCCCATCGTACCACCAGCCTCAATGCTCATTAGGTGGCCTTGTCTAAAGTCGTAGTGATAAATCGCAAGTGCATGTGTTAGCCAAACAGTTAGGAACTCCTTTGATGACTTGTGTGTACGACGATGCCACCCAAACACCACAGGCTATTAGTATAAAGGTCAACATTTGGTGGACACGGTTGCTTTCAGAATCAAGGAAGTGTTTGGCTAAGCCCTGGCGAATGCCAAACGTAGTGTCACCATCGAATACCATAAAGTGGCTCGTCGCCTGCTGGTGAAATGTAAGGATTACCAAACGTTGTCCATCACGTGTAATGGTAGTTTATTTTTATTTTGGGTGAAGACACTAAAATGGCTCCGAATATCAGCCTAAAGACCAACGGCAATATTAAAGTTTACAAGTATTTTCGTTGCCATGTAGAACTGAACGAAGTACTGAATTTGATCTTTGTGTAATCCGATGTGGAACACACATCGAAACTGTTACAGGGTCATTGCTTTCAAAGTGGATTATGCATCAACGAATGACGAGGAAGGTGGAAACACCTATCACGTTCACGGCGACTTTGTACATGCTCATTATTTCCCCCTTAGTAAGTCGTATTTCAGCAGTGTCAACATTGGCATGAAATGTGATCTAGGACAAAATATTCCATTCTCCAAGGGTAAAGTCACTGTGAAAATCCATTTTCGATAAAGGTTCTCTAACGAATTGTAAGTCATCTATCCTGTGTACAGAGGAGTCACCCAACAACGATGTCAGGATTTAGGAGATATTTTGAAATATGTCTTCCATTCAGTGGCTGCCGTCTTGAAACCGAATTTGATACGGGGATTGCACACCTTGAAAGATGCCGCTTTCAAGCACGGAATAATGTTTCCAAAATGTCATTATCGACAAATAAACCAGAAAAACCCGTCTTGGGAGCAGGCAAAAAATTCTTGCTTCAAATTGGAAAAGACATTTTGGCGGACAAGAACCTCCTACAAATGCCATGAACCCTGCCGAACCAGGCATTCCTTCTTTCCTGACTACACAGCAAGGACAAAATGGAAATAGACGAGTGTAATAAGATAACCTGGTGGGATTTCCGGATTCACAACAGAACACTTTTGGCGATGATATAAATACAATGTTCAATAATGAATGACTTCTATGAGCAATTAATTATGAATAATGTGTGCGTATATATAATTTTAATATTGAAATAATTAACATAAGAACGCACACACTTAATAATGAAAAATATAAATAAATCGCTTTACAAAATACAAAGACAAGGGGTGAATGGTTCACTAAGATTTTACAATGAAAAGACGGATGTGGTTTACTCAACTAGCAAACGATGTAAAATTTTACTCATGAATTCACTCAGATAGTGAAATTATGCCAACAAAAAGGAACAGATATACAAATCATCTTTACAGTCCCGAAAGATACAATGGGTTTTACGAACCCCAAAATTGGCCCACGGCTAAAAGATTATATGTAAGGAGATAAACTCCGTCATCAGCACACTTTATTTCAGCTCCACGACTGCTACAGTTTAGCTTCACAGCTGCTACGTTTAATTCATGTGGTTGGCTTTACAGCTTGCACCACGTAGACCTCGATCACGTCGATAACTATGAACGCTCTGGTCACTCTGGTCACTTTAGATACTCTAGACACTCAGGACACTCTAGACACTCTGTACACTCTAGACACTCTAGACACTCCAGACACTCTGGCCAGCTCCACACAGCTCTACACACTCCGGAAACTCCGCACATTCCGAACAGCTGAAAATATATCAGGTAAAACGTAATGACGTTATACACTGTAAGTTATACAGATTACATTATCGGCACAATGATTACAAAACAACTGGTTCAGAAGTAGACCGAACACTGCTCGATAAGAATCCTACTGTACTAAACATTTCTTAAAAATGTAGCATTATTTTACTAATATAAATCCCTTGCTAAGTCGCACATAAGAATAGAAATGTGTGCATTATACTGTGCAATCCAAAGGAATGCAGCAACCATCTAAAAATAAATGTGGTAATTCAAGAGTTGTATCTTATATACAAGAAATTAATAAACTTACATTCCTCTACAGCTGAAGATATGCAAGTCCTTAAAGTAGACCGCTGACTGTCAAGACTATCCGTAATGTAAAGAATTTTACCTACGGTGAGGTATTTATGCACAGATATAGTCTGTGCACTGAAGTCATTCGGTTCTTCCCATCGAGAGCACTTCCCACGTGCGGCATAGAATGAACCGAACTCACTATTTCGAAATACAACACAATATACATAAATCACCCTCGGGCATCGCTGCACACAAAAAACGAAACCCGAGTGCATGTATTTAATAAATAAAAGAAGTTTTACAATTCCGTGACAACGACTAAGACACCCCTTTAGGGGAATTCACACATATATAGTCAGAACGACGAAGTAAAGAATAAGCGCCAGATAATTAGACGTATTTGATTATTAAAGATAATTATTTGATGCACCGAGAGTCTTGCGAATCTTCCAAGTCAGAACTGGATCTGTTTTGGACATGTGGTCGCAGGACAAGTATTTGCCGAAATGAGTGAATGTCCGTCTAAGGTTGAATCGAAACAATTCCGCTTTCCATTTGATTGCTGCAGCTGATGACACTTAAAAAGTCATCATCCGAGATGCCGGATTGTACGTACCTCGCGTGGAAGTGTTACGCAAAGTGTTACAAGACATCATTCACACTTTGAGCAGAACGACTGACAAATATTCAATACGACAAGTGTAAGTGAAAACCTTCACCTTTTCCTCTGGACGGTGGTCCATGATCGACAATCATCTGGTCCAAGAACTGTTCTCCAAGCATTTAATCACTGGTATCGTCTAGAATTAGGCCTTCAACGGAACCTACTACGAAAATCCTTTCCAGATTCAGCACTTCGACCTGACCAAGATCGAGGACAGTTGAGATAGCAAGACCTTGCTTACCAGATCATTAGAAACTAACTTGGAGCAGAAGAATTACTTGAGATCGTACTTGTCCCTGTACGAAGCCATGGGATGGTTAGGGACCAACACCAGCCACGGCATTTCGTACGACGATTATACAGTAGGTTGTGGGGGTTTTATTTCATTCCAGACCAAATCAGCGACTTAGGATATTTCCACCCTTTAAAACCCGGTTAACTGCGTGTGGAACCTCTCTTTAAAAGGCAACTGATGGAGACAGTGAACGCCCTCTTGTATGCATAATTCGACAATACGATAGAAGTCAATAGTTTTAGAGAAGTCATTCTAGACAATTAGAAGCTATAGGAGGCAGTTTTTCGTCTTTGAAGGGTGGATCCTCTTTGGAAATGGAATGGGATGATAACGGAATGGGATGATAACTTGGAAGCAAAAACAGAAGACAAAGACGGTCGAGATGGCCAGAACAGGATCAACATTTAGTCTCCTGTTTTCCTAACCATCTGGCAGAAACAATTACTGGGTTGGTCAATAAACATTAATATTGATGTCAAAATGATAATTCCAGTCAAATTCAACACGATACTGTCTGAGGATCAGTCAAGAAGATAAATTAGGTGAGCATATGGATGATGCTTGGGGTCTCGTCTTTAAAGAAGCAGTGTTGCGTCAGTTGTATAAAGACGTGATCATTCCTGGAACTACGTCGCTTAGAATATCTCTTGGCAAGGAGTGTAGAGACGAAGCTAAGAGATGATTACTTGACAGAGATGTGCATGCAAAAGGTCATTATTGAATTTATGAGTTATCATTACCTGTTAAACAAGAAAAAACAAAACAAAATACCTGGGAACTTTATTACCTTTTGAAAAACAGTTCGTACACCGCTTCTTGGAATCCTGTCGTGTGCTCTAAAGATGAGCTTCCTCATTGCAAACTTAAAAACCATGAAGTTTAAGTCATCATCATGGACAATAGTTATCTCACATGAACAAACTGGGTAGCCGTCTAGTTTCTCCCACGATGCTTGTATGGAGAATTTCGATTTGTGTGTATTAACGTCTTTGGAAGGTGACATCATTATGAGAAGAAATCCCAATACGACACGATTCAATAATGTGAAATTACAAGGCACATATTCCATGGTGTTTGCACATATTGTGTGTATTTTCTTCATTAATGCAGTCTTGGATATCCCGTAGAACATTTGGTGACTTATTTTAATCGACTCTTCTAGAAAGAATCATTAAGTAGATAGATGGTTTTGTGACCATTAAGAATATATCTTATCTTTAGCTCAGAAACGTAGTGTACATTAATGCCCCAAAAATCTCCATGGACGTAAGTTTAACTTGACATTACAACGTTGTCAACCATGTCAAAAGTTTGTTGTTTGAAACAAAATGAGTTGATATTATACTATGTGTTGGATGTTTGTTGGTTGAATACAAATGTTATCAAATTTATGGTCTGTGTTTTGTTTTAAAACTATTTTTAGTACTATATATGCTCTTTGTTTGCTCTCTTTCCCTTTACATTATATAAGCTATAGCGTTCCTACATAAAGAAAACGGATATATTTTTATATATGGCTTGAGCCACATAAAGCGCTGAGGTCTCCAGTCGTGTGATCATTTGTTGAATCGCCAAGTTGTGAAAGTGTCTTCAAAACTAGCAAAACTGAACGAAGCCTACGTCCATTTACATCGTGACAGGTAAAAATATCAAGCTGTCGAAAGTTGCACAAGACCTGATACAAGAAGTCTTCAGAGAAGAAATTAACAAAAGCAAGAAGAGTGGACCGAGATGTTCAGACTTCAGAAGCAGCAACAACAGCAGCAGGAAGAACAGCAACAGCGGTATCCTGAAAGAGTTTTGTCAACTGTATCGTGAACATTAAGGAGTTCTCCTCCGTCCGAAGAAGGCCGTATCCCTTGGTAAAGCCTGCAGCAGGACAAGAACGTAATCCCATGCGTTAAGAGAGATTGTCAAAACATTTAACAAACAAACAGTCCTTTTCAGGGCTACCCCTTAAATCTATAATCGATAAACTATATTGCCAATTTTATCTGTATTTTGTGTGTAGGTCTGTGAGTGTGATTGTAAGTCAAAGGATACAAGTGTTCCTATAAACACTTCGCTTTCAGGATAGTGTGTGCGTGTGTGTTTATTTTAGGGTTATATGTATCGATGGTAATAACGTGTTTGTAGTAAACACGTGAACATGAGTGTTTGTTTTAGGTCCGCGCGTTCCATGTTTTGATTTTTGTGTGGATGTTAGTTTTTGTGTAAAAGAGGTGTTTTTCTTTACGTTCGTGCTGCAGGGATATAAAGCGGAGCATTGGTCATACCCGCTTGTGGGGGCATTAATCAGTCACACATGCAGTAGTGGGCGAGTACGACATCAACCCAAAAGAACTAAACAATGATCAATCTGGCTACGGGATTCATCATTTTTTTCGGAGACATCGACAATTGCAGACATAGGGTACGTCGTTCGCAAGAAGTGTACGTATCCACACACGAACGAGTGTACTTTGGAGTACGCAGGATATTACTAACCACCGAGTCATTCGACATTGTAGCCCTCCTAGCAGGTTGCAGCCAGCCAATCTGTTAGACCAGAAGACAAAGACCAGCAGCGCGGCAACCAATTAGACCAGCGCTGAGGTGTAGCGGCCCGCCTAGGAGCTCGTCTAGGTGGAGATCGGAGTACGCTACCGAATTTTAAAAGGTACTAATTAGCTATTTCGGCATTATACCTTCGGGTAATTATTTGCGATGTTTGCGAAAACTTTCACTTCCCTCTTATCTTCAACCTTTAACCATTAACAACCACCCCCATCCCCAATCCAAATTACTAAGACCAGTTTCACAACCTTTTGGTAATATACCTTCTGCCCACTTTATTGGCATCAAGTATATATTTAGTTATAATATCAATCATAAAGACATAGTTTAAAATTATAGTTTCAAACCACTAACCTACCTACCATTATTCAAACTTTATCGCCTTTTTCAAAATGCCGCGATTAACACGATACAAAGTCAAGACGAACTCATTTAAGCACAATGTCAAGAAAACAAACATCATTATAACTTTGTCAAAAAATACAACATTTCTCCAATCAATTCCCCCGCAAATTCCCCTGCCTCACACCATTTACGCGAAAGCATCGACGGTAGTGACAAAACCATCCCGAATATCAACACTACTAGTACCCTCTCCTTCCATTCCCTAATATGGCATTTTTCATCTAGCTCCACTGCTTGTGTTTTTGTCCTACGTCCTTTAGACGTGGTTTCCATCATACCTCCTGGACTGCATTATCTTAATAAAGCCCTCCTGATTATACCTCTTTTACAAAGCACTAGAGGAATAACAAACAGCCTGAGTGCAGCAATAACCGCCACATCCAAACAGCCAAGATAATCCCAAATATTCTACAGGCACTCAGTTTATCCCCTAACAGGAAAAAAAACCCATTCTGTTTGTTTTTATAACAAAACAATGGCATCCATAGAAGGGGTTCTTCCTGAAACAATCTCTACCTCCACCGTTAGACCTTCAGGCAATAACTCCATTAAAAGAAGGACAAAAGTTGCAAACCAAATCTCCCAATCCCATCACCCCATTCTCACTCATTCCAATCACCTATCCCTTACCCATCACCTATCAAAGCTTCACTTTTATATCCAATCCAATCCCCAATCCAACATCCGCCTCCACGTATGTTCCCATTGCCCCCTTCGCCTTCATCCCCAACCCCTCATTCACCCCAATACCAAACCCAACAAGGTATTACAGTGGCAGACAATTCATGTCTAACCACAACAAAAATCACTTGTGGCAAGGGGATAGATACAAAACAATATGCATCCTAATCACTACCATCGCTAATTAAGACTCCAAAGGAAACAACCAAAGATTCCAAGGAAAACACCTCAAAAGAGGTAATGCACCTAAGTCAAACCCCTGGACCATCGATGGAAATTAGGATTGAAGATTTATTGGAAGCAGAGGCAGCTGAAATTAGCATGCTCATACACGCATTATCACCCCCTCAGAAAGAATAAATCTATAGAACAAACGGCATACCAAGTCAAACAAAAACCACCTGTAAACGGAAGATCAAAGCCAACAAAAGACCAAGACAGAAGAATCCAAGAAACAAAACGTTCCTATACATTAATGGATAACATCTATACCTCAAGATCCAATTAAAGAAAACTTAATAAAGGAAAACATCACTACTCAAGAGCGAAACTCACATAATGCCCTAAATGAGGATTCAAAAAATATGTACACAGAATACCGGAACAGAAAGGATTTAACAATAAAGAACATACACGCTTCATCAGCTGTGACAATTCAAATTCCATATAGCTAAGCACCAGATGCATTACGTCCACCCTGACTAGCACCCATTCATAAGACCCAAAACACACTATGTAACAGTGATATGTAGCACTCTTAAACAGGTAGCTAAATATATGGATATTCAACAGATTGGACAAACTAAAATAAATGCAACAAGGTACAATGCATTGAAATCAAACTCAGAAAGCCAGAAAAAACCAGCAACAAGAAATACCAAGGAAAAAAGAAGAAAACAAAAAACAATCAAACAAGCAGATCTTGTCAAACGTAGTGTTGCTTTTAAAAAAGTCATGAAGCTTTATAATAAGTATAACACCTTGAGCAACATGGAGATCACCCACGATATGATAACTCAAGGAGATGATACCTTCAAGGCATACAGACTGCGGTTCAACTGTATTATCATGTCTTCGGCAATTCTTTCTGAATTCACTACAATCCCTTACTTCTGGTCTTCTTTGATGGCTACTCCTACCCTCCTACCATCAACCGAATATCCCCGGCTACCCAACTAGCCAATTCGTTATGAGGGATAAAAAAAAAAATAAAGAAGAGGGGTTGGCTATCTTTGTCAGTGATTCACTCTCAAATACAACATTTGGACAGCAGTCAAAACTTCAGACTGACGAAGGATACCCAATAACCCTAGACTCCCATTCGGTACTCATCCATATAGGCAAGCTTGCAATAATAATTTTCAATATTTACGAACATGGAAGAACTTTCACTGTTTCCCCCTCAGCTATGACCAGATATCCAGTTCACAGTCCTGCAAATGAATACATGATCTGTAGCGATTTTAACGCACATATCAAACTTTGGGGTGCAACCCATCTGAACAAGCGGGGTATAAAACTGAGGAACGGGTATACAACAATAACCTAGTCATACTCAACAACAGAACTAAAACTAAGATCAGCCAAATGGATGGCTCCTTATCTTCATTAGATCTAACGATCTTCACCCCCATTTAAGAACGGGAAAAAAGCTATTGGAGACAAAAATCCACATCACCAGGAGAAGACAATTTAGGATAGAAATATATAAACAATATCCCTCCAAATATTGAAGGCATCTTGCTAGATGCATTCCATCAATCATGGAAAATATGACAGATCCCAAAAATGGAAACAATTTATAGTTATCACAATCCCAAAAGCCAGAAAATACTCCACATAACTATCATCTTACAGACCAATCTCACTCACTGATACTATATGCAAGGTGATATATAAAAGCATCAACCTGACCTAAAAACCAAAGTTGTTTCCCCTACAAAAGATCTACCTTGAACCAACTAGTGAGGCTTGATTCAGGTATTAAACTAGCATCCAACGCTAAATGAAAATGCGATCGACATCACATAGCCAGTTTTCTTGACCTAGAGAAAGCCTATTTTTTTTAACGACGGCCTTATCAAGACTAACTGTTAGAGACAAGATTCAAAATCTGTACAATAATTGACAACTCTTATAATGATTCCGTCAAAAGTTACACTGATGGATAAAAGACAGAACTGCTGCAGCCACAACTATCCTCCATGAAACAGATGAAGAACTTGGGTCAAGACTCCCCAATATACACAGCACAATTCTGGGTCATATTAGAAGCAATCCGATTGATAAACAATCATAAGTCCCCATGCAGTTAATATTTAGCAATTCCCTAAGCGATTTAAAATCCCTGATAACCGGAAACTCATTTGGTCGAGAAAACGTCTTAAAAACCCCAAATTGTTTCAAATAAATAGCTACCCGTCCTACTATCCCATCCCGTTTCAAGCGCATTACAATCTTGAAACAACCTCTTACACAATCGCATCATGTATTTAGTGCCGCTATCATACAAGTTGCTAGAAATTCAAATAGACTCCTTGTCTGTAAACGTGCCAAGTGGGAGATGGGTTCGGAGGTGACATACGGTTGACCATATACATAGAGGTGATACTTGCCTGTGCACGGGCCGATGATACACTTGCACCAACTTCCCACTGAGGCACGACAGGTGGTATTATGAATGTGATCGTTTGGGCAATGCAACATAAGTACAGGAATCCCAAAGTGGTTGGATGCAAAATTACCCCCATGAATATTACTCCTAATACGAATACAACCATGCTAACATTATATTACTCATTTAATTGTATATCTCAAGATAGTGTGGATCATTTAAAATATATGCTAACAAAACTGGCCTACTAAATTTAAATGCTATAAGGTTGCGTAAATCGCAATCATCATATGGCAAAGACTCGATTACCTATTTTAATATAAATAGCGTAAGACCCCACATTATATTTATAAGGTAGCTACAATACAAAGCAATCAGAACCAGCTAGCTGCAGAATGTGGCACCTTAATTACATATTTAGGATATATGGCCCATGATTAGATATATAAGGTGGCAAAACCCAGCCATAAGGCCTTCCCCCAAGACAAGGCTAAAACCATTAAAATTAAAATAAGTCTCCCTAAATATTAACTCTTCAAATAACTCACCACAAAATTATCCTAGCTTGGTACACTGTATCAACACTACCTCTAAGAGCAGCACAAACAATAGTTTCCAAATTCATAACTATGTCATGACGACAACATTTAATTTTCGGAAAAACAGAAGCAAAATGGAACCCGGATGTGCAACGCTTTTCTTCCCTATACACCCATCCTGCATTGCCATTACCTTACATTATGGACATGATGTATGAGTAAGTGCATGTGGATTTATTCCCATCACCACCTGTCCAGTGGGGCAATATGCCTCAAAATCCGACAAAATCAATTAGCACACTATGTGTGCATTATAGCGTTGGTGGACGCGGAACTATTCTGTCCTCCTCGAAGAAATCAATCAGCCTGCCCCCAGCGTGGGCATTAACCGGTCGGGTATTGGGCGAATGCGACCTAAATTCACATAACGAACGAACCATTCTGGCTACTCATCGTTTACTAGTCAAGATATAATAAAATGAGTAGAATTTCCAAACTGTTGGACCTCCAGATACATCTGGAGTATGTCCTGCTATGGAGGCAATCCAGGGAGAAGCCAGAATTGAAGAAGAGGAGAAGAAGAAAAAGAAAGAAGAAGAGAAGGAAAAGACAAGGCCGATCTTACCTCAACTTATCATGAGGCAAACATGTGAAGCGAAACCTGCAGTGAGGACACCGTCACCTGCATGTCAACCACCACTACTAACACCAGCAATACCCGTGGTCCCGCATATAGAAAATTGGGACGAAGAGTTGGAGAGTCAGAAGCAAGAGTGGGAGCCTCAACGCCCACAGGAGTTAAAGAAGCCACATCATCCACGGGTGTTTAATATGAAAAGTCTTCACTATCCCTCAAAGTGAGGATTGGGATTGTGAAGCCAATCATGCTGTCTCCGCACTCCCAAGAACAACATTAATTGGGGTAAGAACTGGAGTAGGCGATATGTTTGTAGGGCCACACCTGGGAGATGAAATCATTAAAAGGTGCTTTTGAAGTCACAAAATAAACCTTCTCAGGGCTAACCAGATCTTTAGAAAAGAGAGACTGATCTATTTGCCAAACAAATAATATGTTTGATGTTAGTGTTTGTATGTATCAGTGTATCTGTCTTTCCGTTAACAAAACTCATGTCCTCGCACTCATATGAGTGTTTGTTTTGTGTGTAAGATTAGTAGTGTGACTATAAACACTAACTCCTTTTCTGAATAGTGTATGTACGTATGTTTTTTTTTCTTCTCCCAAACAAAATCCTTGTCCCTATTCAAATTAGTGTTTCTTTTGTGTGAAAGTGAAGTAGTGTAATTATAAATACTGACTCACTTGCCTGGTGTGATTGTATGTGATAGTGTGGTATGTAAATGAAATCGTTCATTCACCACTATCTATTAGTATGGAGTATTTTTGATTTTGTTGATATTAATGTGTTGTTTGAAGCAAATTTAGTTTACGTCAGCACTCTCATCTCTGAAGATTGTTTGGTGACATGGGTAGTTGGTGAGAGGGGATGTTTTCCTTTACGTCCGTGCTTGAGGCGTATAAACGTAACCTTCGTCATTCGCCCCATTCAACAGAGTATAAACCAAGATGGTAAATAATCACCTCAAAAAGATGAACAAAGAAATTCTATTCAAGGTAGAGTATGCGTGTTTTGGATCCCATCAAGTCACGATGGAGCTTAATAATTTACAAAAGGCTAAAGATATGTTAAAAGATGTGATAAAAGAGGTAAAAGAGGAAGAGAAACACCAGGATAAAAAGGAGGAAATCAGAGTCTAGAATAATAACCTCATGAAAGAAGAAGAAAATGAAAATAGAAACAAATATTAGGGATAGGAGAAGAGGTGAAGAAGAAGGAAAATGGAAGAAAGAAGAAGAAGACAAATGTGATGGAGAAGATTAGAAGTTGGTGGAGAAGAAGAAGAAGAAGAAGAAGAAGAACAAAAAGAACAAGAAGAAGAAGAAAGCCGAATGTCTTTTACAGGACCCCTCAACTGTCTCGTAAAGATTCTTATTATTTCGTGCCAAAAAATGATTTTAATCGATTGTATAATTATTTGATTGATAGATTTTTGTAGATAAATGTATGCATATCTATGTCTCTCTCTATGTCTCCAACCTGTTTCTAACCACGTCTCAATGTCTGAGTCTCTATTTGTCCCTAGAATAGAGCATATTCAGAACAGCACATTGCAACACTGTTCTGCCCGATTGAGGTCAGCCCCTTGCCACATTGTTGCCGTTGTTTCCCAGTGCCCACTACCGTGACGTCACCCTTCTCCAATTCATGTTGTCCGTTAACAGATCAATACATTCATTCTCTATGTTAATTTTCCCTTGTACGTATATAGCCCCACCCATGTTAAATTGTCGTTATCCGTATATAATTTAACATTAAAGTCCCATTGTCCGTATATTGTCCCCAGTCACTAAGAATGAAAGAGGTATGTTTTGTATGCGAGTAAATATATGAATTTATATTAGACTCAATTCGCAGTGCAAGCAGAGACCTCTTCAGCTTCATGCAATCTACAACGACTCAACAGACAAAGAATTAGAATCCACGGAACACAAAGTTTAATCAAATAATCACCTGACAACTCATAACACTATTCAGTCAAGAATAGGAATGTCAGAATTTGACAGTACCAAGGAACCTTTTGACAATAAATGGAAATAACAAATCTAACAATGCCTCAACTCTTACTCATTTACATGTATACTTACACCTTTGACAATAAATGGAAATAACAAATATGGCAATGCCTAAAGTCGTACTCATTTATATGTATATTTACACCTTTGACAATAAATGGAAATAACAAAACCAACAATGAATAAACACACACAGTAACATGCCCAGTAATCAAACTCAGCTGTTAATTACGTTATAATTATATTTGAATGTGAAAGACGACGTAGAAGCTTGATGTGTCTGCGCAAGAAAATGCAATCTCATATCCAAAGCAAATAAGAAAACTTTAACATGCAACATTTTTACTTAGGTAAAAGTACATTTTATTGCTGATACATAAATTCTAAAATTAAAACACAAACAAGTACTGCATCCTTCGCTTGTGCTGCATCTATATTTAATACATTAAATTTGTTAACTGCGACAAGGTATATCTGCAAGTAAACTTAAAGGAAAACAAATTTACCATACTGGACAGTCCTTTCACAAACTTGTCATTATACATTCTTACTAATTACACTTTAAAATGAGGTAGTCATATCTGTATAAAAACGATACAGTTAATAGAGACATAAGATTCTAGCAGAATCAGATAGCTGGACAGTGTAAATGGCAATATATGGCTGGTGCGTTTCCTACTGGCATTTGAGAGACAAACAGCTGTCATAGATAGCTAAATTAGTATTATAATTTTGTATTTATTTTGAGTTATGCAAACTGCTGTCTGAACCTTAAATACCTTGAACGTATTACGATGCATTAAAATCAAATACGAATATCATTGATACTTATTTTAATAGTAGCAATTTCACAATTCAACCAGAGAATTGAGGGAAATACTTAGAGGGGAAAAATAAACAGTTGATTGATAATTGATTAGAAACATACAAAACTGTACACAAAGGTTTTGAGAAGCATGCCGATCTTAATGGCTAATATAGATACGGATCTAGTATTACAGGAGAACATTATGAGCTGAAATTTTTTTTTACACAGACCCTCAAACAGCTTTATTTTCTTAACTATATTTTTCAGTATTACCTTGTGTCCCTTGATTTTAGCTTTGGCCTGAATCTTAAAAGTCGCTTTCCCCGTTCGATTCGGAATGTTCAACATATTACTCTACCAATAATTTCGGTACTGCTTATAATAACAAGCAAAATAACAAAATATACATAAACAAGCAAAGAAAAGTGCATACAATGAACTTAACATTTAGGCACATTACGCTAATATGTATGTATGTATGTATGTATGTATGTATGTATGTATGTATGTATGTATGTGTGTGTGTGTGTGTGTGTGTGCATGAATGTATGTTTGTATCAGATAAATATATCTATATCTATATCAATTAGTCTGTGTACACTGGGCGACAAAGTATACTGTATACTGGAAAAATAACCTAGATTTGTATTTGTCAATTCCACCCGCTGATAACTTTTGACGGAGACGATATTGCAGCTATAGCTCATCTTCTGCGTTAAATAACGTAGCATGTAATCTCATTGAAATGTTATATCAGGGCATACTAGCGAGGGTTTCTGAAACTAGACATATAAGGACGTGAAACAAAATATCTTGTATCAAGTCGGTATAAACATTCCTAATCAAACACAGATATCTAGCTGTGCTCGAGGAACGCCAGCACGTAGCCAAACATATAAGTTAATAGCTATTTTATCTCATTTTAGCCATGTCATATTGAAGCAAGTCGCAAGGATTTGTGTATCGGGGAGAATCGGAATAAAACCCTGATTCGTTAGACATTTAAACTTTCCGGAGACTAGTTTCAGTCTTTGTTCCAGATCCAACTTTCTCTAACTGGAGCAGCGGATCATTTATACGTATTGCATTCAGCAAGTCTGACAACGCACCCATCATCTCGCTCCTTGGCCAATGGGATCCCTCTTCCTTTTAATGCCTCCTGACAAGAACTTGGGTTTGTAAATTTATGTACATATTTAAAAATATGAAAAGAAATTGACCTGTCGCGAATAATTAAAAAGAAACTCTTTGTGACACACGATATCGAGCGCCAGTTTTGCAACAAGAGATGCAGTAAAAGCGCGCAAACCCATTTTTGGGTCATATTGTACTGATTGCAACAGCGAGTACCTCGCTATTATGCATCCTAATCTCCTTTGGTAATTTAAGAAATAATATCGTTTAGCTAGGTGCCCAGACATTCATGAAGAAAATGTGTGAGGTAATGCCTGCCATATATCAAATGTTCTTTGCAAACTCTATCATGGCCCAATGCCTTGGCGTTAAATAATTCCTTAAACTTCATTTAGAATGAAACTGTTCTTATTATGGCTTGCACTATATTGCAGAATTCAACTTAACTTAAGCTGTATAAATCCGTACAAAATGTTCGTCAAAACTATACCTAAAGTTTGGCCTGTGATGAATGAATTATTTGTTTACCATGTCTCTATATATGCAGATTTCCACTTGACTTAGAAAGCATTAGAATGGTCTTGAAAACTAATAATTTCAATGGAAAAGTCTTGCCCTGTGATGCACTCAACTTGAGAGCGTTTTTCATCACAACAGTCGGTATTACATGATAGGTTACATAAAATGGGTTTATAGTGTGAACGACATACACGTACGATATAGGTTTAGGCAAAGAATTCAACTCGATACGACGTTTCTTGGTCTCGGTCACGATATACTGTGTTTCAGTTTTGATTCGCTTTCTCTAACGTAATTTGATTCCAAAACAGTTCAATAATATCGGACAGTGCCTGCACCTGATTGCTTACATCAGCACAGAACTCATTAAGGTCATTCTTTATCATTAATGAGATTTGTAATGCCTTCAACATGGTTCCCCCGACATAGGGGCTAATGGGGTAAGAATTTGTCCTTATATGTGTGTGTGTGTGTGTGTGTGTGTGTCCTGATGTTGTCTCGGATGGTGTTTCGGCCGAAAACTCTCAAATTAGAAAACATAACAATCAGAATTAGGGACAATGTTAACTGGGCTTACTAGAAGCTTCTTGTTTATGAATAAACTGGTAGTTTTACATTGGCAGATCGACGATATTTTCATAAGCTATGCTACTTTCACAACATTTTATACGAAATCTATCCTTTCCTTGCTGACTTTCTATCAACAATGGCTAGAGAGACAAACAGGTTTCATCTTACATACAGGAATATTTTTAATTGAATAATGCCACTTTCGAAATAATCAGACGCTCATAATCTTCTATTGATGTTTGGAACTCATTCCCAAATCCATTATCTTCAGAGGTAAAAAGGAGACCAAGTCCAATCAAGTGCTTTTCTCGCTGGTAACAAGAACTGATATATTCTACAAAATACCTTTAGAAATTTCTGAAATAATTTGCATGATGATCACTATTTTAATCATCTGAGAGATAATCCATTATATTTGTGTGGTGATGATTTGGAAAATGGATATCATCACATATTTACTTGTAAATACTATGTTGAACTGAGTAGGAATTTGGTTCAGAATCTAAATCGTCACCATGTACCAGCGACGTTAATAATTGTTCATTTGACTTGTTCCAAACACATATTAAACACAGAAAGCGTCTTACATAGTTACGGAATATGCATAATTTGATTTCTTTTCACGAAAGCTGCTAATTTTAATCTGAACTATGAAAAATACGATTTTCCTATTTTTAACCTCTGAATTCATTTGGGTGTATACAATCTGCCACGGTCATCAACTGAATAACAATTTATCAATATTTTTTTTAATATATTCATCTCTCTATTAATCTCTCTCTCATTTATCTTCCTTGGACCGTGTATATTTACATATAAATGTATGAATCATATTTGTTTACTGCCGATATCCAAACAATATCTTATCGATTCATGGGAACGGTCTTATGTTACGTGTTTAGGCTCTAAGAAACAGTATGCAAAGAAAGAGTGAAAACAGCAAGATTTAAAAAATATAACAAATAATTTATTTCCCTGGGAAAACACTGTAAACATGAAGAAAAAAAAGAACTTAAGGTTTTAAAAATCAAATCCAAAAATAATCATGAATAATCCATGAATTAAAATTTAGAAGTCCTAGTAATGAATTGTTCTAATGAAACAAAGTTCCAGTCGTGACGAAAAATCCAAAATGGAAGGCGATGACGAATAATTTAGCCTTTATATTACGGATGTGTCTTTAGTTCTTTGTCGATTCACAAACAATATTCCCGTTTTAGAATTTCCAAACAAAATTTAAAGAAATGTCTTTGCCCAAGAATTTTGTATGAGCACTCAAACATTTCCAGGAAAAAGAATTATTCTCTTAGAATCCAAATAATTTGAATGCAAATTAAAATATAACTCCAAACTGGTCACAACAAAACGAACACCTTACGTCCCAGTGTTTAGAAGCCCGACTGAGATTATTTCTCACAGACAAAGGTTATACACCCAAATAATGCTCAAAACAGATACCCGTATGAGGGTCACTTGATCACATTCCAGAACATTTTAGAAGGTATTCACATATCTAAGATCACGTATTCCAGTACATCCTCGATTTCACTATTATCATTCACACGATAAAAAAGGAATTAAAAAATAAATTGTTTACCTGATTCTCAATCAATGCCATGAACTAGGTCAGCAAAGGGTACTAAGTTCGGTGTTACGACTAAATAGTCCGGTCAAACTAATTTTTGGAAAATATTAAATTCTTAGTAAACAACATTACATGTAATGAAATTAAAAATAAAAATATCTTAAAAATTATAAACAATTAAATTAAATCAAATATAAATAAAATCAAATATACATAACTTTTCCCCCATAAGAAAAATAAACAGTTATATGTTTAAGGTTTCTTTTTACCATAGACAAATTATACATGAGGTTAAAACGAACTCTTATAAATTACATTCAGTTTACATAAAATACTACATTGTTATATACATGAAAGCTCATCTGCTTTTAAATTATCTTTCACATCGATGTGCCTGATGTCAATATCATAGTCCTGTAACAACACACTCCACCTTAGAAGTCTTTGATTTTTAGTTATAATCTTGCCGATGAAAGCAAGGTGGTTGTGGTCACAAAACACAATAATCGAAAAAGGAGCTGGACTAATGTATACTTCAAAATGTTGTAATGCCAATATCAAAGCCGAACATTCATTCTCGATTGTTGAATAATTGTTTTGGTGCTTAAAAAATTTCTTAGAAAAAGAACATCCTGGATTATCAGGACCATTTTTGTCTTCTTACATTAAAACTGCTCCAACAGACAGTTTCAATGATTGGCTGAAATTTGGAGCTATAATAACTGGCACACTTTTAATAATGGCTTTTATGTTGTCAAAAGCCTCTTGACAATTTTTATGTCTAAAGGAGAATGTGTTTCTTGCCCAACAATTCGTCACGGGTTCAGCAATTATCGAAAAATTGGAATACAATTTCCGATAGTATCCAGCCATACCTAAAAATCACATCAGTCGCTTTTTATCAACAGGCACAGGAAATTCAGAGATAGCCTTATCCTTATCATATATAGGTTTAACTTGTCCATGTCCCGCGATGTATCCTAGAAAAGTTACACCAGCACGGCAGAACTCACTTTTGCATAAATTAATTGTCGGACTTGCATCAGTTAGTCTGTCAAAGAATTTCCGAATTGTTGCTAAATGTTCTTCCCATGTGTCATTGTAGACGATGACATCATCGATGTAAGCATCACAATTGTGTCGACCAGAGGTAATCATATTCATGAGACGTTGAATTGTATTTGGCGACCTATTTATCCTAAACATCACTGCGTTATGTTGATCAAGTCCATCTGGAGTCAGGAATGTCGAAATTTGCTTTGCTCTTTCCGTTATTGGAATTTGCCAAAATCTTGTCAGAAGGTCAACCTTGCTGACATACTTGGCATTTCCGATCTGATCAATACAGTCATTTATTCCTAGTAATGGAAATTAATCTGTTTTTGTTACACTATTCACCTTACTATAATCGGTGCACATACAGAAAGTTTTATCTGGTTTTGGAACAATCATGGTGAACTGCAGTCACTTTTACTGGGCTCTATAAAATCATTTTCCAGTGAATACTGAATTTCATATTTCAAAAATTCTTGTTTGAGACATTATCAAAAGCCTGGCTAATACATGTGTCAGCTAAAGGAATACTTTCCTTATCATCATCATTCTCAAGAGCCTTCTATGACATAGCTCTGGTAACTGCATAAGCTGGGAATAAATCGGGGAAATATTGTTCAATTGAATCGACTTTCTGATCCAAACTTTTCTTGTCAGTTAAAAGTGGATTAACAACAATCTTATTTCCAGCTAGGTCGTTGCCTAGTAATACACGAATGTCCTCAGCGGGTAAAACAGACACTGTGCTGACTGTCTCCGGTCATAAGACTAAGTTTGATGACAAATGTATACAACGGAGAGTAACTTTAATAAAGCCACTCACTACTCCCTAAATAAGAACACTCTCATTACAATAGTACTTCTCAATGTACCGGACAATAACAAACTCTGAAAAGTTCGTGTGCCCCTTAAAATTTGAATAGGGATTTGATTGGCCGAATCACACAAGATATGAATGGTTCATAATCCTACATAATATAAGATTTATTAGACTAACCAAAAATATTGTTTTCATTACATGACCGTGACCTTGATCTCTTAGAAAAAAGAGCATTTGGAATATGTCTGTCTTGATACTGATGCCTATTTTTCAATGTGTAGCAATCAGCAATAACGTGTACATTCTTCTTGTAATATGTACACGTAGGAAGAGACAAAGATCTTTGATCAAGTTTATAAAAAGCCTGATTTTTAAACTTCGTGCCACTTTGCGATTTAGAAAGGAATGCATTAGGCTGAAATACTTTTCTGCCAGAAGACTTTTGAGTAGAAGTCTTATTTACAAGAGGAATTTTATGAGTTAAAGAATACTCATCAGCAGCACGAGAAGCATGTTCCAAGGTTTCGATCATATGTTCGTTATTGAACTCTTCAAGTAAAACATGTTGTTTGAAAATTTCATAATCTTGTTCAACATTCTTGGCTAGCACCATCTATCAAATTACTGCTCTTTATCTCTAGCAAAATAGATAAGATTTTGTCCTGCTTCCTTTTTAAACTTTCTGAATATTTGCCGATTAGCTTCAGGGACTAACTCATAACTTCTTAAGACGCATTCCTTATCCACATCATATTCATCACTTTGGTATTCTGACAGTAAACGGTAAATATCATTAGCTTTACCAATATGTGCTTATTGTAATCCACTGTTCTCTTGGTCATTTCATATTTTCAGCAATTGTTTCAAAATAAGGAAAATATTTGTTTGCATACTTTTCTGCAAAAGGAGGCACTAACTTAATATTCTTTGCAACATCAAAACAAAAATTTGTATTTGAAGTGGGAATGTGCTTTTCAATTGCCATCTCCATTTCTTTAATTCTAAAGTGATATTCCCTCTCTTTCTCTCTTTCTTCCTTTTCCAGCTGTTCTTTTTGGGGGGAGGATTCCATTTGTCCTTCTTTTTCTCTTTCTTCCAATGGATTTTGTTTTTCTCTCTCTCTATCTCTTTCATATTTCTCTCTTCTTTCTTAAATTGTAAGTGCATTTGTTTTTCTTATAGCTACATTTGTCTTTCTTTTCCTTCCTTGTCTAATTACATTTTTTTCTTTGAATACCTATTTCATGGCATTGATTGAGAATCAGGTAAACAATTTATTTTTTTAATTCCTTTTTGTATCGTGTGAATGATATTAGTGAAATCGAGGATGTACTGGAATGCGTGATCTTAGATATGTGAATACCTTCTAAAATGTTCTGGAATGTGATCAAGTGACCCTCATACGGGTATCTGTTTTGAACATTATTTGGGTGTATAACCTTTGTCTGTGAGAAATAATCTCAGTCGGGCTTCTAAACACTGGGACGTAAGGTGTTCGTTTTGTTGTGACCAGTTTGGAGTTATATTTTAATTTGTATTCAAATTATTTGGATTCTAAGAGAATAATTCTTTTTCCTGGAAATGTTTGAGTGCTCATACAGAATTCTTGGGCAAAGACATTTCTTTAAATTTTATTTGGAAATTCTAAAACGGGAATATTGTTTGTGAATCGATAACATGTTGTTTTTCTCTTTCTCCAATGTGCAACTGCAATTGCATTTATTTTTCTTCTTTACCTTTCTGAAGGTCAAGCTTCCTCAACTCTAATTCCATCTTGTATTTTAATTCTAATTCCTTTACCTTTATGTCAGATTCTTATACATACTTACTGATTGAAACCAAAGCACTTTTATCCAAAACATTCTTTTCCACCAAGTACTGGACCACAATATTTTTTTTATATATTTTGCTTCGTTAAGGAAACCTTTACCTCAGAAAGATCATATTTATCGGTCTAATTGGTCCTGGGTAGGACATGAAATAACGATTTCCACTTTGCTGGGGTTTTAGAAAAAGCTTGCCGATTTCACTAAAGATTGCAAATCTAGGGTAATTCAAATTTCAAAAACAGCGTTTTCTGATAGATTTGTGAAAAAAATCAAATATACCGAGGTCGAGCAACCCAGTCTCTTATGTTGCGTGTTTAGGCTCTAATAAAATGTAACACACGAAAGTGTGAAAACAACAAGCTTCGAAAAATATAACAAATAATGTATTTCTCTGTAGAAAGAAAAAACACTGTAAAAATGAAAAAACAAACACTTACGGTTTTAAGAATCAAATCCAAAGATGATCCAAGAATAATCCACGAATTAAATTTTAGAAGTCCTAAACATTAAATGTTCTAATGAATTTAATTTCCATCCCGACTAAAAATAAAAAATGGAAGGCGATGACGTATACTGTAGCCTTTATATTGCGGATGTGTTTACAGTTCTTTGTTGATTCATAAACAATATTCCGCTATTTGAATTTCTGGAACATTCCAGAAGTATTTACATGTCTAAGATCACGTATTCCAGTACAGCCTCGATTTTACTATTATCATTCATACAACAACAAAAAATGAATTAGACATAAAGTTGTTTACTTGATTCTCAATCAAAGCCAGGAACTCGGGCAGCAAAGGATACAAAGTTCGGTGTTTACGACTAAACTAAACAGTCAGGTAAAACTAATTTCTGAAAAATATAAAATTCCTTTGACATGTAATGAAATTTAAAATAAAAAGATTTAAACTTACAAACAATTAAATTAAAATCAAATGTAAATTAAATAAAATGCACATAACAGACGGTTTAATCTAAGTTGTAAGAACTTTTAGCTCTATCACATATGTTAATATTTATTTGAATCAAATACGTTAAGTCAAATGAACTTTGTAAAACATTGGTAGTAATCGAGAAAGAAGTTAGCTAAAGAGTAAGATAACACTTGCAATAAGGGGGGTGGCATGAGCCAATAATTGAATATTGTGTAAGATCTATTTGGGATTTAAAATAATTTATAAAAGGGTGATGTGTCATTCTTACTCTTGATCAGATTAAGTTGACGAAACCGTGACAATAACTCTCTTGATTCTTTTAGGATTTAACGGAACTTTTAACACGTTATTGACTTAATTATGTCGAGCAAATGGAAGCTACGTGCCTTTTCCACAGACACACTGCGATCGCCCACTCGGGCTGACCTGGACGGTTATCGAAACCGCAGCTCTCCGATTATGAGTCTGACACTCAATCGAAGGAGCCATATATGATGCATATCGACACAAGTGTATTATCACGGTGTAGCTTACATGTATCTTCACATTTTTTATTTAGGAATTAATGACTTGTAAAGAGGTCCAGATTTTAATATTGATGTGAAGGTTTTAAATGTTGTAAATAAATAACCAAACGTTATTACTAAGGGATTATATGTCATGAGGGTGGGGATGTGTGATGTCACACTACTGCTAAGGGATTTTATGTCCCGACAGTTGGGATGTGTCACCTCCCACCCTCTATGGTGCATTTTTTGTCGTCTTTCGTTATCGTTACTTAGGAGATGATCGACCTGATGTTATTAACCCGATGCCATTGCCCAGATCGAGTAAACAATAAATAAAATATGTGAAATTAATAAATGGGATAAAATAGATCTGAGCAGGGATAGAGAATAGAATAACACGATCCCTCTTATGCAAAATATAACAATGTAACGAATTACGTAGACAAAATGAAATTGAACATGACATTTGAAAGATTCTATTTCTCTTAGAAATAGAGTTACAAAATTTATGCGGAATTAAATTTCATCATAGGATCGAGTGACTGATCGAACTCATAATGCCGACATGTGACCAACACGTGGTCGCATCCGGTGTTTTACAAATTATTATTGATGATAGGTCAGCATTTCCTTATTTCCTTCTCTCTCTCTCTCTCTCTCTCTCTCTCTCTCTCTCTCTCGTCATAATTCGTCTCCGTTGTAGACTGCACTCTTTTTCACTGTGCAATATGGAGGTATTTTCCCTCTTACAAGATATAATGCACAACCTAAATATAAGTCCGGTTTTACCGCTGTGGGATTGAATAATTGTCGCACTCTTTTTATGTCAGATCGTCTTATCAGAACCACGCTAATATGATCAGTTCGAAACATAATACACGCTCACAACCCTATTACCATCAATGAATGTTTTTAAAACTGTTCCTCGCATTTCGATGTGGGCTGCCCTTCACAAGCTGAACTATGTCAGTGCGCTCACCTGCATAATGCTAACAACATCGATTCTCGATTGAATGAAATTCAGGACAAAAATTGCACAAAACGAATTAATGGCCTTCACGCCTTGTCCTAACTACGTTATTTTGCTAATTAGCTATAAATTGACATAAATTTCCAGACATAAATGTCATGTATTTTGCTTCTAGCAATATGTATCAAAGTAATGAATGACATTCCTGTCAGTCATGATTTCTATTACATATAGAAAACTAGATCCAGACTCCTTCATACCAAGTAAATATTGTATAACATTCTTACAACATGTGAATCATATAACATTCCATACCTGAATGCACGATTATTTCCTATTAATTTAAAACAAATTAAGTGAACAAATAACTACAGACTTATCATATTGTAGGCAATTAAGACAGACCCGGTGCTTTATCTAGATTCTTCTCACTACACAGCTGAATCTCTCTCGTTTCTTGCCCTCAGTTATCCGAAACGTGCGCTTTGGATAATCAAACTAGAAATAGTTCTTATTTCTAGGAGCATTAATTATGGATTTCCTCAGAAACTTTGACTAATTTCGCAAGGGAAATTATTGAAATCTAAGAATTTCGTCTGGGAACACATATCCTTGTTTAGCTTAGCCAATCAGGATTAACTTTCTCTAACCACCACAAAAATGTACACACTCCCATCAAAGTCAGAATAACCTCTCTACACCGGACAATCACTATTATGGAAAATATAATTTTATGACACTTTTTTCAAATGACTTGAGATTTGCCAAAACTTTCTTCAGGCTTGTCTTAGCTTTGTCATTTTCCGCAAGATGATATTAGGTAATAATAGTTGTCATACCGTTGTCGAACGGAATCAAATTAAAATTAACTTATGCCTCCGAACAAGAAAAGTTAGCGATCACAAGCCAACAAGTTATTTCGTGATCGGCGATTAAATCAATTTTAACGCCTAGGTATCACGTTGATCACGACAAAATGTACCAAGAAAATTATCTATGAAATTTTGCACAATTACATAATATAAATATATAAATATATGGAGTAGGTGAAAATTGTGATTCTCGCTGCTTTGACTTGGGATTTTGCCTTTCTGTCATTTTTGCTACCATGTTGTTTTCATTATAGAACTTTAGAGTACATAAATAGCATAGACGGGTTTGATTAGGTCTTGTAAATTGGCGAAATAGATATTAGATATTAAAAGCTAAAAATCTTTGTTATCCACACAAACCAGTACCAAATAAAAGACGAAGATATTTAATGCAGCCTGTGAAATTTGCATCAATACCTGAAACTGAAATCACGAAGACATATATTGGATCAAACTCTTAGGGTTTCGATGAACATTTTCGAGGCTTCCTAACAAGATTAGACATTGCACATGGAACGCCAGGGTATACATCAGCACGGTCCATAATTGATAGGAAAAAGCTAACGTTTTTACACAAATTTTTGGTCTCTTGTGTAATGATGTACATACGCATCTTCTGTTTAACGTTGAGTTATTTCATTTTCATTTGAACTGATTAATGTCAAACGACCGGCTCTTTGATAGATATATTACTTTAAAACGTTGCACCTCCTTCCGTATTTGATTAATTTTCAGCAGTAATTGTGCATTCAAGATGACCAAATTTAGAAAGAACCTGTAAGGTCGAACATTTATGGACTTGAAAATAGTATTTGGAGAGTTCGAATATCTAATGAAACAGAATTTACAGGTTTTCTAACGTACAAGAATCTATGGAATTGCACAAAAAAGACAAGGCAGTACGTTTCTTAATTATATAGCTTGCCTATGGGTTGCAGTTTCTGAAACACAGATATACAAGTTCTTGTTGCTGTTGTTTTGGGTTTAACGCCATTTTTCAGCGCATGATAGACTGTAAGATCAACCAACGAACGGGAAGCTACTGGCAAAATGTCTCACATACTCATGGACTCGAAACCACGCGGAGAGAGAAGAGCTGGTGGTGATCGGTAAAGGCGAACTGTTTCGACCACTCACCATCGTGGAGGCCATGATACAAATGTATTCTATGTGCGAATGATTAATCGGACTTGATACGTGACATTTGTGTTGTACGTCCTAATATTTCGAATTTTCATAAACTATTTCTGGCATTTCCTGACTGATAACCCTCAACTTAGCATCTATGTGACGTTATTTAACACAGGAAGATCAGGATGCATGAAGTGAACATATGTTTCATATATTGGAGTTTTGTAACCTAACGAAAGTTTTATGATCGCAAGTGCGTCCTTTACTAGACGTAATTATTATATTATATAGTATTCTATGGAAAAAAAATAACTTTGATTACACTGGGGACAATGTCTTTATATTACTGACCTCACACAAGTTTAGTATCTGAAGAAATAATACGCCGTAAACATCTATATCAGTTTGTGTGATTCAGTTTTAACAACGAATAATAAAAAAGCGAGAATTCTGACCGAAAATGTAGCAATGAAACTTGTAACAAGAAATTTGAATTCTGCATTTAACAAGTGTCGTATGAAGAAACATGTGTTTAGGTGCGTCTTACATAAAAAAGTGAAATCTCGTATTTCTATTTTTTTTTTTTTTTTTTTTTTTCTTTTTTTTTCTTTTTTTTTTATTTTATTATTAACCCCGTAATAGGTTGACCACTGGGTCGGGGAACCATCCCAGGATCACCTTACAATCAAACATTTCTGGTTATCAGATAATCTAGGGATAATAAATATAATCTACAGAGAAAGTAAAAAAGAAACACACACACACACACACACACACACGCATATACACATGCATATGGCACAAAATCTAGGTGACATGGCTTTTGTGATATTACAGTATTTTGTTCCTGTTTACCCTCAAGTCAGAGACAAGTTAAATGTTCATTGTTGAGGTCCATTTTTGAAGAAATTGGTCCTCTTTTTTATTTACCTTGGCAGTGTAATTTTCAATGTTCTTATGCATTGCAACTATTTGCTTAAAAGCAAAAATAGAAGGATTTTTCATATTGAATCTGCAAGTATAAATATAATATTTGGCCAAAATAAGCAGAAAATTACCCAAACTGTCCAGTTGTTCACTTCCTAAAAATGTTTCTTTTTTGGACAGATGTACAATATTTGGGCAAAAAGGTGCAAAAACTTCAATGAAACGGTACCAAAACTGTGAAGTAATACTGCAGTCATAAAAGAGATGCTCAATACTTTCAGTTTCACTCTTACAGAAAGTACATTTGTTGTCATCAAATATGTTAATTCTTTTAAGAAAATCATTAGTAGCGGTTATTCTATGGATTAATTTAAAGTTAAAAGAGATCAACTTGGTATCCTTGGTACAGCATTTTGCCCGGCTATATATATCAGACCACTCCTCACTACTTATATTTTTATTTAATACTTGCATCCAAGTTTCTTGCTTCGCAGTGTGTTGCCTTTTAGCTTCCTGTAAAAGATCTTTGTAAATAAACTTGAGTGAATCTTGTTTTCGCAAGTTCGTTATTTTATCCTCCTGCTTATCAAAATTATTATGTACTAGGTGGTTTTTTTATGGCATCTTTCCATGCTTTAGGAATTCTGGATATTAAGGAGAAGTATTTCAAGAAATCATCGCTTCCAGTTTTTTGTTTTATTATCTCAAAAGGTATTAAATTACCGTGAACATCTACTAGATCGTTCAGAATTTCAAAACCAGCTTCTGTCCAGGATTTGTATTGATAGATCATTTTAGGGGGGACAAAATTTAAAATACTCATGGATAGATACTCGTTAGGATTTTGCGGTTCTTCTTTCCATTTAGATACTGCCAAAATTACATCTCTCCAAAAACTGTTTTTAATGAACTTACAAAATTCTTCTAATTTCCTTCTCCCTAAATTCCAAATATCCTTTTTATTTCTGAGTATAGTTGTATTGACTAAGTTCTGCCACGTTCCATTTTCCTTTTCCAGCAATCTTTTAACCCATCTTATCTTAATATACCTAATGAATGAAAATATGTGTATCATATTTAGTCCTCCCTCGTTTTCTGGGGAAACTAGTATATCACGTTTTATTCTCTCTACTTTTCCACCCCATACAAATTTAAATAACATGCGATTTAGTTCTGCTTCAACTTTTGCTGATGGGTTAGGAAGTGCTGAAAAAAGATGTATGAATATGGGCAGAACAAGAGTCTTTACAACAATTACTTTACCAACTATTGATAGATGTCTTTGACTCCAGCTTGCCAGTATTCGTTTTGCCTTTGTTAGTTTCTTCATATAATTGATTTCCACCATCTGTTGTAAATCTGGAGAAAATTCTATGCCAAGGAGTGTAAAGTTAGAAGAGGACCAAATTAGGCCCATTTCGGGACATATTCTTTCATTAGAAAATTTCCTGTTTCCAATCCAAATAGCTTTCGTTTTTGTTATGTTACATTTAAGTCCCGATAATAGAGAAAAACCTTGCAAGATATTCATAGTTGCTTCAAGAGAAAAACTAGATCCATCAAGAAGAATAAAAGCGTCATCGGCATACTGACCCAATTTATATTCACTGGCGTCAAAGATTACTCCCCGTACATCCACGTTTTGCTTTAAAGTTATAGCTAAAATCTCAACTCCAATGATAAACAAATAAGGTGCAAGGGGATCTCCTTGACGACATCCTCTTTCAAGTCTGAAAAAAGATGACATATGTCCATTATTTATAACACAACTATTAGAGTCATTACAAAACAGTTTAAACCACTTACAAATGGAATCACCAAAATTAAAAGATTGTAGAGCTTCTTCTACAAAGATCCAGTTAATTGAGTCAAAGGCTTTTTCGAAATCTATTAACAATAATAAACCATATCTGTTTTCATTCTCAAGTTGGTCCATGATATCATATAATAGTCTGGTGTTTTCTCCAATGAATCTACCCTTCATATATCCTTTCTGAGTATCGCTGATTATTGATGGAAGAACCTTTTTAATCCTAGCTGCAATTGCTCCCGAAGGAATCTTATAATCAGTATTTAAAAGTGATATAGGTCTCCAGTTTTTAAAATATCTTCTGTCTTTTTCCTCCTTTGGTAGACAGGTGATGACTCCTTGAGTCTGAAAATCTGAAAGTTTTCCTACAGTATATCCGTAATTTATTGATCTACATATAAATCCCCCCAGAGACTTCCAAAAGAATTTATAGAACTCTACAGTGAATCCATCCGAGCCAGGACTTTTTCCATTTTCCATCCGTTTTAGAGACATACCAAATTCATTAATTGTAAGCAGACCCTCGCATGATTCTCTTTCCTCTCGACTAAGTTTAATATTGTGATTAAAAAATCTATTTCGAAATCTCGTATTTCTAAGGACAGCTAATGAAATCTAGTCTTATGATGGTTATTGCCTTGTGTCCGAGAAAGTAAGCCAATTAAAGAGATTAAGGTTTCAATTTGGAGACTGAAGAATTGCTGCCATTCGCCCTCACATGTTACTATATGTTTCACAGATGATATATATCTGGATTGACACGATGGATGACAGGATTTAAATCCGCTGAAAGAAGTGTTCACTTGCTTAAACATATTTTAAAGTCAGGTTTAATGAGCTTTAATTAATGATAATTAAATTGTACTGGACATTTCACCTAAATTTGACAAAATCCATTGTCAGTTCGTGAAGACCATACATGGAAAGAAAAAAGTTTGTATACGAAATAAGCATTGTAAACACAAAGGAGAGTTAATTATAGACAATCCTTAATTCAATCACTTCTATATAACAGAGGTGACGTTGTGCGTTATAACTGGTTAAAGTTAAGATATTAAAAGAAAAGGTCAAAATGCAGAAGCTAAAAATGGCTGGATAGATATTTGTATACTCTAGGAACACCTATACATAAGTCATTCAATAAATAAAGGCGTTCTGAATTGGAGCATGTTTTACTGTAACTGTAGGATGTAGTGAGTCATGGTCAGAAAGCCAATCAGATAAAAATTCTTGGAGAGGAAAAAGGGATACAGTAAAGCTGAATAAACATGCCATTTTGCGATACAAAAATCTCGTCTGTATCAACATTATTCATAGATTGTTTGTTCAGAGACTGACAAATTTGGTAATAAGTAATAATAAGTCACGCTTTTTGTTAACGTAAACTGTAGTCAGTATCTCTATTGTAGCTTCATAACATCTGTCAATAAAAAATGGACTAACAACTTACTCGAAATGTTGTATAACTGGGTTACCGTGCCTGGTAAATGACCTAGTTGTATTACTTGAAAAACTGGATAGCACCAAGACATCCTCAGTAAGCTGCAAGACGAAAAAAAACTTCTGATTCTTTAGATAATAATATTTTTCATACCGTATAACAAGTTTGTTTATCTTCACTGACATGTATATCTAAAATTAGTTTAGTAATGAAGAAACATATATTCTTTATATGCACTAGGCTATATGTTGAGCTGATAAGTATTCGTTCGTTGATAATTTTAAATATATATTTTGTATTATTTGTTGCGCACAGCTTTGCAGTGTTAGCTACCCATGTCTACTTATTTTCGTAAAAGTGAATACAATAAGAAATATATAAAGCAAGAGAAGAAGAGCTATATAGTGTTATATCATTTTCTCTGTAAATAAATTATAGTGTTACGATTGGTTTTGCCAAGTATCGATCGCCTCAATAATGTATTAGTACCCTGTTCTTTCTTTGTTTCCACTTGCTTGTATCTTATTCATTGATTTATGAAACTGCATGTTTTCTACATGACCAGTCGTTTACGGAGGCAGATTTCATGACCGAACCCAGAGAAACGGCAATGTTACATGTATATGTACACTCCACTGAATATTCAGACACAGTGAGAAATAATGGAACATAAGCCACGGTTGAACAAAATATCCTTTCAATTTCGAGAATGACTAGTTGTGCTTGAATGTTCATTTCCCCCTAAAAACTAATTGCCCCTGAGAAATTTAAGTGAAGGAATATCATTGGATTCTACTGATATTGGAGTGACAAATTGTCGGAATTCAGAAATTATGAAACATCTGGACCAGAAACATTCGCATTTGCAATAGCAAGAAATAAATGAACTTAACTAGTTATTATTTGAATATTATCACTTATTTCCAGATGTTCTTACAAGGACAAACACAATTTTCCATGACGTTGACATTGTAAATTCCAAACCTGCCAAACAGCACCCATACAGCATGAACCCTTCCAAACAGAAATACTTGAAAAATGAAATTCAATATTCGTGGGAGAATGATTTTATAGTGTTTGGAGTTCACCATGCAGACTTGTTCCAAAACCAGATAAAACGTTCCGTATGCGTACTGATTATAGGAAGGTTAATAATGTGACAAAAACAGATTCATTTCCATTACCAAGAATCGATAAATGTATTGATAAGATCGGGAATGCCAAGTATGTTACCAAATTTTACCTTCTGGAACGAGTTTGGCAAATTCCACTAACGGAAAGAGCGAAGGAAATTTCGGTATTCGTGACTCCAGATGGACTTCACCAATATAAAGTAATGCAGATTGGGATAAAAGGGTCGCCAATTACTTTTCAACGTCTCATGAATATGATTACCTCTAGTCCAGACAATTGTGATGCTTACATCGATGATGTCATCATCTACACCGACACCTGGAAAGAACATGTAGCAACAATTCAGAAATTTTTTGCCAGACTCACTGATGCACCTTTGACAATTAATTTATCTAAAAGTGAGATATGCCGTGATAGTGTAACTTTTCTGTTAATAAAAAGCAACTGACGAGATTTTTAGGTATGGCTGGATACTATCGAACATTTTGTACCACTTGTTCTATAATTGCTGAACCCCTGACAAATTTATTGGGTAAGAAAAACAAGTTCCTTTGGACTATAAAATGTCATGAGGCTTTTGACAAGTTGCAAACCATACTTAAAGGCGCACCAGTTCTCACAGGTCCCTATTTCACCCAACCATTTAAACTGTATGTTCATGCAAGTGATGTTGAGGTTGGCGCAGTTTTGATTCAAGAAGAAGAAATTGGTATTCATCATCCAGTGTCCTTTTTTCTAAGAGATTATATAAGCAGCAAAGAAATTATTGAACAATCGAGAAGGAATGTTTGACTTTGATATTGGCATTACAACATTTTGACGTTTATCTAAGTTCACCTTCTTCTTCGATTATTGTATTTAGTGATCACAACCTCCTTACTTTCATCGGCAAGATGAAAAATAAAAATCGAAGGCTACTAAGGTCGGGTATGTTGTTACTGGAATATAATCGAGACATCAGGCACATCAAGGTAAATTATAATTTAATAGCAGATGCACTTTCCCGTGTATAACAATGTATTATTTCATGCACACTGTGTGAAATTTGTATGAGTTCCTTTTAACCTCGTGTATACTTAGTCTGTGGTAAAAAGAAAGCTTCAGGTATAACTTTTTCTTTTTCTTTATGGAGGTAAGTGTTATTTATATTTGATTTAATTATATCTGATTTAATATATATTTATTTCAATTAAATTGTTTGTCAGTTTTAACTTTTTTAATTACATGCTATTGTAATGTAAATTTATTAACTAGAGATGATACTTTTTCCAGAAAAATTATTTGCCATTGACTGTTCGTTTTATAAACACCAGATGTTGATCTAGATCCAGATAGTGATTCAAAATTAATAGCAACCACGTAAATAAGTTCCATTTTTATTTTAAAATGATTGGTTGTTCGCGATGTTATGATGGGACTACGTGTTTAAGAAGATTAGTTTTCGTCAGGGCCACACTAGGTGTACGTGATCTTTAACAAGTACCTAATTTCTACGGGGCTCTATAACATGATCACTTGACCCCCTTTTTTTCTTTAACAAGTACCTAATTTCCAAGGGGCTCTATAACATAATCACTTGACCCCCTTTTGGGTTTTAGAGTACGATATAAACTTTGTTTTGGAGAGACTGTCTCAGTAGAACATGGGCTGTTACACTGGAATTTGCATGTTGTGCTGTTTTTAAGCTATATCAAATTACTTGCATTGGAGTTATTTCAAACCTTTTGGATTCAAAATGATTACATTTTGTCCATGGAACATAAGTGTGTTCCTGTGAAATTGTTGAACAAGGACAGCTTTCTTTATAACAATTATCCAAATTTCCAAAACCATAGCGATAATTCCTGTTTCTAAAAGGAACTGTAGACTTCAACACTACATATTTCAGCATACGTTATCGTCTTCCATCTTGGATTCTTCATCGGGACTCGAACTTGAAATCATTAGAACATTTTGAAATTAGGACTTCAATATTTTTTTCGTGGATTATTCTTGGATTATTTTTGGATTTGATTCTTAAAACCGTAAGTTTATACATTTTCGTTCTTACAGAATGTTTCAAGGAAAATAAATTTTGTTTTTCAAAGCTTGTTGTTGTCACTCTTTCTTGTGATACTGTTTTTCGAGCCTAAACACGTGACATAAGAATATATATATATATATATATATATATATATATATATATATATATATATATATATATATATATATATATATATATATATATATATATAAAGAACCATCACTTTCCCTTTTAACTTTTGCAATAAGGCAAACAAGATCACTTCACTCCATAACCTTTTGTCTGCAGCATGCAAAACATTTTCGCTCAACGTGTGAACGTTGAAACGTTAATTAAAATAGTTTCAGTTTTATTCTTAAGTATGAGACAATTTAAATTATTTTGTAGGTTAAATCCATACATTTTATATATCTGTGTTACAGGTCACGACACTTGAACTATTGCGGCGTGTCTAGGGTGCTCTTCGCGGAAATAAAACTATCTTTATAGCATTCATGTCTAAAGCAGATTCCCAGCAATAAACGAGACGCATTAATCGAGAGTACCATGGTTGTTAAGAATCATTCTAACGATGAACTTGATCATTTGTAGTTACATCATTTGCAAAACTTAAGTAGTAGTCAAACAAGCATTCGGGGGATTTGTTAGGTTTCACTTGCGATAATAGCCTTGAAAGACTCCGTTAGTTAAATGTTGTGTTAGATTTAAAATGTAATTTATGTAAAAGCGTTCCAAAATTCCTACATACGAAGAGTTTAACATGCGTATTAATATCGGTAAACCATATGAACGATCGAGAGTTTTCCAAGATTACTTAATTGCTTAGCAAATTTGAAATGCCAAAGGAGCCCAGGTCCGTAAAAGTATATTATTAGCAAGTACATATTCATGAGTGAGGTCGAAGTTTAGTAGTATGCTTTAAGCCGGAGGGGACAACTTATGATCCATTACAAGTACATTTATACATAAATCTATTCCGAATTACAAGACATACATGAATGAACAATATAAACATAGCTACATATATACAGTTACACACAAATACTCATACACACATGCCTACAAACATATGTATATACATGCAAGCATTCATACTCATAGTTCAGTGTGGTGTACCTATAAACACAATTGTGTTTAGAGATATATAAATAAATTCATTAGTACAATGAAACCTTCCTGGATTATGCATTTCTGAGGCAATATGAGCAGCTACGATCTGGGCATTGTATATATGTTGAACAATCTTGTAGGACTGCAGATCAATGAAGAATATATACATATATGATGAACCTTTTAATAAAACAAACGAACAATTACATATCATACTGTTTTTCCTTTTGTAAGTTTGCCATATCAAAATTGTTATATTTGCAGTTTGTGTATACGTTATACTTTACTGAGCGAAAGTGTACTTTCAGTTTATTCTTGAAATGATTCACAAATGGCAGTTCATTATTACCTTATTGTTATAAATATAATGTTTCAGCTATAATATAAATAAATTACTCACACCATCAGCTTTGCAGTTGTCTGTAGTGACAAACATAAATTATCTTTAAGCGAATACTCCTTTCTATAGGCGTGGTTAAGATTTATTCTGCTTTAGGACAACCTCATAAACTATGCGTTGAAACTTTTACAAGGGTTTCGCAAAGAGAACAAACATTATTTAAATTTTTTCAATGTTTACAAGCAACTATTTTTGATAATATTCAGTCTAAAATCCTATTTCGAAACAATTTAAATCTATGACGTACGGTTACTTTATAGGCAAAGAAAACAGCTTCTATTCATAATTATTCAAATTGTCAACATTTTATATTCCAATACCAACTGAGGCTGGTACATGCTTGTTGCTAAGGAATGTTTTGTAAATTTTTCGACAGTCTTATGATAAGCAAAACAAATGTGCTCATGCATTGATATTGTATATTATAATTGACTGTGAAAGCAAATTTAATTTCATCTGTAGAAATGTACAGCAAATCACCTGAAAATCTAGGAAATTTACGAGGAATCCAAATTAATTAGAAAATTTACCAAAATTGATCCAAGAACCATCATTGTTTACAAAGTCAAAATTATAGAAGATTCGTTTTTCCATCGAGTGTTTATACGTTACACGAGAATTTCCGATAATGATATTCGTTTAGATTCATCCACATTTGTATTTGAAGGAAATCATTTTAGTTTTCAACAGCATATATTTCCAAAACTTTTTTCCGGAGGTTATCAACACTTTTAAGAAAATCTGTTCCAAATAGGAGCATTCTTTTTGTGTTTGGAAGTTCTGCAAATAAGACTTATTTACATTTGGGTTTAAGAATAATCATTCTTTTGATCCAGACTATCTTAATTGAATCCACAAGCATATTGATAAAACATAATTGAAGGCCACCTTTTAATAATTTGATAATTACTTTTCTTGTAATTTATAGCTTGCCCCACTCCAAACAAATTTCTAAAAATAGAATTGAGGTCATATTGTAGAGGGATAATTTTTAAACTCATTATTTGATAAGTAATGTATAATGCCAAACTTTTGATAACTGTCAGTGTACAAAAATGGGTTTGTAATCTTTTGACCATATTGTTTAGATCTGTAGAAAATGTTATGCCAAGGTAAAATGCTTTGACGAATCCCAATTTAAATAGTATTCTGAGCAATATTGAATACCTTTTACTGGTTCTAATTCCAATTCAGAAACATTTTGTTAAACTCTTGTATACTAAAGCTAGAAAAGCTTGAGGATTGACAACGTTGATCAAGTGCTGTCGTCAGGAACTTTTTAGATCCGTCAAGAGCTAGGTCGGTGTCATCTGAGATTGGATATTCTTTATGATTTATTTGAATTCCTTTACTATTGGGAATTTGCCTCAACTTGTGGGCTAATATCTACACTCAGAAGTAAAATATATTAAAGTGCATCACCATTTTTGCAGGATTAACATTGTCTTTTTAAATATTTTTGTAAAATAAATTTAATTAAATTTATGAAGTTTCCTCAAAACTTGTTAAAGTTTGATACTTGAAGTCTACTCCAAAATGTTTCAAGTTTGATACTTTATCAACGAACGGCCATGTAAGAGTGACATAGGCTTTCTTAAAGTCAAATAAGAAAAGAATTCCAGGTAAGTTAGATTTATATATATATATATATATATATATATATATATATATATATATATATATATATATATATATATATATATATATATAAATAAAACAATACCATATAGAGTATGGATATTTAAATAAAGTCAGTTTGATCAATATTAATAATTGTAAATTAACATACTTTAGTCTATTTGAATAAATTGTTAACGGAATTTTATAAGCTACATTAATTTATGTGATTGGTCTCCAGTTCTTCGGATAATGCATTGAATTATCCGCGTTTGGAAGACAACTTTTTTATAAATTCGTCTTGAATCAATAACGGGTCCCCGAAAGTATGTGAAAATGAACTGTTGTTACATAATAGGGACCAATATCTTTAAACTAAAGTTGAAACATTCCATTGCAAACCCATCTAACCTTTATATGGATGTTAGGCTCACCGTTACTTCATTTTAAGGTATAGAGTCATTAAGAAAGTCATTATGTGTCCTAATGATGAATAGGACTAATCACTATGATCAAGGAGAAACTCAAATTATCTAGATCCACTTGATGATACATTTAGAACTCCTGAGAATATAATTTTGATTCTTTCATACTAATTTCCACCAACTGATTCTTTTTGCTGTCTAGAAATTTAATTTGTTTTAATTAACCCAATTCATTACCAAGATGCCTCTCCAGTTCATTTTGTTGACTCATTTGAATGAATCCTGCTATTGAACTAGCTACTGTTATCACAGAAGTTTCAATCTGCGTTCTTCTTATTTCACTTTCATGTTCTTGCGTGGAGCTTTTAGATTATATTGACTGTTTCAGATATCATAGACTCACGCTATTTTTCCATCATTTTTCTAAGATGGTATTTAGATCCGACGTGTTGCTTGAACCCAACAATGTCCATATATGTACTTAAAATATGTACATAGCGCAACCTACCGTTAAGAAAGAGATAAACTAAAACATGGTTCGAAATGTTGGATACATGCTGCACGCATTTATCAGCGGCATAACAGTTAGAAGGAAGAGACATTACCGATGCTTTTACACATGGAATTAAGCATCCAGTCCAAAGTAAAGACCGATCCTCCACTTAGGAGATACCGACAAGATAACATAAACATACGTTGATGGAGGTCCAGAAGGTTGTTATTTTGATAGCATTCTTTATCTTTTATTTACCAGTTTGAGTGCTGTAATGAACTCCATCAATGTTCTGTATATTGAATTAAGAGTGACTTGAAGGTCAATGACAATATTGTAGCAGTCACCTATCAGTTTATGTTTGCTTGTTTTACCTCCTGAACACCGGCTTTATACGCTTTATTCTGAAAAAAACGAAACAATGACTGCCTTTTAAGCTGTGCACATTATCATTTTTAGTTTATTTGTAGACTGAAAAGATATCGCTGTATTTGTTAACTAGTCCAAAAACAGGCATGTAGCTGCAATATTTTCTAGAACTGTAATCTGTTTCATATTTACAAATATTTCAGACATATTCCGACAAACTGTTCAACGTCTAATGGAAAACAGACGATGATAAATAGATAACATACAGGGAATAGACACTCTTAATCTATCTGGCGATTTCTGTATGTGCACTATATAAAAATATGCACTAACTGTAACAAAAAAGCCAAAAAACTATTAAAGGTCATGCTTAATGTGCCGTTTATGATCTAGAAAACTACTAACACATATATTAGTTTCAGCCTTTGCTTTCAATAAACAAAAAGACCTTAATGCATCTTGCAATGCAAATAGAAAATTGAACTTTGCGCATAAAAATTTAGAAAAAGTTATTTATTTAAAACAGGTGTTGGGACAATACATTTGTATCAAGCATGGATAATAGCCGCACGATCGGACTGAAATATCTACCATAAGTTTTAATCATTCGTAATGAAATTGAAATTGTCTTGCCTGTTGACTGATTCTTATTTGTTCCAATCTCTCTCTCTCTCTCTCTCTCTCTCTCTCTCTCTCTCTCTCTCTCTCTCTCAATTTTTCCATGAATGGACGTGTTCGAATGCCTAACATATATCACTACAACATATACTACTACTAAATAATAATAATAATAATAATAATAATAATGAGAGTTGTGGAAACGTCCAAATTGTTATAGGATATTAGGACAATTTTGTTTCTTTGGTACAAAAAGTAAAACCTACGCAATTCGCTATCTTTGCTAATTAATTAATTGTAACAAAAGTATATTATTATTATTATTATTATTATTATTATTATTATTATTATTATTATTTATGTGTGTTAATATTTATAATCATAGTTTGTAAAGGTAATTTTTAAACATACTGCATAGTTTCAAGATAATGAGTTCTACTTTTAGCTGATGTAAACATGTTTATGTAGCCTTTGAATTTTGGAAGAGTAAGTCTTTTTGAAAAATTGTATGGGATTTGAGTTCAGGTCATGTGGTTACCTCTTGGAAAACAAGGCGACCTAATTTATGACTGGTTAACTGATAAAGAACCTTACTGTTGTAAACGTTAGAATGATCTGGAAATGAATATTCGACCCTCATTCTGTTTCTGTTTCTGTTTGTGCGTCTTGGCTTTTATATAGAAGGTAGTGATTACAAGAGTTCATTACTCGTATCTTAAACATTAGTCTTAAGAAGCTGTTTTGAAATTACTGTGAATTATTTTCAAAATAGTTTGAGTTATATCATTGGGATACAGGACCGTTAGCACATAAAACTAATCCGGACTATTGGTACTTCGGCACAATATCTTGAACTCCATCCTCAATACCACTGTAGGGGCCCCGAGTGACCGAGTGGTCTAAAGCGCTCACCGTTCCGGATCACTGCCATCTCACCTCTGTCTGCGTGGGTTCGAGTCCACGGCTCGGCTAGCGTGGGTATGTTGGAAAGCCTGCCAGTAGCTTCTCGTGGGTCGGTGGTTCTTCCCTGGGTTTTCCAGGGTTCTTCCTCCACCAGTTATACTGGCCGCCATGTATAGCCTATCTAGTGCTGAGAAATGGCGTTAAACCCTACAAGAAACAAAACAACAATACCAATGTAATTCATTTGGAATACTCGATACTTTTAGTATTAGGGGTAGAACATTTAGGACTATTTATAATTTTATTCAACATTTAATTTTTCATTTTGTATTTTAGGAAATAAATTATTTTTTGAATTTTACAAAACTTGTTGGACTACTCAGTTTTGTGTGCTTAGTTTAGGACAATAAAATCTTAACTTCATTTGGGAACTCGAATACATCGCATGTATCAACGACCGTTTTATATACCAATGAAAAATCAACGAAATTCAACCCTAAATTAGATTAATTTTGGATTCTCGGGTAACGTTGTATGAATTATATATATATATATATATATATATATATATATATATATATATATATATATATATATATATATATATATATATACAATTATGGAGTAATGCTAGTCCTAAAATACTAAAATGGACACTTACACGAAAACTTGGTTCTAAACAATGTATTTCGTTCGACAGGTACCACTCTATCTGACACAATCAACATGCTGGGCAAGTACCACTCTTTCTGGCAAAATTAACTCATTGGGAATGAATCACTTATCATAGATTATCAATAACAGTTTTTCTGTTATAATTCAGATTGTACTTAAATGTTAAATAATTTGTTGCGAGAAACCTCACGTGCCTTATGTAACGCTATGTCAGGGTCGATCTTGTTTGCAGTTAGACTGGATACATATGCAAGTGTATATGGTGACTGAATAACACTCATTATCCTAATATGATAGACGTTTGTCTTGTGAGTTGCATTCCTGTTATTTTAGCTGCTATCCATGTCAGGTTGTCTATTTTACTGTTACTTACAAGGCATGTGATATTCAGAAAACGTTGGTAGGACCTTCAACAACTCTTTTAAATCTGTATTACCATCCGATCCCGCTTTTTAAAACTAATGCTTTTCTTACACAAAATAAATATTGTTTTGCATAAAATCTGTTAAGCATATCAAACATTCTCTAGGATGAATTGGATTAGAGCTTATATCAGTTGATCACACACACACACACACACACACACACACATATATATATATATATATATATATATATATATATATATATATATATATATATATATATATATATATATATATATATATATATATATATATAAGTGTGTGGTTATATCTATCTATATATATATGCATATATGTATCTATATGTTATATCTATCTATCTATCGAGTAATGGTAGTCATATATATATATATATATCTATATATATATATATATATATATATATATATATATATATATATATATATATATATATATATGGACACTTTAGAGTTCGTGAGGTCAGAACGTTACGTTGCTACCAAACTCAATGATAATAATGATGAGATATGAACGGTCTTGTTTGAAGCCTCACAGTAAAACGGCACAGGCATTCTGGTGCTAACCCAGACCCCTGAATATGGTCATATAACTCTATCAGCCAGTAGGAAATAGTTTATGGCGTAAGAATATATTGGTTATTACTCTTAAAATCACTTGCAATCTAATTCTTGAAAATAAGGTTTACACATTTAGTGCTCATGTCTTATAAATTGTTCCTTTCTTCCTTGCGATCACTCCAATTATTGTCGTTTCTCTGTAACATTTTCTTCTTTCATAAAGATCCACTTTATATATTATTTGCCAAAATGTTGGGAAAGGCACCATTCTAATGTCATGCCCTTTGTAAGTGCTAGGTCACACACTTAAGACGATTTTACGACATGACATAAGAGAAATGAGTATACAAAGTCCCGACATTGCATTTCTGTTCTCCGGGGATAACGAAGTAAATACCGACATAGCAACAGAGCTAATCGTACATTAGAAAGTAGATTTTGCTTGAACACAGAAAATACATATTGTTCTTCGTCAGCGTATGTCTTGATTGATTGCAACTTTACAACATTTACGTAAAGCGGAGATACTTAATCATTCGAAAGGAGCACGGCAGAACTTTCAGAGACTTCTACTGTCACTTGGCAGAGGATGTGAATTTCTTCTTGCGATCTGAAATTGGTGCTTAAAAGTATTTAACATTTTGGGACCATAATAAAAATAGTCTGCTTCATTTGTCGGCTAAAGGTCGATGGCATCTTGATAAATAAGTACACTGAACCCCTGCTCTGCGTCTGCTATAAAATAATGCGGAATCATTAAAATGGTAACCTAAGCTGATCAGTCTGTGCAGCGGTCGTGCTATAGTGCAAACGTTAAGCTGGCGCACCACCATGAATATGTTCTCTGCCTTTACGGAGATAACAGGCTAAGTCTTTTATCAGTCCCCCTTTTCAATTTGATGTTTCTGCTCACGAGGGACATATCAGGCCAGGTGTCTTGAAACATCCTTAGTGTCAACCGTAACATTGGTGATACTTCGTCAGGAGCCGTAACTGATCCACCATTATTTTAAACTTGTTCCTTGCAAACAACCAAGTTCACATATATCGCCTTCTTTTCACGACTACACATACAAATGGTGACTTCTTTTCATGTGCACGACTACTCGTACAAATGGTAATTTCTTTTCCTGTGCACGACTACTGGTACAAATGATAATTTCTTTTCATGTGCTCGACTACTCGTACAAAATTTAATTTCTTTTCATATGCACGAATACTCGTACAAATGGCAATTACTTTTTCAGGTGCAGTCTTTCATCAAAAAAGCAAGTTGATTCACTGGAACTATACAACACGAGCAGAGTGCACTTTAAGGAGGTGAATTTTATGGCTGCAAACGAATCACTGAGGGACTTTAATTCTACGAAGTGTTCATGGAATATAGGACGTTAAAGAAGATATCCTTAAACAGAGAAACGTATTTATATATTTTTTTCGTCTTGTTTGATCTATTTTCCAGTTCACCGTTAGCCCACAACTATGTTGATGCAGAATTACATATGCTGAAATTTGTAAAGTTGTCATTGCACCATATCTGACCCGTCATGCTAATATTTAAGGTTCTGATCGTTAAGGATGATATGCCTTAGTAACTTTATTCATCTTTTTTAGGCTTGTCCGATGCCTGTTTTTATATCATGCTCGGTATGCATATTTCATGCTTGTAATTCTTAGTTTTATGTACAATAGCGTATTTCCAAAGTGGGTTACTTGTAGGGTTCCTGTTTTATGGCGATCCCAGCTCAAAAATTCATTGGTTCGAGCTTCGTTGTAAAGAAAAAAATGTTACATTCATATCTAGATAGGTTGGTAAAAATCAAGTCAGCTATCCATTTTTCGGAGATAAGAGTTTCCGTTAGAATTTCATCACGTACTCTAAAAGGTCATGGGACTTTGTAAACAACTCTAAGCATTTGATAACATATGAACATAATATTGTTTTCAATATAATTGTTACCATGGCTTTAATCAGCACCTCGTTCTCCAGCGTTATTCCTTATGTTGAGATTATCTCTTTCATCGTTACTTAAGAGTTATAAAATATTAAGTTATTGATCTTATTGCCTATCTAGATTTATTGAATTCCTCACATGCTTGTCATCCTAAATATGATACTTGAATAGAAAACAAATGATGGCACTTTCGAAGAATTTGACGATATTTTATCACATTTTATTTTGACTAAAATCCGTTACATGAGCATGCAAAATAGATAACACGTACCAACCAGGAATATCGCCATCATGTTGACCTACTTGTACAAAATACATCTTAGAGTTTTACAGAACACGATTTAAAAAATTGCTTCAAATTAAATAATGCAATTGTAGGCTTTATAGACTAAACGTTCTGCTAAATTGATTGACTTGAACAAGCAAATAAATTACCCTTGGTCCTTAACCTAACCTCTTCGGAGGGTTAAGTGGTTAGATCGTCCGCCTCGGATGCGAGAGATCGTGGGTTCGAACCCCGGTCGAGTCATACCAGAGACTTAAACATGTTACTGGCAGCTACCTCGCTTGACACTCTGCATTAAGAGGTTAGTGTTAGGACTGGTCGTCCTGGTGTCAGGATAATGTGAGTGGGTGGGACAAGATATTAACCTTTGATTATATGTTTGCTTAACTTCTGTACCCCTCTTTAAAGAACGAAATAACCCGATTATCATGGCTGCCGAGATTTGATGATTGCCTCTGCGATATTCACTTACTGTACCGAAACATTTCCAAAACTTTCGGTCTATTTGGGAGTTTCACGGGGGGGGGGGGTTTGCAGTTTCTCATAAAATAGTACTAAATACAACATACTGAGAGAAAATCACAATTCTATAACTTGTTGAACGATTGGAGTACAAAATAGCAGAGACCGTTGCTCCTCATTTGTCAAAATTTTAAGTGTCAAACTAATAACTGATAATGAGTTAATCGTAAACATGTGCTTTGTATTTACCAGGCTATAGTCTTCTAGTGTAATTAATACTCATAACATTTCATGCAAGTAGCATTGTGAAAACGCGTGTATGCAAGTAGCATAGTGAAAACGCGTGTATGCAAGTAGCATTGTGAAAACGCGTGTATGCAAGTAGCATAGTGAAAAGGCTTGTATAGGTTTATCTACTTATATTTAAGACGGTGACTCGAGGAAATGAATCTGCAAAGGGTTGACAACTTTAGGTGCTTTCACAGGAATCGGATCAAAACTAGGACATCAGTTTAACCCATACTTCCATATTTTGAACCATCTTTAAATACAAATTTCTGTTGTCGAACGAGGATATTATCATTATTTAAATAAATATTGTTTTCCCTAAGAATATGATAAAATTCCTGCCATGTAGAGGTAAAGAAATTTGGTATTAGATACCTCAGCTTACTCATCGTAAACGCTAAAATCATATCATTTTCCACTTTTCCTGCTTCTACTTTTTAGGCGAATTCGTAATTCCAAATAAAGGAAAGAAATTTTGTTATGTTTAGTATATTTTCATTTACGCGATGGTCAGATGAAAAGAACAGTAAAATTAAACACACACCACTCGGGTCAATATGTCAAATATAAAAGAGTTTGCTTTGTCAAATTCCATTTCAATTTATGTTGTGAAACCTTTGTCAAATAAATGAAACAGCAACATCATCCATACCTTTTGTGGCTTTGTGCTAATTCCGGTCAAACAGATAGTATCATAGGTCATTATTTATTTATTTATTTATTTATTTATTTATTTATTTACGATCTATGTCCTGTTAAGAAGATTTCAAACACGATGGCGAAAGATTGCTTCGCATACACATTCCGTTTTCTATATCCTCCAATCTTGTGTGGTCTATTTATGCACGATGTTTATATTACCAAGATACATATGTACAAGTAAAACATGTAAAACGTCGCTTTGAACTCTTTGAGCTGTAAAACTTCTTTACATTGCGAATTAAGAAATTATATGTACATGGATCAATAGTGTATCGTACGTGATGAATCACACTAGAGCTTTGATTCCTAGTCGTATGGTATCCCCTGTGAATTCATGTCTGTATTTATTGCCTACATATCAGTTAGTCTGACATTGTCTTTTGAAGGTCAAAGGACTCCACTGATCTTTATTTTAGACAGCAAATATCACGCTGAAACTTATTTGCAAATGCTTCTACGATACATTAGATCTTCTGTGGTCATAGAATATCAAACCTTTAGCAAGTAATTAGCATAGTAAAGCAAACATCCACACTGTAGGACTTCGGCTAAAAACATGGACATGTGCGTTGAACTGAATTCCTGATATAGTTTAAGAATTTTGATCTTTCGAAAAACAGCCTTGAGCAAAGGATTCCTACACGTGGCCCGCAAACAAAATGCGGCCCTGGGAGTTATTTCCTGCGGCGCGCAACGACAACCAAAATGTATAAGTAATTAGTAATACAATTTGCTTCTCGGGGAGATCAGAGTTTCAGACCCGTGGTCTAAAATCATGCTTCAGTTCAATCTTTGCAGTGGTTAGAAAACAATCCTTGCTTACAAAACAAGATCTAAAATTATTGCAGACTTTTGGGTAAATTTCGGAAACACGTTATGAAGCAAACGAATATAAATGGAAAACAATATAATTTCTAAATGTTTTGTACAGACACTCACGCGTGTATATTAATAATGCATCTACATGGAGATGAGTGTAGTGTAGCAGGAGGCAAATAAAATGTGACAAGAATGCCATTAAATAAATTATATATATATATATATATATATATATATATATATATATATATATATATATATATATATATATATATATATATTATACTATCATACAGGATAGGGAATATTTACTCTACGGAGATTCAAACCCAGATCCGCTGGTAAACGGCACCCATCGCCTTGCCTGCACACACGAGCCCATATTCCCTCACGACGAAGCACTCATCACCAAAAAATGATGTTAGTCAATCAGTGTTATATGCACTCCTGTGCAACATACACACTGGCATGACGACCTACCCAGGGGTACATGTAACACTGATTGAATAACTATTATCAAGCATTCTTCTATAGACTCCAGGGTTAGCACTTTCCGTTCTGTCTGGTATATATTTATAATTCTCTATAATTAATTATAGATACCTTGATTTCTTCATAGGAATCCGGAATGACTGTGTAGATATATGAGAAGTAATTACTAATTATGCCTACCATTATCAAGCATTCTTCTATAGAATCCAGGGATAGCACTTTCCGTTGGTTGTGTCTGGTATCTATTTATAATTCTCTCTCTCTCTCTCTCTCTCTCTCTCTCTCTCTCTCTCTCTATATATATATATATATATATATATATAGAGAGAGAGAGAGAGAGAGAGAGAGAGAGAGAGAGAGAGAGAGCTGTGTTTAATCAGTTAATCAATTAGATTATGCAAACTCATTGAAGTATTCTGAAGTATTGTCAGAAATAATGCTATTCACGCCAAGGAATGTAATAAAATCATTAAAAACATCACGAGTTTATCGTAAAAGTGGTCTATCAAATAAATCTACTGCTAGTCCCATTGTTCCAATTACAACTTGAGGGATTCCACATGGAGTTATTTTCAGCTTAATGCAGACTATAATATTGCTTTTATCTTGAAAGCACTCCATCTTATGTATTTATTTACTGGCACTGAATCAGTAGATTCGTGACGTAATCGATATGATGGCGATGTACTTCAAATAAATTTCATATCATGAAGTCTCTTTTAACATAGAAATGAAACAAGTCCCTTGACAAGGGATATCTTGCAATTTAAGATTCTTCATAACATAATATATACAGATACACATGTGTAACTTTAACCGTGTGCTATAAATCGATGACGTTTGCAATGAATTTATTCAACATCGTATTAGCAGGTTTTGTTGAGAAGTAGAGACAGGCTTGAATTCTAATGTGATGCTTTTCATCTGCAGGACTGTGTTCAGAAAAACAGGTATCTTCACTAGATATATTTGTAACTGAAACAAAAATGTTGTGTTTTTACTGGTATTGATTATTGCACGAATTTGCACATTGTGATTCACCGTGATACAGCTAAGTGTATTACAGTGCCTTGTGATACCGGTTAGTTTATTGTAATGTCTTGTGATACAGGTTAGTGTATTACATTGTCTTGTGATACAGTTTAGTGTATTGTAATATATTGTGACACAGATTAGTGTATTGCAATATCCTGAGATGCAGGTTAGTGTATTGCTATATACTGTGATATATATTAATGAATTGCACTCTTTTGTGACACAGGTTAATTAATGTATTGTTATATCGTGTGATATTGGTTAGTGCAATGCTATGTATATTGCAATCTATTGGAAAATCTGAAGAAAGTACAACATGATCGGACTTCTTCTTCCAAGTTTAATATAACTTTAATCTTGGTTGGGTTTTTTTAAAGACCTTTTTAAGTCAGCAATCATTGGGAAAGTCGCTCGCGCGTGGACATATCTGAGCTGTATGAGACTGCGTAATGTTTCATTTCTGCCTTCAAAACATTGACGAGTGAGGTACGCGTTAAGACGAATGATTTGGGGGATTCTATTTTCATCATAAATGAAAAGTGACGTAAATAGAAACCCCCAAATCGTTCATCTTACCGATAAAATGGATGCTGTTAGAGATGGTATCCATAATTAGAATATGTCCAAGCAAGGCAGCTGTTTGTGCCATTTTTTGTAAGGCTTTGGTATGACTCGGCCGGGGATCGAACTCAGCGGTCTTGGATAATTTGAAATCATGTTGCTAAAAAAGGTATTCATGTATTACAGAGGCAGAGAACACTGAAGAAGACATTCAAAAAAATCTTAGTTCATAAGATCATATAAGCCAATACCATTGGGAAATTCCCTACCCAGGGAACGTTGAAGAAATTCCTCATACTATAAATTGTGAAGTATCACACCAAGACAAAGGGCAAAATCAATTATAATCTGTGTCTATAATATTTCTCCTTCTCCCCTAGTGTTTGACAGCAAATACATCAATGGATTATTATATCTCTGTACGAATAGCCATAGTGCTTACAAACTTGTATGGTGTGAATTGAAGCAGTGATAGGAACGTTAGCAAAGGATGTAATTAACTGCAATCCTCTTGTTGTGTTTGCAGTTCGCAAACAAATGCGTGTTTTATAGAAGTAATAACATTTTTTGAATTTTGTTTCTTGGACATGTCATTATGCCACAAATTGTAAACCATTTTTTCATACTAATGGTTAGCATGTTTTACATTTTGTTTCCTGGAAATATATATATATATATATATATATATATATATATATATATATATATATATATATATATGCAAAATGCTACACATATCGCGAGTAAAACCTCAATAAAAATGTAACACATTTTCTTGAAATATGTAGATAAAATATGTATGAAAATAGTTTTGTTTTATGTTACATTTTCTGCAATCTGGCATAATTTGCTAAAACACTTTAGTTTATATAATGCTTTAGTTAATTTGTATTTCGTCCTATCGTTTGATTTATTTGTTTCGCTTCTCACATAAGTATTGACATATTCCATCTTGGTTAGACATGATAAATGAGTAGATTCAAAGAAAACCTACGTTTATTTAGATGATAGGATTATGGTTATAGATTATTCTCTTTAAAGTATTTTAGCATCGAGGTTGGTCTTCACCCAGTTATGTCACAATTTTACTCATTTTAGAGGGAAGGTTAGAGGTTATATGAACTTTTATTGTTTACCTTATGTGAGACTGGGTCAATTACCAATGATAAACCATCATTTAAGAAAACTATTTGAGTTTTGTACAAAGCATGTCATGTCAACAGCTGCGTTCAAATAGACTTAATACAGAAAGTGTAGCATTATACCGGACTGAATACAGAAAGTGCAGCGTTCTAATAGATTGAATACAGAGAGCGCAACGTTAACATAGATTTAATATAGAAAATGCAACGTTCAAACATTGAATACAGAAAGTGCCACGTTCAAATATTTTGAATACAGAAAGTGCAGTGTTCAGATAGACTGAATATATACAGAAAGTGTAACGTTCAAATAGATTTGAATACAGAAAGTACAGCGTTCAAATAGATTGAATACAGAAAGTGCAGCGTTCTAATAGATTCAATACATAAAATGCAACGTTCAAATAGACTGAATACAGAAAGTGCATCATTATTAATAAGCTTGTTATATTTCTTGCACATACACGTTGATAATTGAATACAGGATTTCTAAAAGACTTCACGTTAGACAAATATCGTAAGAACAGATCTTAGTTATATTGATACTGAAAAACCTAAGGATAGTTAACTGTTACTAGTTGTCAACAACGTTGTATTTTGTCAGCAAAGGAGTAAAAACAAGCAATTGAATGTTGTACTCGGAAAAGAAAACAAGAAGCAAATTTACCTTGCCTTTTTCGAATAAAGTTATATTTTCTTTCTTAATTATGGAACTTAGACAATCATCATTTGCTAATAAATTATATAGCATATCATGCTAGGTGTTTAATATCACTAGTTACAAAAGTTAAAGCTTCATTCCCCGCAAAAATGACTTCTTGAGGTATTTGTATGACGTCATTTGTGACTCTTTTCATGAAAAGTATTGTCTCCCCTCTCCATCCATACCCTCATAAAGACTTTGATTTTAAAGTAATGGTGAAAAGTAAAACCGTAAGTGGGAGTCAAGGGAAAAAAAGACATTATGGAAGAATCGGCAACCTTAGATTAGACAGGTTATCAAGTTATTAATCAAGAGTAATTTCGTTAGTATTATTGTTCAATCATGTATCATAATGTAACAAATCGATAAATGGGTTAGATTGGTACACACACCTGCAAAAAAGATAACCGCTCAGTTATAAAGAGATTAACGAAAGAAACAGTAGAGCACGTGATCTCGATTGCTCATCGTCCCTATCACATGATATGCATGATACCGTAAGTGTGATACACACAATTTGAAACCCACACTTTCACGAACACATCTCATCTTTACAATCTTGGAATTATAGACACCGTTATATATGTTTGACTCCAGTTAAATGAGCACAGCCATTAACCAATCACATGATGCGTCACTCGCGACGTCAGTGAAGTGATGATTATATACCGCAGGTGCCGAAATCAAAACAACTTCAGTCGTTTTATTTTCATTTTATCTTTGCTCGTTTTTCCTTGAAGCTGCATGGATATCGATGGAAAATATAAAAAAGCATTAGTCACTGGAATTCCAATAAGCGTCGCAAGCACAATTAATGAAATAACTAAATGTGTATAATACGCAATCAGAGGAAGACTGTTCGTATATAGTACCATTCAAATTTAAGTCCTTGCAGGCAGATGGACATGCAAAAGTTTCAGTTGTCTGGATTCCAATCTTAGCAAATACGTTGAGTTCAATGATAATATTACATCCATGACAAACGATTAGAGACTGATGCCTATAATCTTTCAGAAAAAACAACAACCCTGCACAACATTAATTATTGATTGTGAATAAACATTTATTCAGAGACCAACTATTTTCAAATCTGGAAAGTAGATGTTATACCGCAGTCATAAATCGCACAATATTGCCAGACAACATTGGGAAATTACGTTTATTTTAAAGGCATTTGGTAGACGGGTAAATGATACATGACTAGTTGAGAAAATGAGGAATATTCAATTACCATCTCCGCCGGGTTGAAAATCGTGATATGTAGATAGCATAGTTTTGTGGGAAGGATTAGTCTATGAAAAGGAAATTTGTTATCCTCTAGGCTTGACCTAAAGAAAGTCATAATTTTGTCTTCTTATGAGTTCATGTTTTTATTTTATTTTTCACTTGACGAAAGGTGACAATTGATCTTAGACATAAAATGACTAAATGTTGTTTTCCCGAAGCTGTAATTTAAATAAGTGACACGTTCGCTACTATCATAACATGATGTAAAATAAGAACAGACATAAAACTATAAATATATAGATTTATAGTTACAGACGCAAAATTGAATTGAACGTCTTACTGTATAACTGACGTTTTTCTTCAATTTCACAAACTATGCATGACATCCTTTGCTCTGCACAAAATGGACGCAGTCTTGTAGCAAGGCCGTTTACGCAATTCCCATCATGCATTACATTCACAAACATCTGCTCAGCTACACTTCAATTCCAACAACCAGAGCAAAACCTTGCCATCTGTATTTTTGCATTTGATACCCTTCACCGTCTTTCTTCTCATTGTCATTGTTACATAATATTTCTTGTCCGAAAAGAGAGTATCTATTGGACTTCTAATTCCAAGCAGCTTCTCTTCATTTAAAATTAGATCCGGGGTCGTTGACAACCATTTCTCCAACCCAGAAATATGCATTGCTTTTTCAATAACAGAATATCAATTATTATTTAAATATCGCTTTAGCTGACACTTCACCTTCAAGTCTGTGGCTTGTCAATTTATTTCTTACAAATTTGGAATGTAAATGTTCTCGTCAAAATTATGTGCAATCATTATACTTCTTCCTGGATATCTGTATGCACCGATTCGCTTTGTCTACAATCTATTTCACTAGTGATACACCAGACGCTACTGTTAATCACCTATCGAGCAATATCAGTACAACGGACGTTACTTGGCGATAATTAGAAACACAGTGTCTATACAAAACAGTGGACATCCTTTCTAAATTAGCCACCTCACTGCGTGTAATGATTTTACTTTTAGCCCGACATGTCATAAAGGTCAAGGACGCCGTTCTGGTTTGGTTTCTGTGGTACGACAAACACAAGTGGTAGATTCTAAAGTAATAGTATGTATATCAGTTTAACATTGGTGTTTGGAAGGGGATGCACTTTTAAGAACCATGTGTTCAACCATCAACTCCTAATATATATTATTACATATGACTTTTTAGCAGCATTATATTATTTGGAGAGCTAACTTTTCAGACAATAGGAAGACTAATAGATAGATGTTAGGCTGTCATTCACGAGATAAAAAAATAAATATTATTCTCCGGATTTATTTAAAAGCTTTACATGAGTTCGTTAATGTTTCAAAACTATTTGATAATATAATTGTTTTCTAACACATAAAAAGTAATATACAAAATGTTGATGCTTTATAATTAAATGCTAAGCTAGTACTTTTAGTCTTTTTTACTATTAACAAACTGTTCTTTATTGTCACGGAATTGTGTATGAGTTATATCAGTAGGTATATGTTGTCAAAAATGTACTCGGGTTTCGTTGCCGCGTACAGCATTACCCGAGGGTGGTCTATTTTTTGGCTTAGTTATTTCGAAACCCTGAGCGAAACTCAGACCATGCTGCACGAACAAATTGCCTGCAGCGGGGAAACTTAAGTACCTAGCTGCGCATCTGTCACAGCTAGTGTACTTATAGAGCAAATTCTCTATATCATATCACATTACGCCAAGCCTTGTCAGAAAGCTTACCCCTTTACGGAAGCAAATCTCAAGCTGTAGAGGTAATGACATTTTCTTTATTACTATTCGTTTATATGACTGAATTGTTTTCATACTTTAGATGTTTTAGAACCTTAATTAATGTTTCAAAAAGACTTGTATCTGCAAACATATTCATTGAATGCAGTAGCTAACAAGCAGGGAACATATATTTATTCTAAATTCTACATAGTCAATACCTAGGTTATACAACGAAATATTATAAATACTATAGTCTGGTTCGAGTTAGCTATTTGTTGCAACCGAACAAACTGAATTTAATTATACGCTGTTTGCATTAAACGATTAATGTAATGGGTAACAAATTCATGTGCGCGCATACGCTACATATATCACTGCAGAAGGACTTAACCGTATCGTATGTACTACACGGGATTAATTATCATTTTAGCTGCCTAAATGCCATGCCTTGTATATGGTTTGATATGGAGTCGCCAGCTGTAGAGCTGCTTTATACATGCCTGCCATGCCTTGTACATCGTTTGATGTGGAGTCTCAGAACTCTGTGGGGATTCGTGTGACCTATACGCTGTGTTTTGGTGACGTTGGATCGGAAGAGGGGACTGGTTTTCTCGGTGCGAGGGACCAGGGCTTCGCGACCAACTGGTCTGTGATGTAAGGATCCTTCAGCAGTCTGAGAGGAGCGGACCATGCGTGGGTGCTTCTCTGGCCATTTACTAAAGCGCGTGGAACCGGAGTTAACATCTTGGTCGTCAAATGGACGGCACGATAGTTAGTGTTCCATGTTATTTCCACGACTGCATTTCATCATTTCATTTATTCCTATTATGTCGTTATATGAACGATCGATAGGTTCATGTCATTCATTCCTATTATGTCGTTATATGAACGATCGATAGGTTCATGATTTCATTCATTCCTATTCTTATTTCAATATCGGTTTACGTTCGATAGGTTCATAATTAAACGTATTGCTATATCGTTATGTGAACGATCGATAGGCTAATAATTTCATTCATTCCTAATGTTATATCGTTATGTGAACGATCGCTAGGTTTATAACGTTGTTCATAACATTGCAATGCCGTTGTGTGAACGATCGATAGCTTCGTAATTTCATACATTCCTATCGTTATATGAACGCTCGATAGGTTCGTAATTTACACTGCTTTACAATATCGTTTTATGAACTATACGTTCAAATTTACCTGCTTTTTGAAATTGTTATTTGAACGATAGTCATAATTACATTTTTTTCTAAATCGTTATTTGAACGATACATTCAAGACTCTTTATATTGGTGTGTAGGTCACTTTTATTTTGTTGATCGGTGATAGGATTTCACGTTTGTTTTAATTCGTTAATGTTCAGTTTTTCTCTCGTTGAGTTCTTTGTTGATAGTTCCATGTTAGGAGATTTATAATTTTCCTTATCTTTTTGTTTATAATGGTGTCAGATTTGTTAATATTTAAATTGCGTTTATAAATAAACATCTTGTAAACGCAGTTGCTTTTGGTGTCTTCCCTAATCCAGTCCCAACCCGGCTTCATCCTGTGACATTTATATTTTTCATTTTGTTTGATCCTATCCGATATTATTACAGATTACTTTACTTATCGTCCCACACCGTCTTCTATGTTACAGGACATATTAACTGTCAGTGTAAGTCCGACCGACTGTTTGTCCTTCCAAAAACAGGCTTGTAATCATTATAATTCCCACATTTGATATGACTTGAAACGAATTTCCTCCGCAGGTTTGTCCGGACAAGGCTAGTATAATTTTATGATAGACAAATTTGACCTGTATTTATAATTTTCATTTCTTGAAATGGCCAACACTCTGGAATTCCCTGGTTTTCTTTTATTTCTACCAAAGAGAGCAGGCCATGCGAGCACATTCTTGAACGCGTCTCCAGATGGTTTTGTGAGCTCCGTTTTACATGCCTTTTTTTTTGCCCAGTGGGGCTTTAGAATTGTTTTAACCGACAAACCAACCAAACCAATTCCCAAGTCCTCCAACCGCTGTTACCGCTGACCTTCATGTGGGTCATTTTCTTGAGTCGATAAAGAAATTTAAAAAATTGTTTCAAATAAATGTACGATTTTATTAGAAATATACGACCATGAACCACAAGAATGTGGTCTCCTGTTTTTTTTTACCACACAATTATCGAAGATCACATGTCCTCAAACGGGAATGTAATTTTAGGATAATAAAATGTTATCCGACTCCATCGATAAGCTTCACTTCGAGGGCATACGCGTGGTATCAAGGGACTTCTGCGGCACTGATGAGGCGACCGACGAAGATATCTACTCAATTTCGTTTCAAAGAGGACCAACGAGTACGCGCAACAGTTTTGCTATGACAAATATTCGACTATTCATGACATTCAGATATGCCGTCTACATGTGATGAGTCAATCGGCTTCTGGAACGATGCAGAAAAAACATGTTTACCGTTGTTGCTTTCTCCTCGCTAAAACCATATATGCGCAGTTTGCGGAGAGAAGACTGCAAAGTAAAGGAGGAATTCGCGACGATGCTGAATTCCTGTTTTAAATCGTACGCCGGTAATGAGTATCCATATGGAATGTCCAGAGCCTCAGATTATGAATTTTTTTTTGCTTAAAAAATACTGCAAGAAACTAGAATTGCCAGAGTTATTATGAAACCGCTTATTTCAAGAAATATATAGCACAGTAGAATCCTTGGTATATAATAGTATCATGCCAAACATAAACCCGATAAGATAAAGTACCGACCGGGCAAGTCAATTTAATGTTCATTTCACGATTGTATAATACAATTATCATTGAGCTATTACACGATTGTATAATACAATCATCATAGAGCTATTGCACGATTGCATAATACAATTATCATAGAGCTATTTCACGACTGCATAATAAAATGATCATTGAGTTATTACATGATTGCATAATACAATCATTGAGCTATTACACACTTGCATAATACAATTATGGTTGAGCTTTACACGATTACATAAGAAAATCATCATTGAGCTATTACACGATTGCATAATATAAGTATCATTGAGCTATTACACGATTGCATAATACAATTATCATGGGGCTATTACACGCTTGCATAATACAATTATTGAGCTATTACAATATTGCATAAAACAGTTATAATATAGCTATTACATGCTTGCATAATACAATCATCATATAGCTACTACACGACTGCATAATACAATTATCATTTAGCTATTACACGATTTCATAGTACAATCAACATTGAGCTGATACACGATTGCATAATACAATTATCATAGGGCTTTTACACGAATGCATAATACAATCATATAGCTAGTACGCGATTGCATAATACAGTTATCATAGTACTATTACACGATTGCGTAATACAATTATCATTGAGCTATTACATCATTGCATAATGCAATTATCATTGAGATATTACACGATTGCATAAATAGTCATCACAGAGCTATTACACAATTGCATAATACAATCACCATAGAGCTATTACACGATTGCATAATACAATTATCATTGAGCTATTACACAATTACATAATAAAATCATCATAGAGCTATTACACGACTGCATAATACAATCATCATAGAGCTATTACACAATTGCATAATACAATCATCATACAGCTATTACACGATGGCATAATACAATCATCACAGAGCTATTACACAATTGCATAATACAATCACCATAGAGCTATTACACGACTGCATAATACAATCACCATAGAGCTATTACACGACTGCATAATGCAATCATCATGGAGCTATTACACGATTGCATAATACAATCATCATGGAGCTATTACACGATTGCATAATATAATTATCATAGAGCTAAAGTAGAATATAAAAGAACAAGAGTTTCAAGAGAAGTTAAAATCGCTGTACGACGCGTGCTGGAGGAACTTGCTAGATGACCGGCACACGATAGTAAAAACTTGTATCAGCGTTTAAAAAGACATTGATGCAACAATTTACAGTGACATCATTGCATTTGCGCGGTCAATATGCAACAGAAAAGCAAACACAATGAAACCTGTATTAAATTGTCTGCATATCTCGTTCAGTTTAAGTACTAGTGATCTTTATTCTACCACGGAATTTATTAGTAAAGTTATAAGAAAAAAAAATGATGCTCAAATTTCGATAATTTTTGCCCTCTGTAGAGACATGCAAGGGCTGTATAAAAATATCCCCATGTAATCCATCAAGATATATCCGGATGTGACCCACCTGGATATAACGGAATAACACAAAGTATGCTAGATAATACACATAAAACACATCATACTAGATGCATTATAATGAACTCTGAACAAAACCGTGTACAATTGTACGAAATAATATCAATATCTTGTTCAACCACCAAATCAATTTATGATGTGATGTAAATAATTAAACGCTGCAATTTGCAATACGAATGAACTAAGAAAACGCTGAACCGATTATCAATTGAATCGGACAACTGGGCGAACAATAATGTAAACTTCATGGAGATCTCTATCCCAACAGTTTTCTTGAATAATAGTAATCTATTTTGGCTAAGAGAGATTGTGACCCTCTGATGTCAAGCAGATACTGCCACTCGTGATCGAATACGATAGCAGTAATCGTATCATCGTCGATTGCAACTGAAATAGCTTAGTGATACTTGATAAACGGCAATAACTCCACATCACACTAATGATAATTCTTACAGAGGCTTCCACGGAGGTCATTGTTGTGGCGATTCCTGTTAAACCTAATCAGAGCGTCAACGAGGCTCATAAGTAGTGAAAGGGGGACTCTCATATTCCACGTGCAGCATTCATTATGCCACTGATCCATTTCCACCTGTGTAATATTATCTCAAGGTTGGTTATTTGGTAGCGCAGTTGTGTCTCTTCCGCAATGATCTTCTAGCGGCGATATTGATGTGCGTTACATATTACCGCGTTTAAAGACTTTTCTTCTAGACTCACCATAAATGCTACCTCTGTATCTTTGTCGACCACCACAGATACCACTCCTGGGACCTGCCCTTGGAAAGTTTCCACATAGATATGATGAAGATGCCAGATCGTGCTCCTCTGAACATAGAAAGTCTGTACACGCCTGCGTAAGTGGCCTTGGTTTTGAGTGTTGATTGTCCACTGTGGCTGGCCAGACGTAACTACTCGTATGTTTGCGCATGTCAGTGGTACCATGCAATGAACTACACATACTTGTCCACGTATTGGTTCATCGCTACGTTGTCGCCGTATGGCACATGTACGTTTACGATTGTATTATCGCTCATGTTCACCTCGCCAGTCATATTTTCACCATGTTTGTTTACAACACGAGCCCATATTTCATCAAGGAGGTCACCGATTTTTCTCGCCGAAACAAACACCATCATGCTGCCAGTTTTATACTTACGTAGTTGTATTATCAGATCTGTATATTTGTCTTAATGGTACGCTGTTGTGTTGTCCAAATGGGTTTTGAAAAATCACGAGTTCATCTGGATCAACTACGGTCACGTAATAAATCAAATAACAACTATCGCGCGTAGAGCAATCGAATAAGTAGCTCAAGATGTATCAGAACTTTCACGTGAATCTAAATTAAATATTTTTGTTTAACTGATTACGGTCTTCTGTCGTGCAGATAATACATCGCGCAAAAGAAGTGTCGTAATTATTTTTGTCGTGCTAACTCGATTACATCAAAGTTGGACATCAGCAGTACGTTTATGTCCCATATACTCGTGACAATCGTATTTCTTCTCCGCGTCGTGTCAGTTAAAGTCCTCGACCTCTTGCATACACTATTTAGTTCCAACAGGCCGAGTGCAGCCGCTTATTGCAATTGCTGGTGCTGATGTCGCACAAAACGGGGAATAGTCTCATCGGTTTTGGAAAAATTCACAACTTTACAGGCCGATAGCGTTACTGTAGTTTCAGTGCCATATATAGATGAGCACCTGTCCCTCATTCAGCCTAGTTTGTTTGATTCATCGTGCAATTGTGATTCTTTCGGATTAAATGTTGCTATGTAGTTATTTTTGGACGGTCATCGCAGCTTTGTAATTTGCCTTTGCGTTAATGACACATTCGCGTACGTGTATGACATTCTTTTATTCTGATCGATTATGTGCGTGCCAATTTCATGTTGTCCGCAGGAGCGTCAACGAATCGCATTTATCTGCAATACTTTCGAGTGTCAGTGTTCTGTCGGATAGAACTACTACATCTGTATATAATATGAGGATCATGCAGAGCTCCATCATGTGCTTGGAAATGAAGATGAACTACACTTTGTCGGAATAAATCCAGATAATCAAACGGAAAGTAATAATGGGATTCAGAGATGTACAAGCTAGTTGAGATATTTGCAAGCCAGTATACATATTTAAAATCAGGTCATATTAATAACATCAGCGCGTGATACGCACTCGCAACTTAATGTATGTGAAATCAAGCTTGATGTCTATTCTGTCGCAATGAAACTTAAGATACGTTTAAAAGATCAAACGAAATTTGGCTTCTCGGTTTATGGGTTCAATGACCTTGTGTCTTGAAAAGCGACAAATGCGTGTCTGGATGCTGAAACTGCTATAATGCTGGAGACATGACCCAACTGTAATCTGCACTGAATCGTCAAACACGATCACGTTGATTTACCACCATGCATCAAAGACAGTAGCCCTTGTTCTTCTGCGAACGAATGTGTCAGCACGGTAGTAATAACTTCGCCATTGTAACTCGACCATCTAAATGTGCGACTTTGGAACACACATGACGTCACCTCGCTCGTTAATTTCTGATCAACGTGCAATAAATGCCAGTGTTGAACATAGGATTATCGTCTTGCAGAATAGCAAAAGCGGCACCGAGTCATGCTGTCTTTGCGACCGCTGTGTATGCTTCACTGTGTGGCATAGATGAAATCAGTGTTTTTGTGTCTGCATCGCAAAAGTATTCTTGAGGAATTAGATTACTAGTTCAGCATGACATCGTCGTACACAACAAAAATGAGGAAGATATGCGTCGAATTCATCGACCACATGTGCCTCATTGATGTCAGTCATAAATGCAACTGCATCATCACCGGCAACATCATTGGAATCTTTGAAAATGTCGTAACATTGTTGATTGTCACCCGAACGTGCAATTAAGTATTTGTTCTCCAACTTGAGTAATCTCATGATATAACTGAGGAAAAGCTGTTTTACCAGATTCTTATGGCCCGGTGATTGTAACAAAGCTGGATGATGTTTGACAGCAGATCGTACACTTGTTGCTGAAAAGTAACCTATGTTGGATATAGACATTATTGCACCAATCCAATCATGAATTCACAGTGTGTGCGACGTAAGCGAGTTACTGACATAATTAGGGAAGCGTTAACGAGAACAATGAATAACAGATTATTGGTACATGTGAACAATGTGGCAATATATACATAAATGCGTGATAAAATCATCCGCTGTAACGATATTGCTGCCGCGCATGGAAAGTTACCATGTGCACTGTGGACAAAGTATCTTGGTAAAACAATATTTGCCAGGTTACAATTATTAGAGTCCCGGCACACGATTGGATTTAATTTCACGTCCACGTGCATTTGAGAATCCAGTCAATCAGACATATGATGGCTATTATCGCATCAACTTTGCACATCGGTCGAGTAATTCATCAATGCGACATGCAGCTGATCGACGACTGATTGCATAATTGAAAACAATACGTGATACTTCGTTGTGTCAGCGACTTTCACTGTGGTTAATTAGCACCAATATGAAATAATACATTTTGGTAGGTGGTAAAGTATAGTGCTGCAAAAGACGTTTTGTTTAATTTGCACATGGACGACTTTGACGCGGATTTATTGCCGTGGACAAACACATGCGTTGCCCTGACAACCGTCATGGCATATTTATTTAACATAAAATAAATTATTGTCTGCGCGGATGATTCGATGTCAGGCCACCAAATGAAGTTAATCAGGCCGATATTTTTGTATCTACCTGAGTACATCATTTAAAGGCGGTTTATGTAGGTGCACCACGACGTATGCAGAAATACGCGTTTTTTACTGTCGCTGTCGCCAGTCGTTACAGTAACGATGAATCATTTGCGTCAAAGATTGCAATTGTCATAGCTAAGGTATGCAACAATTTAAGCGAGACGGCCGTTAAGATGGCCAAGATATCCTCCAGTTGATCCTGGAAACGAAGTTCAGGTAGCTGTGACCCCGTTAATGACGTGTACGGAGTCCTCGTGGACAAGCTGGAGTGCATCGTGGTTAGCTATTTGTTGATCTTGTTATTGCTTAGACTAAAACCTCCGTGATGCACGGAATTTGTTTAAGACCTGCTGATCTAATCTGAGGAAAAATGATATAAAGTCGTGCCAGAAACTACAAACGCATTGTTAGTGCTGATGAACCTTAGTTACACATGGATGTTGTTGTCAGGGATTTGTACTCACCTGGTTAGTCGGAAGCTGGTATGAAAGAGCAACTTACCTAGCATGGAGCTCGACTGGAAATAAAATGTCCTTGAGTGTTGAAACAAAACGTTAAATCTGAAATGTACTGACCAGAACATGGGTTCGTTGTCCAGGAATAGCGAGTTATTCTGGAATACACACAGTTGATACTCTAATAGGGTACTGATGCAATAACGACATTGGTTACACACGACGATTACAACGCCGTCGCCAGTAAACCTTAATATGACTCTAAGGTCTTAAAGCAAATAATAGAAAAGAGTATGAAGCAACAATCTTTGCAAATAAATAAATAATTCCCCTAGAAATACAAATTGAAAATATCTAAAAATAATTTACGGTATTGCGAATTAAATCCAAAATAATTATATAATTTCTAACACCAATGATTAATGCTATGAATAAATGTTAGTGATATTCCAAAATAGATACAAGGCTGAAAGTTTTGATGTGAATATGACGGCCTGTGTTGTGTCGATGTTCCAACAGTATTTTGTTGGATTATAATAATTCAATCCAAGAATATATCCTTATTTGAATTTCACTACAAATCCATGTCTCTATGTGCATGAATATTATATTTATTCACTTTGTATTTCTATAGAAGAATATTTTGAATGAAATAGTTTCAACGAAATCAAAATACTTCACAATAATAGCAAACTTGATTCTGCTCAGATGTCATCGTTCGAATGACTAACATTCCCATTAAACAAGACATAAATATGAAAAACTAAGACATCAAAGGAAAACCCGGATAGTTTAAAAGTTCATTGTTCTAGAACAATTAGATGGTCTGTTACATTAAAGCATGTGACAAATATTCAAGTTTACAATATATAGCTGTGTGAAGGAATTCACCTGTACTTGACTAAGCTTAATATAATAATCTTAATAGTTATCCAGTGTTGTTTGCATACTGTCACTAATCTTGGACAAGGTCAGCTATTGGATACAATTTATCATTACCCGTAGCATAACATGAAATAAATAAAATAAAAGACCTCTTCAACAAACAATGCGAATTAAATATACCTAACAATCTGACGATGTTTTATGACCACACTGAACCCAACAGTGATCAGGCTTTAGTATTAGAGCAAGAATACCATCGATGGTAACATTGAGATCTTTTAGTTTCGCGATGGAAATTTTACTGCGGAGTTAATGTCTTCGATGGATTATCAGAATCTACTCTTTACAATTGTGTAATGTATTAAACATTGCCAGTTAGGTGAGATTTCACCATTCGACACTGTCTTCAATGATCCACTTGTTATGTTTGAACCGCAACCGCGTATTGGAATCACGAGTGTGATGATCTACCGTCTTCGGGTGTTAACGCATGTTCAACCTAGATCATGGGTACTTCAACAATATCGCTGAATACCAACATGTGTTTCGTCTGATAGTGCTATATTTATAGAGATGTTTTGATGACGTGTACCTGCAGATCTGAAAACCAACGAGACAGGAGGGTCTGGAAATTATATTTAATGAATTTTAAATTATTTTGGTCGCAGATCATTGCGAACTTGTTTATGTGATGTGATGTAACGATTAAATCGTCATGACTCAATTCAGGATTCCATTCATAAAGACGATCTTTCATGTATGTTTCTGGAATTGCTTGTTGTCTCTGAGTCTATTGCACACGACAGGGTTGTCAATGCATTTGAATTTCTAGCTGTCCTATGAATTCACCCTTGGCGCTCTAATCATCATGGACTACATCGTAATAATCATCGTTTTTTATTTTTTTGCAAAAGCGTTATGAAGAAAATATGTCAGCTATTAGAAGATGTTGTTCTTGATCACCACATGCAATGGTTTCTTTTTTTAATTTACAGTTCAGATATCATCCCAGATTACAACACGTGAAATGAATCTTTGACCCATACGTGCAGGATACCAAATGTAATCACAAAGTCATCTACATGAACTGTGATATGTCTAGGATTTGTTTGACCTCATGACCTTTAGGTGCATACGTGTGGGTGTCAACACGACAATGTCGACGTAATTTTTAAACAGACTGATTGTCCGTGTTGTTTAACCAGAACCTACCGCACCTTCTGATACACTAGTATTATGTACTATTAGATCACGACACGTATGACATCGTAGCAATGTATTTATTGCAGAAATATTCTTGGCTTGATAATTATCAGATTTGTTTTGTTTACGGATCTTATTTGCCTTTGTTTGATTCTCCAACGACCGATGGAACAAATTTGTCAGACGATGCCATTTATTCTGGCGGTAATTACAATGATGTGTGGCAAACTCATCATTGTTAAGGATTTGCCGAGGTTAGAAAATCAATTCACCAATTGTAACACCTGAAGATTGTTAAGTTGTGGAAAGAGGTTTTCGTCCATGTAAAATGAAGCCGTGACAACTTTAACCGCGATGGTTGGAACTCTGTTAATCATCGATAACAGAATGATACTTACGTACGCGAACATCGACGATTGTAGGTGTGTCAGTTGAAAAAATTCACCATTATGATACTCAATTATATAAAAAGCTAATTGGTATATCTTCTGAAAAAACGGAAAAATTGGTCTCGAAACAACTCTACCATTGTTTTTATTATCGCTGCTGAGAAAATAGAGTTAGCTTCGTCAATAGCAAGTCCCTGTACAATCGGCCGATGCCCCCATAATAATTTTCCGATATTTTTACTCTCAATGTCTTTCGCCCACCTTGCGTTCCATCCTGTTAAGGTTCCGGATGCCATACCTGTATTTGGGGCTTTTATGTAATAATGGTTTTCTTGATGGCTAGACTTGTTAGTATGAACTTGCCTAATACAAATCGCAGTAAGATATTTGGAGCAAATCCATGTCAAATCTTAGTGATCTCATCTGTGTGTGGCACGTTAAAATGACGACAAAGCCACGACGGAATGACATGACGAACATCTTAACCAAATTCAGAATTGCTTAGATCGGCATGTCCAGTTCAAGATAAACCAGGAAATGAGTTGTGAATCACCACACGTATGATTTCATATGTGGAATGACTAGACCCCAAGAAATATTATTCTCATTCGCCGTTATCAAGAAAATTAGTACGGTAACATGCAATCAGGTCAATGACGTCAACATAAACTATGTAAATGATTTTATACTTTGTATTCCGTAGACGTTCCAGACCATATTTTACGCATCATCGTTGAAAATCGTCAAGAAAACATTTAGGAATTGGTTTCTAGTTACTTTTTTTACCAAGGAAATGTTACCCCACTGACGCATTAGTGAATGAATAATTGATGATATTGACGAAGTAAGAGGTGTTGTTTCTGCGCAATTTCACCTATATTGCTCTGAAATTCGTCTACATGTTAATAATTACCTGACGGATGCAAAAAGTATTAAAACGTCCCTGACTGCAAATAGCTATAAAACAACTATACGTTTTTAAGGATACTTTGTATCGAGTAAAAGATGTCCCCGTGATAGACAGACCGCCAGACAGGAATTTTTAAGGCCCGTAACCATGCATGCTCCACATGTTCAATAATCCACTTAACATTTATGTTTCGAAACTTGCCAAAATCATGCAAAACATCACCGGTTATTGTTTTAATAACCCTCTGAGGTTTGATCACACGTTCTAGCGCTTGAACATTATCTTGGGTAGCACCTTTTTTACGAACACGTGTTTCATACTGTGATATTGTCCACGTAACGCATCAGGTTAATGCTCCGTAATGCAATGTGCCACAAATCTGATCGTGATGTTTTTTCATTGGTGCAATTTTGCCTGTTTGGTTCAAATTCCCAAACCATCACGTTAAACTAATATGCATTCTCCTAGTTAACGTTATCGATACAAACCAGTAAACCTGGAAATAAAGACTTGATTAGGACTAACAACAACAAAAAACGAGTTGGTAACGTCGTCGTTCCTCTTGTGCTGGTTCCAATTACAACATTACCCCTGTGTGGTCGCTTGATAATTTTTAGCCTCAAAATATACTGACGATCGGGTAGAAGGTTGATAATCGCACGAGGACATCAGAAATGCACCTCTTTACACCTTGGATGGTAGCATCAACGTCAGTTGGGTGGCTAGGTTTGTATATTTGTGTGTTGTCAGCGTACAATTGGTGAGACACTGGATGATGATCTATAACACTTGAGGGCGGATGAGAGTATATAATGAAGAAAACAGGTCCAAGAACAGACCCATGTAGAACACCACAATATAGATTAACTGGACTGGAGTCTATTCCACTTGGAGACACAATTTGTGTCCTGTTGACCAAGTAGGACTTGAACCACAGTAAGGCTGTATCATGAATGCCAAATACATGCTGGACACGGTGAAGTAATATATCATGGTCTATTGTGTCAAATGCTGCAGACACATCAAGAAGGATGAGCACTGTAATCTTTTCGCTATCCAAAGCAGAGAGAATGACATTAACTACTTTTAAAAGAGTAAGTTCAGTTCTGTGGCAAGGGCGATTTAACGATTTAAAGAACTACCGCCCAGTTTCTAATATCCCATTCATAAATAAAAATCTTCGAACAAGTTGTTCTATCCAAACTTGTGTCTCATCTGAATTCTAACAGTTTTTATCAATGTACATTCTGTATCTCCCGTGCCACAGTACTGAATGGGGCATTTTTTAAATGATTACTGCGTGAAATAATTATGAATTACAGCAAATGAAGTGCAAATATTCAGAAAAAGCGTGCTTCTTAGAAAGAAAATTAGAAAACATTTGGTATAATGTTGAAAAGTAGAAGAAGAAGGTATACAATTACATTTCACGACAAGTGCATATCCTGTGTTACCTAAACTGTAAGTGAGAAATACCCAGAGCACCCTGTCTCACTACAAACAGAGAAGTATTCAGAACACCCTGTCTCACTACGAAGGAAGACGTATCCTGAGCACCTTGTCTCGCGACAAAGAAAGAAGTATCCAGAACAACCTGTCCCACTACATAGAGAGAAGTATTCAGAGCCCCTGTTTCACTACGATGGGATAATTATCCAGAGCACCATGTCTCACTATGAAGAGAGAACTATCCAGAACACTCTGCCTCACTACGAAGGAAGAAGTCTCCAGAGCACCATGTCTCAAGAAAAAGGGAGAAGTATCCAGAGCACCCTGTCTTACCACAAAGAGAGACCTATTCAGAACATCATGTCTCATTACGAAGGGAGAAGTATCTAGAGCACCCTATCTAACTACGAAGGGAGACGTATTCAGAGTACCCTGTCTCACTACAAAGATAGAAAAATCTAGCGCACCCTGTCTCACTACAACAAATGAACTATCCAGGGCACCCGGTCTCACTACGAAGGGAGAAGTATTCACCCTGTCTCATTAGGAAGAGAGAAGTATGCAGAGCACCTTGTCTCCAAACAAAGGGAGACGTACCCAGACAACCCTGTCTCACTAAGAAGGGAGAAGTATCTAGTTCTCCCTGTCTCATTACGAAGAGAGAAGTATCCAGTTCATCCTGTTTTATAACGAAGAGAAAAGTATCCATGGTAACCTTTCTCACTATAAAGACAGAAGTATCCAGAGCACCCCGTCTTACTACGAATGGATACATATCCAATGCACCCTATCTCACTACAAAGAGTGAGGTAGCAAGAGAAGTCTGCCTCACTACGAAGGGAGAAGTATCCAGAGCACTCTGTCGCTTTAAGAAGGGAGAAGTATCCACAGCACCCTGTCTCACTACGAAGGGATAATTATCCCTAGCACCTTGTCTTACTACATAGGAAAAAGCATCCAGAGCACCTTCTTTCACACTACTGTCATGATTTTAATTTGTACATTAATTTCGCTCTTCCGATTCCGTTTGGCAGATAATTTTGCACGTTTCAGCGACAAAGAGAGAAATATCCAGAACAACCTGTCTCATTACGATAGGAGAAGTATCCAGAGCCCCCTATTTCACTACGAAGATAGAAGTATCCGGAGCACCCTGTCTCGGTACAAAGGGAGAAGTATCCAGAGCAAACTGTCTCGCTACAAAGAAAGAAGTATCCAGAGCACTCTGTCTCACTACAAAGATACATGTATCCAGAACACCTGTCTCACTACGAAACGATAAGTATTTAGATCCCTTGTCTCACCACAAAGAGAAACGTATCTTGAACACCCTGTCTAATTACGAAGGGAGAAGTATCCAGAGAACCTTTTCTTACTATGTATAGGGAAGTATCCAGAGCGCACTATCTCAGTGCAAAGACAGAAATATCCAGAGCACCCTGTATCATTAGGAAGGGAGACGTATTCACCTTGTCTCATTACGTAGAGAGAAGTATGTAGAGCACCCTATCTCACTACAAAGACAGAAGAATCCAGATCACCCTGTCTCACTACGAAGAGAGAAGTATCTGGAGCACCCTGTCTCAATATAAGGATAGAAATATCCAGAGCACCATGTCTCACTACAAAGACAGAATTATCCAGAGCACACTGTCTCACTACGAAGGGAGAAGTATTCATCCTGTCTCATTACGAAGAGAGAAGCGAGACTGTTACGTTCACGATAACGTTTTCCTTTGGTATGTTCTTGCCTTAAAAATAATACCTTCTCGACAGATAATAAATAATCAGCTAATTAAATTTAAAAAAGACAATTTTAATTAGTGAATGTTTCTGTTTAATTTAAATAAACGAATACTCATTGTTCTGTGTCCTGATAAATTGCACAATTATGCTTCGTGCAAAATTTAAAAGTCCAGAATTTTTCTTCTTTCTCAGAAGGTATCATGATCTTTCTAAATTTGAGGAAAGACTCCGACATTTCAATGTGTCCGGAAACGATATGAAAGTTTTCTTTTATTAACGTTCTATCTTGATCAGGAAATTCTGGGCTATGACTCGTTCCACTTCTTCTGGATTCAAATATTGCTCAGCATCACATTATGTAACAAACCAGTAATATGGTTTTGACACAAATATATTGTGTAATGTAAACTGGTAAAATTAGACTTTTTTTACATATATGGTCTACACCACTCTCAAAACACTTAACATTACACAACGCTCTGCAATAAAAAGGATTTGTTGCATTTTTCGCAGCTAATACATAATACAATATTCGCGATAAATGCTTAATATGGCTTGATCGTAAGAGATTTGAAAATGTAAATTAGCTAGGTTCGTTGCTATTTTTATAAAAGGCGTCTAATATTCTAGTCTGCTGTTTCAACATTAAAACATGAATAATTCCAACAAACATTCTGCTAACTCGAAAGAATATTGCTAACTGTTACATTAAATAAAGAAAGAAAAGCTGAGTTTACTACCAGTGGTCACGACAAGGGCAACTCCAAACTTTGCATAAAGACCCACGAGATAAATATTCTATCCTTGTTTAATTTTTTAAGGCACTTCTCTAATCACTTTAAAATAATATACGTAAAGATAGAAACAAATTATTCAACACGAATCCAGAAAATAAATGTCTGAATTAACTATATCTTTTTTATGAAACGTGGCAAAACGGTACTGTAACAGCAGTCTGTGATACGATTGTGGCTATAATCAGCGATAAAGACAATATGGTACTGTACTACTACTTGCCACGGCAAGGGAACTTCAAATCTGAACGTACAAAGACTCTAGAGAATTATCCAGGATACCTTGTCTCACGACTAGCTTTGTTTTTATGTCATTAAAATTGCTTTTCGAATCAGTTTTCTACATGATTTTGCACGACGTGAGTGTTAGTCAAAGCAAATCGGTTGCAAATTTGACATTAACTCATTATTTTTTTATGTAATTCGATTTATGAAGGTAATTTGATTTATGAAACGTAATGATAAAACACAAATTTTGGCAAGAAAATAAAACTACTTTTAACTTCCTAAAAGATATGATAGCTGTTGTAATTATGAACTCCTTTACCGCTTAAAACGAATCTCTTGACAAATGATAAAATGAGTTTATTACCTACCAATTTATGTCCAAAACGTATAACCATGATCAAATACATTGACTATGTTTGTTAACACGAGTTGACAAAACTGTTAAAATCAAGGTTCTTTTGCTCGTTTTTCAAATGTTCCAGGAGTTCGTTCTTCATATGAATGGGAAGTCGTATTTAAATTAAAATTTGTTTGAAACTCAGAGCAATTTGCTATTACATTCCCTTTTCTATTTGTAAAGACATAGCGTGTCACGAATCAATCAACTGCTGCTCTGAGGCAAATATGTGTCATTTATCAAAATGAATAATAACCCAAGAATGCGTTCCTTGACAGAAAATATGATTTGCATTGGCAAATTGTAACAGTAAATGCATTTCCTTTTTCGGTTTTTTAAGACCTCAAAGCAATCAAATTACCCACGCTCTATCTGAGCAAATCTTTCTGATTTTCAATTAATTTGGCATCCGGCACTATTTCTTGATATTTAATGTGGCAAGGTCCCAGTACAATGTTTAATTCGGTAAAGTCCAAGAAAAATTGAATACAGACATATTGGCCTACATGTTTTTCTTTCTAATAAAGGCTTCCAATATTTCGGAGTTATTCGTCCGAATATATGATTGCTTATTTATTGTTTTAACTTCACATTTAATTACTATCTCAATCTTGCTGATGTCTATATCACTTTTTTCATCGACCGTATTAGTACTTGTTTTACAAGACCTTCGTGACTTGTTAAAAGCTGTATGCGAGTGATTTCCCCTTGCCTGGAGTAGTTCAGTGCAAATCAAGTTCATTGCTGACTTCACTCATATATATATATATATATATATATATATATATATATATATATATATATATATATATATATAGTAATAATAGTTGGCTAGCGTGATTGCTTGATACGTCGAGGTGAATACATCAGAAAGTCTGATTCACCACGAGATGCTGACAATAGGATCTGTACTAACGAATCAATATAGAATTGCAATGATCCTGTCATGTTTATTATATACCTATATATTTCTAAAAATCCCATGCTTAACTGGAAAAGGAAATAGTTAAACGTTTCAATCTTTCAGATACGAGCCTCATCTTAAGCCATAAAATAAATTTCATTTTTTGAAGAGCTGATATTAGCTGAATATCAGTTTTACTAATACAATATCTGTAACACTATTAATGTTCTTCGATGCATGGGTGGCAAACCCATAGTCGTAGTTTACAGATATTGTGCAGTTTTTAAATGTCGCTTCATGGTAGATTTCACTAGCTGAACAACTAGGAAAGTTTGTTTCCGAAGCACGGCTGATAGCGTTCGATGCATATCTGGTTCGTTGGGGACTTGGCATGTGACTGACAGTATTATTTTGACAGATATTTGGTCAGGGTGTTGCCAGGACAAATGGAGTAAAGCAAGGAAAATCGAGATGAGAAAGGAAAATATCTGATAAATTCTCCATCACAATAATTGTTATGTGCGTAATATAACTATGCACTGTAATTTCATAATCGATGGCTAACAAACTTGCATTTCCTCTACACACAGACATTTAAGATTACATTTTCTTGGAATCTCTTTTCTGCAATTTAGAATTACTTACATTATTTTCCAAATAAACTAAGACTCATTTGATTTCAAATGTGTGGTATTTCACCCAAAGCAACTAAATGGAAGAAAATCGTAAATTACAATAATAATGTAGGTCATGCTTGTATGCTTGGAAGGAACTTTGCCAATACTGTTTTAACCAAACTGAATGACAGATTTAGATCTGTATTTTATGATGTTTCTTCAAACGGAAGGTGCCTTTCATTTCAGGTTTCATTTTTAATGTTTGACTTTCAAGGGTGGTATTCGCTCTCTGGACAGCATTCTTAACTTAATTTATCGTCTTTTGCAGTTTCATATAGCTTTCAAATAAAACGTGTCTCAATCACATTTCGACCCAATGAAAATAAAAGCTGTATGTATGTTCGAATTAAAGCATGCCCTACTACAGGCTGGTATATTGCTATTGCTAAATATAGTTTAAGCAACGTCTCACGTTTCCTCTTTGCCTTGTTTACATAGGAACAGGGGATGTAATTCTTTACTAATACGCTTCCAAACCCTCCCCCCCCCCCCGTTTTGAAATAGACGTTTAATTGAAGCATCATGTTTTTGCGTGAAGAGTCACGTGATTGTGTTCACGCTAATAATGTATTGGACTCTTTAGAAGAGAGCTGTTTATATAAGAACAATCAGACAATTGTCTTTGTGTGTTTTTTTTACAAAGTGTTCTACCATTTGCGTTTGGTACAAATGATACATCCGTTACAATTCATTTCCCAAAATGTAGCTTCTGGTGACGATTTCTTTCGGGAAATAATTATTTCAAGATCACCGTTTATCCTAATACTGATATTAAAATATAGTATTTACTGACAGGATGATACATACCATGAATACATTTTTGATGATCGCGATACTTGGTTCTTTCTTCATCGTATCAGCTATGAACTTTGATTGCAATAACTATCAGCAACGGATCAGTTACGTTTCATTCTACGTGTTATCCAACAACATCAAAGTACACAAATATCAAATTCATTACCTTCGTTTAAATTGATATGGTTGAAAACACCTATATATTTGATCGTGGTTGTGAATGGCTTTGTAAAACAGGGCTATGTTCGTGTTTCCACTCTGTATAGCAAACGAACCGGGAGAACAAAATCTGAAAGATAGCATCTTCCTGTCGGACAGGTTGATTTTAATATGAATAGAAATTTCATGATATTCCGTGAGTGCAATTTAGTAAACCTTCTCTAGTGATTAGCCAAACTGAACATTTAAAATTGTTAATATCATATCATTGGGATGCTGAGCACTAAATTAACATGCTGCAAGGATTCTCGTGCCAGTTACTTATTTAATATTCCGATGAGAAAACTGGTTTGGCCTCCAGCCACATTATTGACTTGAGTGGGATAAATGCTTTCTACGAAAGCCACTTCCCAATAAGTTTTCTGATCTATCGGTTAGACTTAATTTGGCAGTGAAACAACAAAATATTTTGTTTGAAACATATCCACAAAACTGTCACAGGGTAATGTTAAATAAAATTGATAATTCATAGTTTATTGGTTCTGGTCTCCGAAGTGGCTCTCGTTTTCTAAGAAAGGAAATGTTTTAGAACAGGCTTACACAAGAAGGATACTAATAAAAGAACGATGATTGACCTCGGTGGAGCAATTGTTGCTGTTAGTACATATCAACGAACGATTTGAAGAAGACAACTGCTAAGTAAAATAATACAAGGGTGTTTATTTCCAATCTGCAAACTCTAAAACACCTTCCTCCAAAGAATAAAATAAAGATTTATGCAACAAAACATTCTTTTTCTCATGACAGACATTTTGAATGATCTAGGGAAATATGGAGCTGAAAGAACTATTGCACATTCAAAAGCCTATTGAAATTTGTCTCACCAGCGGAACTTATTCTTATTACTTTATTGATTAGTCATGGGCTCAGCAATCCTGGAAAACGTACAGCAATATTTCGGACATTAATTAGCCATACCTAAAGCTCTCATCGGTTGCTTTTTACTGATAGGCACAGGGAACTAATAAATAACCTCAACCTTGTCTTCTATAGATTTTATTTGATCAGGTGCATCTTATTTGTTAAAACTGGAATATCCGGAAATATATGTTCATACTGTTTCAAACACTCTTGGCAGCAGATATGAACATTTCTAGCCCTGGTTGCCCAAATGTCAGAAATGTGAAGATCAGTTACTTCAACGTCACCACTATACGAATTCCATGTTTGTTCAAATCGTGTGTGTACGTGACAGGTACAAATACATTTATTGAAAAATTTAAATGGCTATCTACGGTCAACACACTCCTAAAAGATAAATATATTACAATAACAAAGTTAATCTTTTTCTTGAAACCTAGGAGTGTGAATATTGTTTTATAAATCACTTATTTTCTTCATAAATGTGTAGGGACCAAAGCATCTACTCAGAACATAATCTTGGACTGTTCGGTTAACATGAAACAATAAATGAACATAATTGTCTGTACATATTCTTTTATCTCTCTGAAGGCCAAACGTTTCCACTAAGGTTTCAGATTTAATATTCCTCAAGAGTGTTGCTTCTGGAAAACTTGTGGATGCATATATATTCGTCAACAAGTATTGATTGCTTATCTAATTTGGTCTTATGTAAACTGCTGACACAGTCTACCATTATACTACTAAATATTTCGTCAAACGCACGAATACGTGAAAAATTAGCTTTGTGTGAGTTCTGATAAGTATGACAAGACCTACAAAGAATTTGAAACACCACTTTCAAATTTCGGCTAGTAAAATGATTTAAGATCTTGTGAAAAGTCTTGTGACATAGACTTTTCTTAGACTAAGGATTTTGTGTTAATACGATCTACGAACGATAATTTTATTGGCATCAGGTACTTCATGTAGCCTCCATTTCCTCATAAAAACCCCATTCAAGTTCTTTAAGTCGTATCAAGTTTCTTCTTGTGTGGCATCAGTTTCACGAATAGCTCTCTGAAACAAACATGTGATCCCTGGAACTTCTTCCAGTAAGACAACTAGTAATTGTCTTTAATGACGACAGAATAGAGCGTGTAGGATAAGGAACATAATTGTAATCAATACTTCCTGATTCCCCCAAACTAGGAACAAAAGAGACCTCGTTAAAAACCTGAACCAAATTATGTCAGCTAAAGGAATAACATCTTGATCAACAACATTATTCTCAAACGCGTCTATTGCCATAATACAAGTAACTTAGCAGCCTGGATATAAGCCCGGAAGTTATATTTCAACAGGATCAACTCGTCGATCCATGTAATGCTTGTCAGTTACAACTGATTAACCACTATCTTATCTCCAGCTAGGTTATTGCATATTAACAGATGAACACCACAACTGGGCAAAGAGGTTTACACTCCTTTAATGACCGACCACAAAACTGAGTCGGATGACACATTAAAACCGTGGAGAGGAACATTAACAAATCCGCAATCTATTCCTTGTATTAGATGATTTTAACCGTAAGAAGACTTCTCAGAATAGGGCAATTTATTCCACAACAACAAACACTGAGAGTCTCCTGTGTATCTCAATATCTTACTAGGAGTAGCCTTATTTAATTACCAAAGAGTGAAATTGAATCACCAGGAAGTGATACGTAACCCTTCGACATAAATTGTCCATAGATCTCCAGAACAAAATCAGACTGGGGTAAGCTAACCTCTTTCAATACCATGACCGTGATTTATAAAATTGATGGGACAGGTCTGTTGTAGTTATGGTGCTTATTTATTCATCCTACAGGATTCAGAAATAGCGTGAAATTTCTTCTCACAATGTGTAGATGTGGGAGAAGGTAATGACTTCTGGTCCGTCGTTTCAAACAACTGATTCTTCCCTGTTATTTAAGTTTGAAATTCATAAGCATTCAAACGACACAGGCATGGTTACTTAGCAAAAACATCATTGATTGATAATCTATGAAAGAAAGATTAATCATCAACTTTGCTAACTGCCCGTTATAAATTTCAACTCCTTTCTCATCAACGGATGATCTGACGTCGATTGTCACGCGTTTCTCCATCTGTTCAATTTCTCTACGTATTTGGATCAGCTTTTCTTCTACCCGAAGCAGACCTTTCCTTGACTTAACTTCATTATTGGAAGGATATTATTTCCTAGCATATAGTTAAAATGGACAAATATCTAAATAAGCTTTATCTTAAATTAGTATTGTCTTCTATTTTCATTTGCACTAAAGAACTGCTTGTGCATTTGTATTGTGATTCCGTCCTTTCTGATAAATCCAATATCTTTTGCTCTACTTTTTTCTCTCTTTTCCTACACAATTCTTTCTTGCTTTTACCTATCTTCCTTTCATTTTGCATTAGCAAGAGTATTGGTCTTTATTCCTTCAGCATTTGCAATTGTTCTTTCTTTAGTTGGGCCTTTTCTATTTAACAATAAGATCCTTTAACTCAGTTTCCATCTGTTTCTTTGTTTTAAATTCCATTAATATCCTATCCAAGCTAGACTGAGACTTCTTAATCAAACCCAAAACACTCACATCAAGAAAACTCTTGTATACCAAATTAAGTAGCAAGATATTCCTGATCCCTTGATCATAGAGCTTCTCAAGCTGAAGTAACTCTCTATTTTAAGGACTCTAATTTCTCCTGGGTAGGATCTGTAATAAAAACCACAACTGTGAGTGCCATGCTAGGTTTCACTATTAATTGCACAGCTTTTAAAGAAAAATACAACGAAGTCTAAAATATCCAGTGATGAATTTAATTTCAAATTTCATAAACAATGTCATGAAATCTAAACATATCTGAAAGATTAAAATGTCCAAATTATTCCAATAAATTCAAATCCTGGAAATATTCCAATAACATGTGCAAGTCCTAGACAAGCTCCCATTTATCATTAAATATCCCGGAGGAGCCTACACTTATCATACCACATCCTAAAAGTATGTAACAAGACAAATTAAAACACAACAAGAGTTCCATTTTCCTACAGACATATGTATTGACTTAACACTTTAGAGCAAACAAAGTGGAAGAATTAAAAATAACTTACATTATGGTATGAATTCCTATATTTCCTACATGTATAATCCAATTCACATTAATCGGTAAATAATTTAAAGGTATAACTAATAAAGGTTTCTTGCTTTTGTTTCCTAATATGATGGCACGACTGTTCCAGTGCCCAAAAGGGTTTACTTCAAGGTGTATCCAGTGAAAATTGAATGTCACTCATGTCCTTGGATTTTTCACTTAATGCATCAAAATTATTTAAGTATATATGATTCTTGAATTGTTTCTATATACTTTCACAATGTATTGTCTGTGTAAAACTAGTGTCTGCAATTTCAACGAACAAGTTATAACAAAATCAAATTTCCTTTCAATGACCATCATACGGCTGCTTAACCGGATAATGAAGCGCTGCGTACTTAATTCCGTTATATAACCATTATGTAAGCATCAAATCGACATATCTACATCACGTCAAAAGGTACGAGGTATTTAATTTGTTATGTATTATAAAATATCTTAACAGTCATCCTCTGATCTTTTCAATTATTGAACCAATTAGCAACGACTCGTTTGTATGATATATTTACCTAACAATGTAATCCTAGGATCAGGTGATGTTGACTTGACCTCCATTCAAATACTTCTTTCGCCGACTTTGGCCGAAATAACTGTTGACAAGAACTTGAATGCAACTTTTATTTATCACTGGAGAACAAAAATACATGTACTCTTCCTATAGTGCAAGACATGTTATTAACCAGAACTATCAAAGCTATATTATAAATTAATATAAGATATAGATATCCGTAACAGTAGTATAGAATAATACATCAGTTTGAAAGAAAGAGTTTACTATTGGGAAAACAATTATTTGAGGATCCACCCGATTCTATCGAATCACTTACAAGTGATTTTCACTGCTTTATATGACGAATTTAAAGTTGTCATCAAAACTGAAATTTAAGTTTTGAACTAGCTGGAAATTAGTTTACATTAACATACATTAAATCAATATAAAGCAGCCAGATCTCTATACATATCTGATTTTCATTCTTGGTACGCAAGTCTTGACTGTAATGGCAAATTGAAGAAGACGAAAGACGTGTGATCTATAACAGAGCCTATTGTAATTAAGGCTCGCTGTGTCCAATTCTGATATATTGTAATTAATCCAAGCTCTAGCTAATCTGACGAATCATTTAATTATGCCTTTGTAATTTAGTTTATGTAAGACGTTTTTCATCCAGACTTCAAAGTTAACTTGATTCAAAATCGCCGTAAATGTTGATTTGCAATACTGATTGATAACTTGTCTTCAGTGGCGCACAGCCCAACTCATAAATAACGAAAAAGTGCCAATAGGTTGGCAAAAACATAACGAAATACCGGAAAATTAAATTGCATCCATCAAGAGATACATAAAATAGACTGTACATCATAATTGAATTGAACCAACCTATCAACCCCTATCACCACCACATTAAATCCAAACGTATACAAGTATACAAGCATCTTTACTGTATGATGTGTTGCAAAAGTAGTATAATCGTCTCGAGTTCTCTACGCTGAAGATCAGTCGTGCAATATCTTACAATCGAATTCGTACAAATCATATTTCTTATGTTGATATGACTTCATACTTTTTAGCATATATTATCTTTGTCTCTAATCAGCACCTTTTACCTTCCAGAAACATATGATCATGTTGATATATTTAACACACCTTAGAAATGGAAAGTATTTTCAACCAGATATCAATGCGGTACATTTTTGTCACGCCCTTAAGAAAATATTACCCACTTCATATTTTATTCAAGTCGTTTAGAAAATAATATCTATTTTTTATCTGAATTTTCTTCCAGATTTGCTGACCAGTAAAGAATCATTCTTGCTTTTAACAGAACACAGAATTAAATTGTAAACAGACACTGTAATGTATACTGAGTGTAGATTAAACAGCAGCAGTGGCTCAGTAATTAACTTAACTGTGCTGACAATGGTTCAACTCCTGCCGCAGTATCAACCAACGTTGGTTGCCGTGACAATATACATGATCCCATAAAATCAAGATTTAAATGTAATTTTGTTCTGATGATTGGTGGAGGACCTTTTTGAAGAGCTATTCAAACGCCTTGCTGTATCAAGCGCATTTGATTACTAAACGTATTTAGATCCAGATATATCGTGGGGTATTATATATTATTACGACTGTGTGGACTTAAAACAAGTAATAGATAATATTGAGAAGCAACAAGCTTTATAAAATGGAACAAATACTATATTTCCCTGGAATATAACTGTGATAATGTAAAGAAAGCATTCGGTGCTGCGAATTAACATACACAAGGCATAATAATTTAATATATGAATAAACTTTACTGGAAATCAGACTTAATTCTAACGCTGAATGTGTTAATGTGTCTTTCGTGGCCCGTGTCGTGGTGATGTACCCGCAGCCTTTTTTCCTGGATCGAAAAATACAATCCAAGAAAATAGTCTTAATTAGAATTTCAGGATAATATCAAGGTTATGATTCAAAGAATGTTATTATTTAAGAGCACTTTGTATTTCAAGTTAATACATAGTTTCCATAAATAAACTACCAGCCAAAATGAACTAATGAACAGTGCAATAATAAAATTGGCTCTGCCGTAATATCTTAGAGCAAAAATGACTAATTCTCAAATAAAAACGGTTTATGCTTGAAACTAAGACGTAAAAAGAGATCCCAAAATAATGGTAAAAAATACTTTGTTCTAGAAGTATCTTAGTTATAATTTGAAACTCCCTCACTAAAATCATAACATATCACAATCATCACGTAGTTTACATGTAAAAGAGCACAACGACCTTGACTCAGTGTAAGATATTTGCCCTACCTCAGATAAAAAGGCTGTTTACAAAATTGTCACTGATTTGACAAAGTTAGCTACCACATACATATCCACAGCGTGTCATGAAATAAATAAAACACTCGCAGACACACAAAGATATATATATGAGAGAGATATGGACACATTATGTATGACAATATTTTTATATACTGGAATCATTATTTCAGAAATATATTTATTTCATAGTAATACCTCACATTACTTTAGAAACATTAGCTATTTTAGCTGATGAAGGTCAGTGGATTATGATCCTGCCTTTTATTCAGACTCTAATTCAGACTGCTCATCACTGTTTAGATTTTGATTCCCAGCATCTAGATGAGTTATGTATAGATCTGAATCAGGTATATCGTAAGCATCAATGCTCACGTTAGCAAATAGTGATCATGTAATGTTCAATACAAAAAAGCAATACAGTAGCCATGTGACATATATATATCTTATTCTGTATTCTGTGTTTAAATTAATGTGCCATGTTTCATTATATAAACAACCTTTGCTAGGGGAAGGTATTCAAGGCTTACTGAATCTACGATTGCGTTATTGACTGCATGTCGTTTTCTTGCATGGCGAAATGTAGGACCAGTTGATTATATGTAGGACCAGTAGTATTTTCAGGTCACTGGTTCTGTGTTCATTCTGCATGTTAGGGCGAGTTTCAAACACTCTTTGTTTTGAATCATTGTCAAATGATTTGGTGACTTATGTCGTGTCTCACTGTTTAAACGATACACAAAAGACTGCATTCAGTTACAAAACCACCTTTCATATTGAAGGCGGCTGGTGCAATACAACTCCAAGCACACGTCCATAAACTTCCTCAAAATAATTCTGCGCGGAAGGAAGACGTAGAGTACATATATATCATCTCAAAATCTATAGTATCATCATCTTTAGGACAGGTCTTTTATCAAAAGAATGCGGTTCTTAATATTTATCATACGTTTCTCCCAGTCAGGCTGCATGATGCCTTAGGAAACTATACAGTGTTGATTACTCTGTTTTCTTGCACAAACGTTGTTATGATTTCACATAATGTAAGATACCCGTCTATTATAATATTATTAATTTCATTCACAGAGAGCATATTCAAGTCTTGGATGACTCTTATGGCTGCATTATGAAACTGTCCTGTAGTTTCATAAGGTTTTATTTCCATCTGGAAAAGCGTCGAGACGACCTCGAAATGTTCGCGAATCCATGTACAGAACATATACGCAATGATCAGCTGGTATTAAGGGTGTTTAGACAAATTTGTTTCATAAAGTACTAATATCTGCAGTCTTAAATTTGACAATTTATTCTAAATAATGAAGATAAAGAAGAAACGACACATGCCTTTAAATATATTTTACCTAAGGACCAATAAACTGTAAAGTTCTTTGCAATTGCATGCGAAACAAATTATCTCGAACAAAAGCTAAATTTGAATGTGAAACAACCTCTTTACATCTTTTATTAAGATATGTTGTGATTTGTACGAGGCCTTGTATGGAAATGTTGAGTTCAACAATCTATCGAATCGCTATATTCAATTACATGTAATATATCATTCAGAACCTTTGTCAAATCAACACATTCCGATCTACTAGCTGCTCTTTCATTTGATTATTTATTCTGTTCAAATGTATAATAGTGAAATCAATTTTGCGTTATAAATTATGATTTCTAACTAGAAGATGACTTCAATACAAAATACATATGACACAATTATTGTTATCATTATATATTCATGAAAGCGTAAGATCAAGCCTCGAATTATTCATTGGTATCTGTTTTACACAGACCATAAACAACAACTAAATAGGAAATATTTCTTACTATGTATGTCTATTTCTCCATGGCTGCTTCTGTAATGCATTATTGGCAAGCCACATACATCATCAACGTGGTAACCACAAATATAGAAATTAAAGTCAGAAAAGGCCCCATAGTTTTAAAGTATACTAAATACATAACACGAAATTTAGTACTACAAAGTGTATTTATACGCAACTCCACCCCACCCTAACCCCCTCCAATTTCTTTTATATATTTTATCCACTAAACGTTCGAATTTGGACCTTTGGGAAGAACCATCTTTTAAATGAGAGTGCATAAATCTCCAGGTTCTCCAAGTTCAAATAAACGATGCATTGCGTTTGCAACACTGAAGGACATAACGCCGCTTCAGAATAATATCTTTATGGAGGTTGGAATGATATGTCTTCTGCAGAATTAGTCCTCATGATGAAATAAATGGATAGTTCCACTAAAATTATTTTTTGATTAAAATGTGTGAAAGATTCAAGTTATGATTTTGACAATCCATTAAAAGTATGGTAATACACCGAATTAAAAAATGGCGATATCTTTTGCCTTCTTCTGTTTTACATTTTAGCTCTATACCAATGATGTTGCTCAAATAGAATATCTTATATCTTAATTGCACTAAAATATACACAATTTGCATCTGCTGTCAATGTTGCTGAGTGCATGGCGTATGCATATTTGAAGTTATGAAATCATCCACACTAAAAACAATTTTGTTCTCTTAATAATAAGAGGCATTTATTATGTGTTTATGTTTGTCAGACACTTTATCCTATGCAAGTAAAGGACAATCCATAAAAAACACATACACATCACGGTATTATGCCAACGTATTTTTATAATATTTGTATAATTCTTTTATGTAGATAGTGAACTCACATCATTACATCTAATGGAAAAACGTTCTTCAGATTTATATGTTGGTCATCAATCATTGGTTGTTTTAAAATCCCCTTAAAGATATCAGCTGATGCTTTAAACTAAAACTTCACTTTGATTTAGATGTTTAATTAATAGTGAATATAAATAAATACTAATGTTAATATATGCAATTTGTTAAAATTTTCTTGATATGCTTTTGAACCATCAGAAAAAGCCCTACAATAAATATGTAACGAATAGGAGCTATTTAATCAATAAATTATGTTTCTCTGCTAGATCATTGACTTTCAAAATTGTAAAGTAATAGCCAATATCAAGACCTCTTTTAAAAGGTCAGCGATTGTACTTCATATGAAGTTGTTTCCTAAGGAAGAAAAAAACATTATCAATACTGACGCTTTCTCAAATAAGTATACTATTTGTTAGCAATATTTCAAAAGATCATTGTATTCCGATACCCAATTCATCTTGAAGATCATGCAAAGTAAAAAAGAGTGACTAAGAATATTTCACAACCCAATCGAATTCCTGGAAAGCTACAATGGTTCATTTAATTTGTTATTTTATTATGTTAAATCATCCGAAATGTGGTATGCACTGGCTATTTCTTAAATCAATATGGAATGCAATTTGCCTTGTGATGCTTTTTATTGTCTATTTTGTCATACACTACAGGTAAAGTAATATCTAAAGATGAAATAAGAAAATGTATTAGTGCATCTTAATAGTGCATAGTTTTATTAAGACGTGACCTATTGTAATTCAGTGGTGTACAGAACCAGTGTCACCCAACTCGCAAAGCAAGGTTTCTCTTTAGCTAACTATCGCGATATGTTAAACACATGCACAAACGTCTCGAAAAGCACATAAATTCATTCAAAACAACTTAGGCGAATTTAAGATACATTACACAAATGCCTGAAACTTTTGAAGAATACATTTTATGAAAACACGACAAGAAAAAGTTGATAAAAAGGTTAGCCATGGAGAAAACTGCAAATAAATAATAATCCAAGTATCTGAAGTACAGAAAGAAATCGGCTGAAAAAAATTTCAGTTGCTCTAGATTTCTAACCTCAGATTAGTACCTGAATTTCTTTACGACTCAAAAATTTATAAATAGTAAGAATATCACGTATATCTTTGAATGCAACAGTTATAATGTTATGCATTTCTATGGCTGTTGGCATGTATAGCCTTTCGAAGGGATTTCGTATGCATAAATAAGATATACATTCATCCAGTGAAGTACTTTACCTGTTAGTCCGTCGCAGGGTTTTGTATGTATGTTTGTAATGCTAAAAAGCTCTAACCATGTACTCTACAACTGAATAGAAGGAACACCAAAACAGTTTAATTATATTTTCTGGGCATTTGCTTTATTTGTTTTAAGAAATACATTCAAAAGTGATTAATTCCATTCTTAACATATATAAGGATCATGCAAAAATTTTAAATAAAAAATTAATAATAAACATAAGAAACTATTTCAGGATCTAATTAAATTCACCTCTTTTTGATGTATGGTTGGCTCAAATCAATCTTTGCAAATGTCTCATTTAATTGTCTCTCTAACTACATACACCTGTATTTCACTGATTACATTTCATCCCCTTTGCCAGATTTAAATGCACATAGCTTGCTTAAAAGCAACCCTATTCTTGTTTTCGTAAGCCAGCCGGCTCATCCAAATCTTTTAATGCTGGCTAATCATGTTTTTTTATTATATGTATTTTATTCTTGTTGTAGTCACTTGTGTTGTAAATCTCCATTTCTTTCGCATAATAATAAAATATATCCGTTTCAACACTGGTGCAAAGACAATCTGTATCCATTATATTTAGTTTTGCTTTTAATCATATTCAGTTTTAACTCGATCATCAGTAGTCAAATGTTAACGAATTTCTTAAATCCACATTACGTGTTTTTGTCTTGATGATTTAATCTATTTAAGTATAGTTTTGTCACAATACAACTACATTATATATATATATATATATATATATATATATATATATATATATATATATATATATATATATATATATATATATATATATATAGATATATAGATAGATAGATAGATAGATAGATAGATATAGATATATAGATATATATATGTATGTTTATTTTCATACGTACTGAACATTCACCTTTAAGCTGCTACAGTGGATACCATCTATCAGTTTTTACGTGCATAATAGTATAAAACCCGTTTTACTTTCACCATTTTCCTGTTTCAACTCTGTGGTCTTAAACTAAGTAACATAACAGAAAAGAGAAACATTTAAATAGGTTTTGTAAAATTCAGTACCTAATTTATTTCCCTAGAATACAAAGTGAAAATTTGAAAAGAACTTTCGCTAATGCGAATTAAATCCCAAATAGTCCCAAAAGATTTATCAATTGAATTCCAGTGATATTTCATTTTCTTTCTAATACTGAATGTGTTATATGGTCTCGAATACTCTAACAACCCAGTGACTTGTAGGGTGGCGATATGCTAACAGTCTTTTCATATATACCAATATCATAACCCAAAAATGTTCTTGTTTGAAATCACTTCCAAAAATATGATCCAGTCCAAGAACATTATAGGTTAGCACTTTGTTTTTCCAGTGCAAAATAATGTTTAGAAATCATTATATTGTACTTAAATACTAAACAAATTAAGAAGACTGAGTCTGCCTCATACGTTCAATGCAAGAATGCATACTTTCTCAAGTAAGTAAGATTTTACTGAAAACTAACACAATAATAGAACCAGTATGAGAATCAAAAGTTCACTCCTAGAATATTTTAAGTTGTCGTCAAGGCAAGTTCCATAACTAAAATTAAAATAAAGAACATAGCAAATATTTGTTAGACAAGGTCTATCATAGGGTAATTCCAAATCCTAGACTCGGATTCAAATAGATATATTTACTTCCATTGATAATTGTCCAAATATTTAACCCACATTTATTGGGTTATATTAGTTAGATATTATGTGTTAACCAAATTGCAGTTACTAGTCATCAAATACAGTTATACATAATATATAATCGTAGAGATAAGACTACAAAGTAGAAGTTGAATATGCATAATACATGTAATGGATTTTATTCTGTTGCTAAAGGAGCGCTATTGCCACACCTTGGCCTTGACTTATAAAAACGATCATGTCTAATACCGTTATCAGTGTTATGCATATGATGTACTTTAGCTTATCTAGTTTGTATCATGGTGACTGCAACTTTCATTGGGGACCCGAGTTGTCTACGGTGCAAGACGGCGCTCGACAACCGATCACTGACATCTCACTAGTGCACGGGTGTGCTCGACTCATGGCTTAGTGTACGTATGTATGTGTAAACGTTGTACAATTTCTTTCCCGCGGTTTTCTTCACCAAATATAATGGGTATTGCTTAATGTCAATGTTCTCAACAATTATTTTAACGTGCGCACGATTGATTTCATGGTCTTAATATCGAGAATTAATTCATGCACATTGTCTGATGTAACTCGTTTTAAAAAATTAATTGACTGTCATATACTCGCTCATATTTTGAATATGATTTTCTCCGTTTATTTTTATTCATACGTAAAACTTGCTAAAACTTGCCTGATAAGCTAGTTTCAAAAGTATTATATCCAGGATGGGAATGTTACATTCGGGATAGTAAATCGTGCGGTTGCACGAACATTTCAGTTCAGACCTACTAAAGCAGATGTTGTTTTTTTCTCCAGTTGTTATCTATTAATGCCTTGCTAAAAGGTAACAACATTCAACATCGTTCGACCTTTATTTTTTATTTAATTGTTCTTATCTACAGCAAATAGAATGTATGCTTTGTATAGTACTCACGTTTTGTGTTTTGTATGTTGTCGTTTTGGAAATTGTCTTTAGTGGCCTTGTGCCCTTGAAAAAGAAATCGTTATATTTCGAAAACTGTTGGTCTGGTTTAGCACGAGCTTTACCCGGTTTGTCAGTTATTTTCTGTCACATATTCGGTTAAGAACGTTAGCAAATGTCATTGTTACTGTATGAAATGTCAGTGTTACTGTATGAAATGTTAATTTTACTGTACATGCTACTCATAGTGCATCTCACTTGTTGAGGAGTAATATACAGGTTATAGAGCCATATATCAATCATATTTGTTAATGAATATACATCAATCATACTTCTTAATAATTCCATACAGTGATCATAACCGTTGACCAATTTAATAATTTGTAGAAAATCCAGGAACAATAGCTTACTGAAAGAAAAGCATCGGTTTTCAGTAAACCGAAGTAGAAACGGACACGGTCGACTAAGCAATTCTGTTTAGGACAACAAAATGTTTTCTAAACGTTACCTACGTCACCTTAGACATAGTTGGCATGCAATAACTACACATATATACAAATGTAAAACGGGTATTCCGCAAGTCTAGTCTACCACAAACGATCTCCGTTTTGCTTTCATTCCAGAGTAGAATATAAGTGAGTAATGAATTGTGAAGCTTATATTTACAACCTTATTGGAGTGAAAGACGGCCATGTTTGCATCCCCGTTCAGCGGTTATTTAGACGGAAGGTACTTGATTTAATCAGCGGAGTAATGGTTAAAGGGGTTTCAAGTTTTCGTTGCAAAAATACAATCTTTTTATTCTAAAAATGGTTAGTATCTCTCATGATGCTAAAAGAAGTGATGATAGTATCTTTCTGACAAAATCTTTCTTCGCACCTGGTATTAAAGCAGCTGCCTTCTGACTCAATAAAGAAGACGGAATTTGAAAACTTATCGTGTATCTTCTTTCATATTTGTGTATGTGTATTGTGCTATTTAATTCGAGTTCGAATATTACGACAGCTGTTTCGTAAAAGGCTTTCTGGAAAGAGAGTTAATGACATTGCAATACTTTGCCGTACCGCTTCGATGATTCTGTTTCTATGCATCCATTCTATCCATCTATGATTGCACTATTCTTTAAAACTGTGGCATATCGATGGAATTATGATTTCGAGGTAAACGAGATATCCGTATGTGTTCCAACGATGGGCCTCAACCCGTTGTTTGTATGTAACTAAAGTAAGTTTTTGTCCTTCCATAAGATCCAAAGGTACAATTGTTATTTCTGTCCAGTAAATAGTCCGAATATTCTAGGACACCTAAACCTACTCCAGCAATCGATTCTAGTTACAGAAACCGCTTCTAACAAGGTAGTTTAGCATAACAGCTTTTTCTCGTTGAACCAATCCTTTTTTGTTTTGACTGATGGGTATTTGAATGACCATTTGGCTCAGAACGTTCTATTGTTCTCATAATCGCTATTTCTGCATCTTCAAAATATTCAAACAACATTCACATAATGTATAAATAATTGTTTGGGGACCTTTGAATTAAACGTTTTTGATTCGAAGTATTTACTAAATTAAGGATCGACAAAGCGTTGTATCTAGACAAGAAGTGAATTCTTGTAATGTCTACCTTATGGAAAAGGAGGTAGTTTGTGACAGCGATGAAGGTGGTGTACACTCTCTCTTGATGTCATAATTTGTGTCGTGAGCAAAACATCGAATTGAATCTTTGCACACTTTCCGTTTTCAATACTGGAAGTCCTTTTCACAGATTTGGGGCACCACTGATTGAAGTATTTGCAAAGGATTAAATCATAATAGGTCTAATTTTGATAAATCCAATAAACGTTTGTTGCACTCCTGTTTTGTCTTGTACTTTTGTCTCGGGTGAAGTCTAGTAATTAGTTGCAGCAGCAGTGACTTAGACTGAAGATGTAGTTGTACCAGAGTAAAGGCGTTCCTGTAGAAATGGGGATTCCATTTTTCATCAAATGTGGAAATACGAGTGTTTGATCAGGCTTGACAGAAGTCATCGTGAATAACGGAGACGAGATATAATGGCAGGAGGAGATAGCATCACCGAGAGGCGTGGTTGCCTAAATTACGTACGCGTTCAAACAGCAATAATACCTTTTTCTGTGAGGAAATGTTTCTCTTGGGACTTTTATTCTTGAGAATTGTTTGTGCAAACTTGCGGTACAAGCATCCCCAATCTTTGGGGTATGTTGTCAACTTTTCGGGGATTTAGATTGTATCTTTGACATTGGGGTTCCATTGTAAAAAGGAACAAAAAAATGACATATCAAAAGGAGTCACTTCCAATTGTGACAATGTTTGGTTCGATAACATATGTGAATGATCCTGAAATTATTGACTAAATGTCAAAGTAAAACATCAAACTTCTATTTTGATACTGGCTTCTAACAAATGTGAAACCGCTCCGGTGCCCTAGTGGTTAGAGCGTCCGCCTCGGATGCTGGAGTTCGAGGGTTTGATCCACGAGTCATACCAAAGACTTACACAATGGTACTATCAACTGCCTCGCTAGGCGCTCAGCATTAAGAGGTTAGTGTTAGGATTGGTCGGCTTGGTGTCAGGGTAATGTGACTGGGTGGGACATCATGCTACATGTCTGCGACATGATGCCCCAGTGCTATACATCCCTATAAACTATAAACTGTCACACTGCCGACATCGTAGCGGAATGACTGAAACATTGTTAAAGCTACGTTAAAATTCCAAATCACACACACACACACACACACACACACATAAGAGTACACAGACTCGTGTGCATTTTTGTTCGCCACTAATGCTATACAGTGCATAAATACATTTGAAAAGAGGATATGATAATAATAATATTAATAATGAGGATTTTGTATAGCGCCTATTCTTTAGAAGCTCTAAGCGCTTTACAACTTTAGACAACACCTATAAGATAAGAAACATAATAATATTATTACAAAAACAAACAACGTGAAATTAGAAAAACATTTTAAAAAAATAAAATAAGAAACATGCTGAGAATATTTCAGGTAGGAAACATTATTAGGTCTTTCAGTTTGTTCTTGCTGTCGAAATAAGTGAGTTTTGAGAGCCCTCTTGAATGTGATCACTGTGTCTTTGTGTCTAAGTTCAGTGGGTAATTCATTGCACGTTGCTGGGCCCTGGTATGCAAAAGAATGCTGTCCATATGACTTTGTTTTCATACTTGGAATAATGAGTATACGATTGTCAGAAAAGGAGCGTAAGTATCTTGCTGGTGTGTACACATGGGTGAGGACAGATAGGTATGTTAGACTAGAGTCAGACAGTGAAATGTAGCACAGAGAACAAATTTTATGTTTAATTCTGGATCGAATGGATAGCCAGTGTGGAGTACAGAGCAGCGGGGAGGTGTGCTCTGATCGTGGTACTCTAAGTATGACCCGAGCAGCTGTGTTTTGAACTTTTTGAAGTTTCTGGAGTAGATATTGAGATTAACCAGACAGAATTGAGTTACAATAGTCCAGTCTTGAAAGAACTAATGAACACACAAGTGTTTTAGTGGATTCAGCTGAAAGATATTTGCGAATTTAGCTGATGCGTCTCAGCTCAAGATATGCAGCCTTGCATATGTTCATGACATGTTGGTGCATTGTGAGAGTACTGTCCAGAGTAACACCTAGGTTTCTGACTGATTGTGTGAATTTAATGTTGGTGTTGCTGATATTTATTGTTTGAGGTAAAGGGTGTGAATGAAAAAGTCTTTGTGTTGTGATTAGAATGGCCTCATTTTATCATCATTCATCTGCAGCTTGTTACAAGTCATCCATGATTTCACATCAGAAATGCACCTCTTTACACCTTGAATGGTAGCATCAACTTCAGTTGGGTGGCTAGATTTGTATATTTGCGTGTCATCAGCGTACAATTGATGAGACACTGTATGATGATCTATGACACTTGAGAGCGACTGAGTGTACATAATGAAGAGAACAGGTCCAAGAACAGACCCCTGTGGAACACCACAACATAGATCAACTGGATTGGAGTGTATTCCATTTGCAGATGCAATTTGTGTCATGTTGACCAAGTAGGACTTCAACCACAGTAAGGCTATATCATGAATGCCAAATACATGCTGGACACGGTGAAGTAATATATCATGGTCTATTATGTCAACTGCTGCAGACAAACCAAGGAGGGTGAGGACTGTAATCTTTCCGCTATCCAACGCAGAGAGAATGTCATTAACTACTTTTAGAAGGGTAGTTTCAGTACTGCGGCACGGGCGATATGGAGATTGTACATTGCTAAAAGACTGTTTGAATGTAAATGAGATACAAGCTGGGATAGAACAACCTTTTCTAAGATTTTTGAAATGAATGGGAGATTAGAAACTGGGCGGTAGTTCTTTAAATCGTTATGGTCTAGTGTTGGTTTCTTCAGCAGAGGCTTTACAATGGCAGTTTTGAGAAATGATGGGAATTCATCAGATGAGAGAGAGGTATTAATGACATCAGTTAGTGAAGGCAATACTGTATCTAAGCACTCAAGCAGCAGTGATGTTGGAATTGGATCAAGTTCACATGACTTTGGTGCACTCTTCATCACGATTGTACATACGAAATCTATACAGACAGGTTCAAATGCTGCTAATGTTTGCCGCTCAAATTCTGTATCCCAACTGTATGGTGCCAACGAGTCAATTGAAATTGTTGTGTCAAGCTTATCTCTAATGGTTTGTACTTTGTCACGGAAAAAAATTTGCAAACATGTCCGGAAGGTCGACTGGAGAGAAGGTAGTTGGAAGTGGCGTTGATTTGTTCCTTGACATTAGCTTGTTATTAATCTCGAAGAGCTCTTTGCAGCTGGAACTTTCCATGATCTTAGTAGTGTAGTGGGCTGATTTCGCTGCATGGACTATATTTGTGACATTCTTCTTAGCGACTTCATAGATTTGCTTATGAATAGTGAGTCTGGTGCAAAGCCAGAGCCTCTCAGCTTTACGGCGGTCTGTTTTTGCAGTGCGAAGCTGGTCCCTAACACTGCTATACCATGGAGAACACTTTTGAATTGATACTCTGCACTTGGTAGCTGGGGCATGTTTGTCAAGTAATGAACGCAGACAGTTATCGAGTTGTTCTGCGGTAGGAGGTAAGCAAGTTGTTAGGTTAACTTGGATGTGGATTAATTTGGTTCTATTTATTATACGGAGGTTTCTCTTAGTAGCAGATAAAGGTGGAGGGTTAGGGACTGATTGGTCAAGATGGCATATAATGCAGAGGTGATCTGATGCAAGGTCATGCGATACCAAGGAGGACCGTAGAATGTTATCATCAGGTCTATGAAGAATCCAATCTAAAATGTGACCATGTTTATGGGTGGGTTGGTTAACTGACTGTTAGAGGTTGAAAACATTAATGGAATCTATGAGTTTTGATGTATTTGAATTTCCGGGACAGTCAAAGTGATTAAATGGAGGTCATGTTAAAAACGGTCTGAAAGTGAAGAGCATGATGATTTAATAAGTTTTCATTCTTCAGATAGACGTCAAACGTAACGTGCAAGTGGCTAAACCTGCTTCTTGACACCAAAGGTGACTAAAATTCGTATGACATTGCAAATAATCATGATATTTTTAAAGCGATGTATAAATACACATTAGGTGTTTGAGTGGCATCATCATAAGCATAACTCACACAAGGTGTTCTTATCTGTTTGGTTAACAATTGTACTTGAGATGTATATCTAGTACTTGCGAAAAACAATACAACGTAATGGGCATTGAGAACGATGGATGACGTGTTTTACGGTGTTGAAATAAATGTTGTGAGTAGAAATAAAGCTTACCTTATGATGATGTCATACTCATGATGATACTAGTCTTTTCGAGGAATCCGGTTTATTCGTTATCTCATGTTCCTTGCGAGGACTGGCTTTTGAATAAGCGAAACTGATTATCCTTGACCTTATCGAAGAAATGTAAAAGGTGATTGCCATCTTTGTAACACGACACGTTACGTTGGAATGAACGCTCAAAAATATGCGCTGTGTTGAATCAAATGTTTATTAAACTTGGTAATATCTTTCTCATTTTTTCCTATTCCTATGACGGTACTTTCGTAGACTTGTAATATATCCACCTATGTTTTTGGTTCTCCTTAAACCGTTGTTTGTAAGAGTGTCTTGAATTGCATGCCTTGAGCAGGTTATAAGTGGACTTCTTTTCTTGGATTTTTCACACACAATATCATTGTTGTAGTCATCCACTCTTTGTATCCAAACATTGAATCCGAGACTTTTTCGGTCATTTAGTCGTACATTTATAGGTGTAAGTAACTATTTATACGATTTTGGTACGTATCAATCGTGGATCATGTTCGACTAATATAATGTTCACGCAGAGGTACACAACGTATTTTCATTACTATTCTCAACATTGCAACATAATTCATTGACAGATAAAGTGCTGTGGTTATGATATTTTTGATTCATGTACTAAGCATACGTTATTTTGGTGCCAGTTAAAACGGAACCAGATACGCCATTAATTTATATATTACAGGCTGTGATGAAGTCTCCTTTTGAGGCGATACTTAGTGCTACGGCTTTTATAATCATCTACATCTGTGTTTGCTAGTATTATGAGTGCCACAGTTACATTGTAAATAGGAGTCGTAGCATTGAAATTATTCTTGGTAATGGGTAATGGGTAGCTAATAAATGACCATTTGAACACTTTCTGCCTACTGCAATTAGGTGCCGTCGATTAAAATGTTTATGTACAATTGTTGTTTGCTTTTGAGTTGAAACTGTATGAGCTCTTTCTAAATACGTTATCTTAACTCAAGATGGAAACTACGAATATTCTGTTCTAAAGTATCCATAATAATAAATAGTATATCCTGTTAAAGGAATTTAGTGGCAGTGCTGATACACTTTAGCATGTTTCAAGGAAACTAAGTCATTTTACTCTCATTCGTTGTCTTCACACAGCAACTTAATTAATGTCACCCTCGTTCAGAATAGCCGAATCCGGCTCTGGCTAACGATTTAGTATTTGCATTGCATCCGAATGTTTGGGCCATTGACCTGTGACACAAACCCGCTAGAATGACACTTTAGGCGTAAGATTTTACGAAGCGTAAATACAGAATATTCTCACTGAGCAATACTGGCGTTGTGATTTTAAGGAAAAACGTGTGTTCCTGTAAGATACCTGTGCTGCGTTTAAAGCAAGTAGTCGCACATGCATTGATATGTTTAGATAATATAAAGCAGTCAGCAGAGATAGGAGGAAGGGTGGCGCAGACAGTCTGTTAAGCAACCAGGATGGAGACTGTGACGTAAGAGCTCTCGCAAATTCGAGAGTAAATTCTAAGTGTGGGAGTGCTCGTTTCCATAATGGCCTCATTGAGCGTCCTGTAAGGTTTAGTATTGCATTCTGGAACAGTGAATTATGTTTAATTGTAGCCACGTTTAAACGTTATTATGTATATTCCTAGTGCCAAACTGTGAAGTGATAGTTGGGTCAGGATAAAAGTGGTAAAATTAACTTTAACGAGTTCCAATTATAGTGCAATGATAGTACTGAATAATTAAATGATAGCTGACAAATATGACTTTAATCAGTTTATGTTAATCTTATGTCATTTAATATGTATTATCATCACGAGAGATAGAGTTAGTAAAAATGTAGTATGCATTATAGCAAACGCGTCGGAAGATGTTAAGTCTATCGCTTCAACGTAATTAACCAAGATCGAATCTTAACGAACAATCTCTACTTGAATCATGCGTTTTTCGTGTCATCGAAAATTTGACAGTAGCGATTTGCATAGGCAAAGTATTTCATCCCGGTGAATATAGGACTTGACGCTCTTCTCCGCAAACAGTTTTGCATGACTTTAGCCAGTCATTGTCTTCTTTCTTTCTAGGTGTTACACATTAATACCTTCTAAGGCGCTGTACCGTTGTTCAAATTTGTTTTGTTTTCTGCGGTATGGCATGAAGATGGATAACCATTAACGTGTTGTTTTAATGTGAGAAACTTGTTGAGAAAATCCCTGGACTTGTTTTGTTTTAGTAAATTGCCAAATTTAAGAAAGTTCTAACAGTTTTGTATTCACGATCTACAGCATGAAATAATTCAGCACAACAACTTGCCTGTCAAATCGGTTTTGCCTTGTTTTTTGGCAACAATTGTGGTCTTGATTACATGTTTCAGCTGCTAATGACGAGGCATCATCGGATGGCACAAGTGAATTTAAGATAAGACCTTGCCATTGATAAAAGAGACGCACTGACAAATATGATCCTTGTAGTAAATCTAGCTTATTTACACGCCTGAGAATAGGAAGAATGTACATCGATGCATCTGATGTCTTCTCCTATATATTCCTATACGTCGTACAACAAATATGTTTCATTGGTTCGTCATACAAGCAAGCAATCGCTTGGGTTCAATGGTTATTCGTCTACCAAGTCGTAACTTTCGTCTAAATTCTGGATCGGCTTTGAAACGTGTATGGTATTCGTATTGGTACTGCCATATGTCTGCCACTTGGTATCATTGTTTTCCTAACCTTATGCGTTTTTGGTAAGTTCGCTCGCAAACATCTTCCGCAAAAGAAGCATCCCTGGTATTCTTAGATGATCTTTGGATTTTTTTAAACCAGCTAACTACAGATAGTTTTCCAATTTTCTTCTCTGCACCGTTTATAGCATGATGTATCCATTGGCCTTCCTTTTACAAAGGTAAAGGAGCCCGTACTAAGCTTTGGTGTTCTATCGACGGATGACCGATTGGTAAGATTTTGGAGGTATGATAGCTAGATTGTACTCAGGCAATTACTTCGTTAGTTACACAAATCAACTAGCTTTAGCGATGGGAGAACCTTCCTTTGAACGATCGATACCTTTTTGTTCCATAAATAATTGAAGGAATTTTAAAGTGGAAAACCGTAACATGCCCACATCAGATCGACAATATTTCGAATTTCATCTTGAAGTTAAATGGGTTTGAAGAGTGAGTTTGGTATCAAGAGTATAATGTCCGACTTTCATGTAGGTGAATTCATACTTTGTTCAAATTATCTAAATAATATTGCAAATCAATTGTCCGCCACTGTGACATATCGATTGTTGTCCTCGATTCTACTTGTGCTGCTTGTTCCTTTAAATATTCACCCAGTTCATTGTCATATATTTGGATGTAATATTATGTTCAGTGTTCACGACTTGGTCACATCCTATCTTTCATTGACAAACGTAAGTCCTGGGATTATATAAATATTGGTTCGAATTATGTGTCCACAAGTAGAGCAGAATCTCAATAATTCACAAGCACTTTTCTGTTGTTCAATTGGTTTCTTACAATCTTGTTCATTACAAGTCCTACTGACAAATGTTTGCATGCAAGAAGAGCGATGAATTCATTCTTTGCTTTCAGGAATGCATGTGTTAGATGATAAACAGTTCCACTATTTCTCTCAGTAATAAACTTGTTACATCTAAATTGAAAAATCATTTCCACATATGGCACAACAGTAAGCATATCATATAAATCATGTGATAGTATTAATGACATTGAAGTGCTCTTAACGATGACACGGGTTAATGTAATTTCTATCTTGGAAATCGGGTCCTTGAAACACGACGTAAGAAAATATGTATAACGTTCATCCAACAAGCCTTGAAGTTTTTGCATTTTAGCAATGCATGTTTTCTGCAGCATGACTTCCACTTCTTTTTATTGTTTGGCCTTCTCCGATTTTCGAACGCTATTGACTGATCTTTTCTATACAGAGGTCTCATATTACTCTGACTGCGTTCGCCCTCTGACCATGTCACGGTTGTTTATATTTGGTCTTGTCATCTGACTAATACGATGATACAGTTGATGTTGTAAATGTTCTGCACCAATAACATTGTGTGTGGTCCCCTAAGTCTAGGAGGTGAAGTTTGTGTTTCTCATCAATCATGTTAAACTCGTTATTAGATTGTTCACGGTGGTGATATTTGAGGATGACTTAATTATGCTGGTGTATTATATTCAATCCAGACAGGATATTTCAAACTGTTGTGATGGACGGAGAGTCTCAAACGATTGTCCTCTTTAGATTGGCGTTGTCATTTCAATGTATATGAAAAGGAATCCTATCTGTAATGAAACCTGGTGCTTTCTCGGGCTGTACTTCCGATTGCAAGACCTTATATTTTATGGTGGTAATGTAAGCATTAGTTCAAAAAATGTCTGGACGTTAGTCTATGCGTCTCTCGAATATGATAATAATTTTCGGGTCTACTGAATGCCTTTTGTTTTGTGTGGATATTGAATCCCTTTGTCTTGTAGTAGAATATGGTGTTGGTTTAATCTCGCTGTCTCATACGTCAAGGCTCCGGCATGTACTTGGGCTAACACATCAGTAAGTGCATGAGGTGACACCGCAAATCCTCGTCGTAGCTTACTCGCTTTAATAGCATATAATTCATTCAGCTTTCAGACTGTGAATAGTACCAGATGAAAGATCATAAGCGATCACCATTCCTCTCAGAGAATTATAGACAGTCAATACGGACTACTCATGATAATAGTCAGGATAGTTGTTTCATCTGTCCAGAAAAAGGATATTGGACTCTAGGAAGTCAACAATGTGAAAGGAAAGACTATGGAAAAGAAATTCAAAATATACATGTTATCATTATCAGGAAATCTAACAAATCAAAACAACTAGAAAGTGAAAAGGAAGAATCCATGCCATTGAAGAAACTGGAAAAGAGACAGACAGCGAAAGAAAGAGGAAAACGGACGTTTGTGATGTGTTATTTAGTGTTTCATAAGAGAATACAACACCGTAGACGTGACTCTTTATCTTGATGTTTAATAGGATGAATAAACTACTTGTATCCACACACATATACAATCGTCCACACACATACTCACTCATACACACTCATACATACTCATACCTACTCATACACACACATATACATTCATACACACTCATACACACACATACACTCTCATACACACTCATACATACTCGAACACACTCATACATACTTATATCACGGTGAAAAGGAGTTAAGTTTCACATATTTTGGCAATCAATTTTTAAAACATAGGGGTGGCCAGGGAAAAGAATGCTGGGTGATTTTGTTTGAAAATCGATGGACTATTTTTAGATTAAGCTGCTCCAAACCCTTTCCAAGATCAAGAAATAATCATCTTCCAGTTACTGATGTTGCTGTGGTAGTGGTAGTAGCAGCTGTTTCTGCTGATCTCGTTGTCAGTGAGCTTGTCACGTAGTGATTGAAGATATATAAATCTTGGTACGAGAAGGTTTGTTTCTCGTGGCTAGAGCTAAAGAAGTCTAATAAATTCTTCTCACATGGTTTAACTCTGGAAACATTTATTTTGCTACACACGGCATTTCATTTTTACTCCCTTTCTTCTAACCTTCACAATTCAGGGTTTTTCGCTGTTCTTCTTCTCCTAGTGTTGTTGTTTCTCTTCGTACAGCTGTTCAATACGTGCTGCTTCTTCTGCTTCTGTTTGTCATTCCAATCCTTCCGTCTGTTTTTATTCTGAAATCATCAACCATCGGCAATAATGGTGAACAATGCAGGCCAAATTCTTGCGAAAACATTAGAATACCAGCCAAAGTCAAATTGAAGTTAGATTTTCTGGAAGAAAAATATTAGTTACAGCTGTATTAGTGCGTGTAGTACGATTACTTTGGGTACTTGAGATATCCGCTGCAGGCACACCACAAAACACTGTCTTCATTGTTTCAGCCATATGTTTGGTATTCATACTGATCTACAATGGTATACGGTTGGAACGAACGTGTTCCTATATATTGACAGTGACGTAACGCATCCTCTCGCATCTGATTTAAAGAGAAACAGCACGGTCAAACTGAATTCTGTAATTTGCATTTGGACTTCCGGAACATGTTATTCTTTTTCAATCAATCTTGTATCAGACTATATGTACAAGTGCATTCTCATATGCAATTACATGTTCTGAAGACAACTCAGGCAGGACGTAGACTAGTATAGAGTCATTAACCATCGTTTCGGGCATGCTACCTAGCCTGGACTGTCCCATGCATGTGAAAGCATTGCGGACCAATTACCATGATCACGGATATAGCGATATGTGGAGATTAATGAATGCCTGAAGCGGGTCATAGTCTACGGACCCACTGCACGACGATGTTTGAAAAAATGACGACTAGCGAAGCAATGCCTTTTTGTAAATCTTTGTTTAACAAACCCCAGGGCCATCAACATCTCTAGCAAAGAAGAGAGATACTGATCTTATTTGCCAAAACAATTTTGTGTTTTATGTATATTACGTGTATACGTATGTATATGTCTTTACTTATGAAACTTAAAACCAATTTGCCGTTGAACTTGTTATAGTGCGTCTATTTGTATGAATGTAAGGGTCCCTATACACACTTTCATCCAGATAATACCTTTTCTATATTTAACCTATGGACACATTTAAACAAAACGTTTCTTATTGTCCGCAAAGTTTCACATCTGTGTAAGGCTATGTGATCATTTAACATAGGATTTCCACTCTTTGTTTTCAAATTTATATTTGGAATGACATATTCTGAAAAGTTACAATTATCATTTTTCTAACAAATGATACTCTTCATCGCTGCAGTACAATCGTATTCTGCAAATGACTACTGTTTTATGAGCATTCGACCAAACTCCTGAGTATAATTAATTCCAAACTTTAATTTTACTTCTGTTTTATTTTCGCTTTTTCTACTTTAGGGCAAGTATACTATATAAAACTCATACGTCTAAGGGCAGGCATAGCGATTTGGCAGCAATTCTTTTAACGTATTGCCACATCTTCGCTCTCCGAACACCTGTTTAAAATTTAATAAATCATCTCAAGGCCTTCGGTTATTTGTATTCGTCAATAATTGAATTTTCGCTGGAGAATGTGCAAATTGTCAAATAAGCTGATTCCATTTGGACCTTAAGAGTTGTCGATGACATTCTCATACTAGCTCATAATTATTTTATTTAGTAACAAAATCAATCATTGTGAATGGCTTACTGTTCATTTGGTATTATCCTTGACAGCTTAAATCACCGCTTGCTCAACTCAAAACAAACTCCTGAAATACATTAACGACTAATTTAATGAGGGCAAAATGAAACTGTATATAAATTCAGTTTCCGTCATTTTATTGATATTGTTAGATATAAAGCCATATATTAACTGTTTTTACGTCCCTCCTTCATTTTATACTAAGCAATCACTTGGCGAATATCTGTATTCCTCTTCTTCAGTATAGCCGAATAAAGTGTAGATGGGTGTATTATCGTCATTTTTCCATTATATATATATATATATATATATATATATATATATATATATATATATATATATATATATATATTATTTCCAATAACTGTGTGCAAATCTATTGTTTAAGATTGTGATGTTTAGAAGAAATTTCCTTCCGTTTTTGTTGATATTTGCAGACAGAAATACATAACGGACAATAAACAATAAAAGAAATTGATGCATGCATCTATTGAATGTGTCTATGTAATTTATCATCTGCATTCTACTTGTTCTCTTTATATTCAAATAAAGAAAAAAAGAAGAAAAAAAACAATAACAATCTCAGACATATCAATATTAGGGCACTTAAATCAACTAATTAAGTTTACATGATGCACTGTCGATTTCAGTACAATTAGGATAAAAATATAAAGCAGAAAAAGGTCTAAACTGATTTTAAAATGTAGATGATGTCATAGTGTCTGCGCGAAGTTGAGTCTCTGGATCGGCTAACGCGGATACATTAAAAAGGTTGCCAGTAGTTTCTCGTAGGTTGATAGTTCTTCCCCAGGTTTTCTAAGGTTTTTCCTGAACCAGTTATACTGGCTTCCATGTTTAGCCTGTCTTATGATGAACAAGGGCGTTAAACCATACAGCAACATCAAATGATGTCATCAAAAGTCAACAGTTCGGGAAACGTCAGCTGCAGTGCGCACTTAACATAGCTAAAATGCAGAACTCAATTAGCATTTTTAGTTTGCATGTTAAAGCAAGTAATTAAAATACTAAAAGCTAAATACAAGTTAATTTTCTACATGAATTAATTGAATATATCGGTTTGTAGCAAGGATGAAAAACTTTTCAAATGCCTGCAATTTAGATTCAAGGCTTTTACTAATAAAACATATATGGTTAGCTGCACCATTTAAGGTTTCAACAATATCCCTCTCATAAATTCTGAACAAACATTTTATCAAGCATAGTTTATCATTTACGTGACCTCAGAAAGATAAATATTCCTCATTTAACGAATCTAATGTACACTCCTTAAAGCAATACTTGGATGCATTCCAGGTCCAAAAACCCATCCAAGAAAAGACCTATAACAACTTGATAAATTAGGGTGTGCTGTTAGAAACTAAATAATACAAAGTCAATGAAGGATAAATATTGAAAATATATTTTTTTTATAAAAATATTAGACTTTGTGAATATTGTTTATTTGTCAAAATCTAATATTATACTGTTTATATCGTTTTCATTTTTGTTGTCCACCCGCGGACAGTAAAAGAATCATCTATCAGCAGTACGTAAAACTCGTTGATAGAATAGTTAACTCAAAGAAAGCTCAAAGTATAATGTATCATTCCATCGCTCGATTACGAAACAGTCTAGCGTTAAATTGTACTATGATATTTTCCTTTGGAAGCACACTTTTACGAAAATCCTCCACCTTGAAGGTAATCAAAAATAAAATTCCGTGTTATGCCAAGGGTAGATTCACGGCATTAAAACCGAAAATTGTGCATGACAAGAATAGATTAAAGGTAATAAAACTTACAATCCAGTGTAATTACAAGAATAGCTGAATTGTAATAAAACCTAAAACCGATTGTAATAACAAGACTAGCTAAAAGAAATCACAAAAAGATTTTGCGGTTCTGCTTTTCAAATTATTATTTCTAATTGCCCCACACACCCTTTTTGTACATTTACTTCTAATAGCCCCACACACCCTTTTTGTACTATTACTTCTAACTGCCACACACACTCTTTTATGTTAATACGCGAGATGGTTCAAGCGAATCATTACATTTTGCTATAACTTTATATGTAGCCTTTACCATACACATTTCTTCTTTTTAGGTTAAATGATGTAAGGGAAAAGATACATGGACTAACTATTGTTTCGGTATTGACGTAATACGTCAGCTAGTACTATGATGACACATCTGTGAGAGGTCAAACTTAATTGTCTTAGAAGCGAACACATCCATTTCAGAAAAGGAGAAAAATAAACTATAGTGAAATTCTGTTAAAAGAGAAAATAAATTGCAAATGCTGCTGGTGAATTTTATTAAATATGAATTTTGTCTTTAAAAGAAATAGCCTTCACCATTTTGAATGTCTGTTACTTGAATTCTAAGTAAAATTATAGCATTATTATATTTATAGTCTTGATTTTGGTTGGATGACAATGTTTATCGAACTTGCTGGCCTCCTTTACTTTAATTAATATATCATTAAGATACATCTATGTTACAATTTAGACACATTATAACGAATTATACAAATAAACGTGCCAATAATAATGCCATTGTTAAATGTACATGCTAATGCCGTCTTCAGAAAATACTCCCGTCAAGAGTTGTCAAAAATAATTAGAACTGATAGATGTATCATGGACAGATACTATTAGAGAGCAGTAATGTTGACAAGGTGTAGACTCTTCCACATTCTAAAGAAAATAATGAAAAGAAAAACTACAGGCGAATGACACCGTCAGCTGTTTCCAAATCTGACAATTTTAAAAGCGTTTAATATAAGCAGTTTTCTATGACAGCCAAATTAAATTGGCACATGATAGGTTTGTTAATATGATAGGTTATCCGTAATCAGTATGTTGTAAATATTTAGTCTGTTCATAGAGACAGAAAATCCTTTGGATATAGTACATGTAATAAATCAGCCATTCCAGTAAAACAAGATTGTTAATGATCTTTCTGAACTGATCATATTGGACAACATATTTCCTGTTTCTTAATCAGTCAATACCTTATCAAAATTTTAATAATAAAACTAGATTTCTTTTTCTCTGTTCCTTGGAATTCAAACAGTATCTCCAAAAGAACATTTCGAAAGAAGGAAAAGGAATTTCATTGATGTATGTATTTAATAGATATACATTGGTCTAAGTCTGTTATGCTTTGTTTAATTAAACTCCGTTGCAACAACAACAACGACAACAAATGTAGTGACAATAATTGTAGCGATTGTTAAAGAAAATCCAATTATTTGATAATACTATAATTCTTTCCCAAATATATATGACGCTTCCCCATAGCTTTATATTTTTCATTCAAACATACAAGATAATCAACATAACTCCTTTCCCACCCTATCTTGTATGTAGGCGGTTTACATATTCCTGTTTCATGTGTATTAGCCCCTTCTAAGATCATTCTATCTCAAACGAATTTTTCTGAGCTTGCCGCCGATAGAAAGATTTTAGGACAATTGTGTTTCTCATGTATCGATCTGCCTTAGGTCCCTGAAAATCGGTTTTAAATTGAATCATTAATTATATTGTATGAACAGCGGTTTCTCTTCATTCATCCTCAATTTAATTTTTGATGAAAAGTGTACAAATGCTATGCAGTTTATAGTTGTCATGGGCATGAAATTGTTTCAATTCCAACACTAAGGGCCATCCAGGCGATTGTCATTCTATCGATAATACTGTTGCTGTAGGCACAATATCGATGTGTCTGACTTGATCAGTATTCATTAGTTCTTTACTTGGACAGTCTAGGCAACACTTTCTTCCAAGGAAATGAATCTTAGACAAGTAAACGACAAACGTGACGACGGTACAGTCGAAGTGCTTATACCTCAAGTTCTACATTTTTCTAAACTTGAGTAAATCCATAAATTCTGTTCAATTAACTCTTACATCTCTCGATACAAAAATCTCTAGACGAATATTTAATTCTTGTTCTTACTCCTTGGATTATACAGGACAGAGACGTGGATCAATAACAGTCATATTGTTAACAGTTTTTCGCGCAGATCAATTATTTCTAAAATGCGTACTCAGACACAGTGGTGGAAATAATAAGTGGCTTCGTTTAGTGTTTAAAGGCACAGAAGCAGTAGGTCATTTAGTGACAACGGTAATGGAATAAAGTGACATGCCAAAGAATACATAAGGTTAGCAGACTATGATTGATCAAGTGGTGGGATTAAACCCAGCACTCATTTTTATCAGAGACTGCCAAGCAAACCAATTAGCTACCGTGGCACCTTAAAAATGGCACAGTCGTAAGAAAACGTTTCATTCGACAACCCAAGAAAGAAACACGGAACAGATATTAGCAAAAAAGAGAAAAGTTATTAATTAATACAGAGAAACGTTCTCAATTAAATCACTACAATGAAATGTTGATATAAGAAAACTTGCAATATGTTATGGCTCTAAGATGATGATAATTTATGAAGAGAGCACAGACGAGTTCTTAAAATTGTGCTGAATAACAAAAAAAGCACAAACTAACATTAGTTTGTAAACTGAATCAATAAAGTCATGTTTACCTTCAGTGAGCATATTATACATTTATAAATCTTTTCCGGCATAATGGAGTTTTTTTTTTAAATACTGCAAAACAAATACGTAACTATTGAAATTTTCTTGTTTTCGTTTGGTGAAATTAAGTTACTTCTACATTTAATTATTATGGCCGCAACAAGAAATTCTTTTCTTTAAAGTCCTGAAAGCATAGAATCTTGACTTAATTTATACTTTTAGTATCTCCCTGCGGGTCCGGGGTTGTAGAATTATCCCGACATGCCTTACTACGTGTCGTAAGAGGCGACTAAGTAGAGGCAACCTGTTTGCCATGGGTTGCGTCCAGTGTCGGGGGAGGAAAAGATCCTGGTAGTTGAGCAGAGGCTTTCCGATGCAATACACTACTTTGTCCTCTACTTCTTCGAGCGAGACGGACGGTCGGGATGGGCCCAGTCTCGACAAATCGGCTGGTCACGCCGAGCCCTAGGAAGTCTTTTTTTACTCTCTCTCACTTTCTTTATCTTTCTCCTTGTATCTCTCTTGATACCATCGTTGCCCCATCTATCTAACCCTTTACTTTTCCTTTGTCCTACTCTCAGAAGACTTCCTAGAAGGCGGTGGCTTAACGGGTCAATCGGGAGGTGTCTTTACTTATCGAATATACCACCTATGTATCCCTGACACTTGAAAAGTGTCCCCTTATTGGACTCCTCGGCGGGTGTGTGAACATGGGTGATGAATTTAAAAAACAAACAAAACAATGGAAAACAAAAAACAAGAACCAACTGAAACGTTCTAAACCTCTTACATACTCAAATGATGAACCATGTAGCGTGGAATCATTCCCACGCTTCATTTTTATTCAGTGTAAAGATCAAACGAAACAAATTGCTTCGTTGTCTCCATTTATAGTCGAAAATACTATTCTTGGCCTAGTCGGCACACCAAAAAGTGTAAAGAAACTAAAATCAGGTAGCTTGCTAGCTGAATGTGAGCGCAAGGTGCAAACTGAGAATATCAGAAAAATTCAGACTTTCTATGATATCCCGGTGACTACTTTGCTCATTCGACACTCAACTCGTCCAAAGGTGTAATTCGCAGCCGAGACCTCGCTGGCGTCAGCGACACTGAAATCGTCGAGGGAATAAGAATTCAAGGTGTTATTGCAATTCGACGGATTCGTATCAAACGCGGTACTTTAACACACCAACACTACCTAAGTTAGTAAAAGTTGGCTTTTTACAGGTTAAAGTTGAAGTATATATTCCAAACTCTCTACGTTGTTTTAAGTACCAGAAGTCATCACGAGGAGAGGTGTTCTAGAAGCCCTGTGTGTGGCCAATGCGATGAAACCAGTCATCGAGAAGCAGACTGCGGCACGTACCCTCATTGCGCAAATTGTGGAAAAGGTCACCATGCCAATTCTAAAGATTGTGAGACCTGAACGTAGAGAAGGAGATCCAGAGGATAAAATATACTTCTAACATCCCCTTCCCAGAGGTCATAAAAATGGTTGAATCCATCCACATGGCCCAACCTTCTCAATTGTTGTAAAAATCAGTCGAAAGACAACAAGGATGGACAAACCCAAACTGATCTACCCGATATAACATCAACTACTAACATTCCACACTACAAGGAACAAAGAAACACAATCTCCACGCAGACAACGTTCAACAAATCCCAGTACCTAAAGCTCCTAAAAAGAAAGATAAGCAACAAACAAGCAGGCAGCAAAAGGGGTCTCATGACCCCATTAATCTACACAATAGGTTTGGCGATTTCGTGGACATGCATGCAGAAGAAACTGCCCCGAGTTCTCAAGGTAGCTCAAACCATGAGACCAAAACATTTAACCAGATACTTCCTCCCTAAAATTAACCACACAGACTGCCTCCGCGAAAGGTCTAACCAAGCTCCACAATCTTCAATTTAAATGTATAATGAAGAACACCATCATACAATGGAACTGTCGATGACCTAAAGCCAACTACAATGATATTCTTCTGCTTCTAAATGAACATGATCCTGCGGTTCTATGCTACAGGAAACATTCTCGAAAGATACGGACAACACTTAAACCTACTCTAAAAACGGTAACAGGGCCTCAGGAGGAGTTTCTGTTATTGTGAACAACAGAACCCCTCATAACCACTAATTTGCAAGCCAGTGCTGTAAGCGTCACTCTACATAGAGTAACTACATTTTGTTCTATTCGTTTACCACCAAAGACTAACCTTGTACCAAACGAATTAGACAATCTTGTTCAACAACTTCCCGCGCCATTTGTCTTACTCGGGGAGTTGAATGCCCATAACATTTTAAGGGGATCGAATCATATAAGTGACAGAGGTCACAAAGTAAAAGACTTCATTTCTAAACACAATCTGTGTCTATATAACATCAAAACATCGACATATTTACACACAGGGACGGGTACATACACGTGCATCGATTTGACAATTTGTTCTCCTTCGTTGCTTTTGGACTATGGATGGGATGTCACTGATGACCTTAACAGCAGTGATCACTTTCCAACCCTCCCTTGAAAATATTAACTTTACAATTGATGAAGCAACTCCACAATGGGATATTAAGAAGGCCGACTGAGCTAAGTTTGAAACACTCTGTCAAACTAGGCTGAATGAGGATACAGTTTTCAACGTTAATGACCCTATTCAGCATTTTACTTTTATTTTAATAGAGATTGAAGAAGAACCCATACCCAAGTCCTCACCGAACTGTAAAAGAACCCTAAAACCTTGGTTCACTAAGGAATGTAAGGAAGCCGTTAGACAACGTCGAGAAGCATTGAAAATATTTATTAAAACTTAAGTATATATCGTATTACCTGGGCCAAAGCTCGCCGCATAATCAAAGAAAGTAAACGAGCAACATGGAAGAAATATGTTTCTTCTTTAAACTCTCGTTCCTCTATGAAGAAGGTTTGGGACATTATACGCAAAATAAACGGAAAGAGAAAACACAATTCTCTCTGACATCTGAAACTATACAATAACAATTTTAGCTCAAAACGTGACGTTTCAAATGTTATTGCTGACAATTTCTCCAAAAATTCATCATCATCTAATTATTCAGAACCTTTCCGAAGATTAAAACCTCAAAAGGAAAAGTCACGTCGAAATTCACATCCAACAACTAGGACAGTTATAACCAACTGTTCTCACTACTGGAGCTTATGGGCTTTAGATAAGGCCCATGATACATCCTCTGGGCCTGACGAAATACATTACCATTGTTTGAAACACCTTCCAGAATCATCATTAACATCTCTTCTGAAAATCATCAACAATTTATGGATTACTGGTAATGTACCTACCATTTCGAAAGAAGCAACAGTAATACCAATTCCCAAACCAGGTAAAGATAGCACAGATCCTAACAGCTATCGACCTATTGCACTCACAAGCTGTGTGTGCAAAACAATGGAACGAACGATCAATTCACGGCTTGTATGGTACCTGGAAACTAACAATTTAATATCTCCTTCCCAAAGTGGCTTTCCATATGGCCGGAGCACCAATGATCATCTGGTTAGACTGAAAACATTTATTTGCGATGCATTTATCAAGAAAGAACATTTAGCAGCGGTTTAATTTGATTCAGTAAAGGCCTATGACACGACATGGAAGTACTTGATATTAAATTATCTGCACGATCTGGGTCTAAAAGGCCGTCTGTCCTTATTCATATCAAACTTTCTCTCAGACAAAGATCTCAAAGTACGAGTGGGCTCCATCATTCAGATTTGCACGATCAAGATATGGGTGTACCCTAGGGCAGTATTTTATCTGTGACGCTTTTCATCATCAAAATTAATAGCATCACCAAGTGTTTGACTCCTGGTGTGGATTGCTCGCTATACATTGATGACTTTCTAATATGTTATCGATCAAAGCTCATGCATACAATCGAAAGACAACTATGGCAAAATAGAAACAACATTCAAAATTGGGCCAGTACTAACGGATTCAAATTCTCGAAATAAAAAACGGTGTGTATGTATTTCTTTCAGTTACGAAGACACCGCGATGAACCTAAACTCACGCTGGACGGAACATCTATTCCAGTTGTTGAGGAAACAAAGTTTTTAGGTATTATCTTCGACAGAAAATTGACTTTTATTTCACACCTATAGAACTTGAAAGCTAAATGCTTAAAATCTATAGATCTGCTTAAAGTAGTAGAGCACACAGGCTGGGGTGCTGATAGAAAACGTATCCTCAATTTATATAGAACGTTTATTCGCTCCAAACTGTACTATGGTTGCGTTGTTTATGGTTCAGCCAGAAAGTTGTATTGAAGAATGCTTGATCCAATTCATCACCAAGGAATAAGACTCGCTCTGGGAGCATTTAAGACATCCCGGTTTGAAAGCCTCCTCGCTGAAGCGAACAAACCACCGTTATCACATCGTAGAGAAATGCTTTGCGCACAGTATGCCCTCAAATTAAAATCAAACCCTGTGAACCCTGCTTTCTCGGCTGTTATTCAACCTAAATACAAAACCTTATACGAAAATAAACCAAGCGCCATACCTTCCTTTGGCATTAGAATATGATCCAGCCTTGACACTACAAAAATTTATCTTTCTAAAATTCAGAAAACGTCAATTCCCGAAACACCACCCTGGCTACTTCAACAATCAAAAGTACTTTTTAAGCTACACGATGGAAACAAATCCGAGGCAAATCTTTCCATCTTCCATAACTCTTATCATGAACTCCTCACCAAATTTAAAACCTACACAAGAATTTATATCGACGTATCAAAGGATGAGGAAAAGGCTGATGCAGCCTTCGTTTGTGGAAATCACACAAGTTCGCTTACCAAATGGCACATCAATTTTTTCAGCCGAAATCAAACCAATAGACCTTGCTATGCAATATATCGAAAACAAACGTATTTTAAACATCATCATCTTCTCTGACTCACTAGCAGTACCTCAGTCATTACATGATATAAAACTGGGGAATCCATTATTGAAAAACATACTCGTCAAAAATACCGAGCTGAGTGTCTCCCACAATATAATATACAGTTCGTTACCCAGCCATATTGTTATTAAAGGTAACGAAAATGCTGATCGTGCAGCTTAAATGGCCCTTACTTAAAAACCATCTGATTTTAAAATACCGTATACTGATATTAAAACTCGTATCAGAAAGTCCTTACGTCAGAAGTGACAGGTTTCATGGAATGATGCAGTGAATAACAAATTTCATGCAATCGAACCAACTCTAGGAGAATGGACTTCATCCTACAGAATCATCCGTAGAGAGGAGGTAGTTATTGCAAGAATTCGAACTGGAAACACTTATATAATCCACTAGCACATACTAAAAGGTGAAGACACACCAGAGTGCGCTACTTGCAATGAACCATTCACTGTTAAGCACATTACGACGGAGTGTTTAGACCTGCTACCTACGCGCGTTCAGTATTACAATGTGCATGACATGATGGAACCTTTTGATACAATAAACGTAAGTTGTATTCCAGAATTCTTAAAAGAAGTAAATATTTATTCTAAACTATAACGTTTATGCCATCACGTTGAAAAGTTTTAAGTAATGTACAAAGCGTCCATTACATGCAACGCCTTTTCATATGTCATCATTAAGATGCACCGCTTACATTCCCGTTGATCGGGATGCTTTATTCATTACCTTTTCCATCTTGTCGTTTTACATTCAACTCTTTGGTGTTATATCGCTGGTCGATACGAAACCTTTAACCACTTTTAAATAACCCTTCGTATGACCTTTTGCTTGGCGCTAAATAACCTAATCGTGCTGATACGTCGTAAAAATATAATCAGTCAATCATTAATTTTAGTATCTTGTTCTTTCCTATATTTTCGCATACTGGTGATGTGGCCTGCCCATCTCATTCGCTATTTCATCAGCGGACTGAACATAATTGGAAAATGCCTAATGGTGTGCACACCTCATTATCTCGTACCTTATCCTTCAGCTTATCCATGTCAGTTTTGCCAGATATCCCATGTGAAAAATGGTACAGCTTCATGGCTGCTGCATACGGTAGGGTCGGCAAAATAATGACTTTGTAGATCCTCAATTTTCTTTGACAGCCTGATGCTTCCAGCATATTTTTAGTAGTCTGCAAATGCCACAGTTCCATTAACAATCCTAAAGTTAGTTACGTCACCAATGTGAACTACACGTGACAAATTCACATACTCAGGATATTGTGTTCACTGCACGTGGCAGTCATTTCTACAGTATGTACCAAATACTTTATAGTACAAAATATAAGATTGGACCTTAAAGCCTGTTGAGTGTTTTTCATTTCTATCGGGAAAGAAAAGAAACGTAAAAAATATAAACGTATAAGCGGCCAATTACAAATTAATAATGGAATGCCCACTTTCGTCAGCGGAAGAGAAGTTGAATTTAGAACCAGTTATTATTAGAAATCTAATTCACTTTGAATGCCAGTAAACATTAAAATTTTACTGTATTTGTTTCCAAACTACAGATCAAAGGAGAGTGGGGCTTAAAATTTAAAAGAATGTTGTATTTTCCAATACATCCTCCTTTAGTGTAATTTAATGGTTGGTTTAAAATAATGGCAGTGAAATGGGTGAAACACAATTTACAATCTTCTCACCATGAGTCTTTAGATATATCTGCTATGGTATTACGAAAGTTCGAAATATTTTGAACTACTGGATCCTACGTTTTACGGTAACTCTGTAGATGAGATGACGCAATGATCTAATACATTTAACTTGGTCAAGACAACGTCCATTACCACAGTACAAGGCACAAAATTGCACCTAATAAACATAACGGACATACGATAGCAGTCTTCATGAGCGCTTGAAAATGATGTCCTAAATACATGAGATTGTTCACACTTCAAACAGTTTAAGTTATTACATTTTTGACACCTACATTCAACATAACAACGTTGAATATATTTTAAATACTAGTCTGTGCATGACAAAATACATATAGTAAATGTGACTGCATATATGACTGTGGTCTCTACATATATAATGTGACTATTGACGGTATTGTTATGAAAACACTATTAAATTCATTAGATCTCAATAAATATTGCTAACATATGTGAAGAATACAAAACGTTATATTTTCCGCTATTTCTTCCTCCTGTACATGCATACATGCATATATAAAAAGATAAACACATAGCACACACATAAATACATAAATACATACATAGATAGATAGATACATACATACATACATACATACATACATACGTACGTACGTACGTACGTACGTACATACATACATACATACATACATACATATAGAAAATCATGCATATACATACTCTCCGGTGAGGAGTGGTGCAGAATCTATTAAATTGTTGTTCCTGAGTGGAATAGACAGAACAGGTTTAGTTTAGCCCATGTAATCGTTTTGTCTGGCCATTTATGAGTCAGTAAGACTTATCACACGATCTTCGATCATTTTTATAGACCGAAAATTAAAAGCAAGTTTTCTAAATACTGCATATCTTCTTAAATTTATTAAATGGCAGGTTTTATACATTTAAAATAGTTTTCGATAAATTAACTATGAACCAATGAAGTTGTTAAAAGATAACCAGAGGATTCAGGGATTAATGTTCTTAATTGATGCATCTGCGTTTAAATATATGCTGTCTAGGTCTTGTGAAGTAGCAGGAAAGAATCTTCACTCTATACAGTCAAAACTGCATTTAAGGTATGATAAAACTACAAAGGTAATAACGTTTCATCCCGATCACAATGTTCTGGCATTCTTGCCTATACCTCAAAATCATTTTAGGTTAGGTATTGTGGTTCCTATATAGTTGAAAAGAAAGTAAATAAATTGAATTACATCTTCAACATTCCTGCAAGGCGGAAATAGAAGCAACCATGCCACAAAACTATGTTCAATGAGTGTGTTGATAGAGATAGCGCTGTTAATCAGTCAATGTATTTGTATCTGTCATACACAATGAACATTAAATGATGGTGTTCTGCCGGACTGTGGAGACTGCTGTTTTTCCAGTCTTCGAAGTTAGGATCTGAAACAAAATTTTCTTTTCCACAGTCCCGATAAAATGAATTAAAAAGCAGTTATTGTGAGAATGCGAGCTATTCTCTCTAGATATTCCAACCCAATCAAACCAATTCAACCATGATTTTGAAATTGTCAGCCATTTTTACAGGATGAATTCTCTTAGATTTTTACAGTAGAGACGCAACAGAAAATGGCGGCTCGTCTGGCATAAGAGTTTCAAATATATTTCAGAAAAATTATTTACAATATTTAAAACAATCAGCTTGTTCTAGAAACTTCTTATTCCTTCTTAATTTCACACAGTGAAGACATCAAACTTTCACAGTGTCTTGTAGGTTGGAGAGTTACTCATCCTACCCAGGAGGGGCTTGAATCTTTACTTTTTTTCCCATTTGGACTATATTTGTGGACATACAAAAATTAATGAAAGTAGACAGCTAATTAATTGAAGAGTTCAAATATTATATCCCTAGTGACGTAAATATTTACTATGATGTAAACCATGATGGAATACGTTGCCTGCACAGCTGACGACTATTCCTTGAGTCACGAAATTTAATTTCTCAATAACCTTTCCTCGCAGCAGGTCCGTTTTATGAATCAATCACGAACTGCAACGTGATGGCTAAATGGGTTGCTGTGAACGATTTTCGGACAAAATCAGCTTTTAGAAATATTCGGAATCATGTTTAGATTCTTTTACTAGCATATGCTAAGGTGTTATGTACAGGCATTCCTTTGAAAGACTGTAAATCAACCTGAGAGTGTCAGGAGAGAAATTCCAGTTGAAATTTATTAAATTTCCAAAGTCCACTATATATTTTATCTTTTGCTGAGTAAGTGTGTCTTATGTTTGCCAGCCCACTCAGAGAAATATGTTGCTCGAGATTTGGCATCTCAGAGTTTTCCCGTCTATTATGTCAATAGTGTACCTAATAAATTGTAGGCATCACTGTCAGTAGTTGCCATTTTTATTAGCAAGCTATCTAATTTTTGCACAGTTCCTATCAGGGTATGTCAGTTATGATGCAGGCTTAATCATCCCACTTTAAAATACAGATTTAAGATCATATTTTATGCAACTATTTGCTTACTTATAGCAAATTAATCAACTAGTATCCAATTTCTGCGATATTCTTTTGATTTCATCTTATTTATTTCCAAATAATCGTTCCCTCAAATAATGCAGTGGATATATATGCTATAATTTTGGTCTAAATCAGAGCCAACTATTTGTTTCAGCTTTAGGCAGACTAAATTTTGTTATTAAAATGTATCAGGCCACTGCTCCAGAACATTGAATTATTGTTCCCTAATATAAGTCCAATACACAGCGGTATATATCGCGGTAAATTTATATGAGATCTGACTATCAGGCATATTTTTCTATTCATCTAGACCGCCATCTGCCGTTTATGAGAACTGTACCACAAAGGCTTACAATGTGCATTCTTACTATTACCACAGGTGCTAATTAACGTCTTTGGATAGTAAACATCAGTTAAAGCGTTCAAGGTGTTTAATGTGATTTTGAATCCACGTGTGGACACTATTACGTTATTATGTTTTGATTCGAGTCTGGGTTTTAGTAAATGTAATTTGGAAACATAATTAGAATTATGCCCACAACCACGTTTCATGGTACATAATAGATTTCAATCATGAAAGCTTTCGCTGTAACTAGACAACCCAATCCATGTATTCTAAGGTGAGCAGCAACACACAGACAAGCTGCACTAGACGTTGTATAAAAGAGGAAGCAGCCATGGTTTAAAGTGTAAGAAGTGGCGAAAGGAAAGAAGAGAGATATATATGCCACATAATTTGGTGTTCGGGTTACTCCGCTCAACAGAGCTTAATGTGCAAATTTGTATCATTGGTATTGTGCAACACCGAAGTAAAATTCCATAAATGATTTACATATACAAGGAATCGGGTATCTCAAGGCTATTAGCTATACGTTTAGTTTTCATTTTCGCTCAAAACCGAGAAATCCACTTATTGTTATTCCTTTGTACATGAGAAAGGGAAAGTAGGAAACAGAAGGGATTTTCATGGAAGAGTAATACATGCTTAATTTATTTAAAATGGTACTATTTTTGGAAGTGAATGTATGTCCCCAGGAGGCGTGTTAAGTTTGAATAGACGGATATTGTCAGTAAAATTATTTCGAGCTCGTTTGCATTTAGGCATTGGAATTACAAAAGTGGTCATTTATATTTTTGACAAAAAACATTGTTTTAAAGTTATTGTGAACTCATTCAGAGCCATTTTTATTATATGATAGTTATACATGGAGACGGCTGGTAGATTAACCTTTTCATGACTATTGATACCACAGCACAATAAATATTAGTGGTATTAATTCGGGATACTCTTCATTTTTATACTTGCGATATAATATTTGCTAATGATATTAAGTTTATGTATTTGAGAAAGATTTTAGTGAAATTTTACAATGACATCTGAAGTGAAAAACTTATAATTCTACAAAGGATGGGTTAGAGTCTTTGAAAATGTAGGAGTTGATTGAACTTGACAGATATTACGATTTTTCTGAAGCGAAAATTATTTGACAATGCATTAGATAAAGAATATTTTCGTTCAGTATTTGGAAGAAAATAATTTTTCTATAAAGGAGATTTATTTGTTTGTTTCATTTGTGAGCCTGTGTGTGGTTTAGGAAATTAAAACTAATTACAATTAACAAATCCAGATGTAATTAGAATAAAGAAAACTTTTTCTCAGGAGAAAGTAAAGCAAATGAAAAGAAATAGAGATACATGCAGTGTCACAGAGAGAAAACGAAAAGAGTGCCAGATGCAGAGAAAGAGAAGAGATAAGAAGAAAAAAGAAGAGAAAAGAAGAGAAGAGAAGGAAAAATCAATTTCATGGAGATAAAGAAAAGATATAATTTAATCACGTTCTAAAACGTGCTGACATTTTAAATGGTTAAGAAAGTATGAGCTTTAATTTCCTCAATTTCCAACAATTGCACTTTGTTATTACAAAATGTACTTGATGGAAAAGCTCATGAAATCAACACTTTATTGTCGTTACTGCAAATTGATGATTATAAAGTGGTTAAACAATGTAGCTTGAAGGGATATGAGTTGGTACCTGAGGCATATCGATACATGTTCAGGATTTTAGAAAATAAACAGGCCAAACCCATATAAAATTTGATAGAAAAAGATGAACCAATTGCTATGTAATATTCAATCAAGAAGGTTGATCAAGATTACAATGACCGCTGACATCTCAATAGTTCAATAAAGATATCAGTAGTGATATAAATAATGATCTTGATGAGCACAAAGGTGTACACTTTGGAATGCTGCTCATGATTATTCCTTACCTAAGTACGTTTTAGTTTTGTCAATAAGTCTTTACCCATTTGTCTTTCGGTACAATTATCCTGTCAGTCTCATAAGGGTACATCGATATCTCAATCTGGCACAACGCTTAGAAATTAGAATTCGGGTGAGACTGAACATAAATATATATTTCTTCCTGCGTACATATATTGTAAGCCAAAAGTGCACATCCTTTTTAAACGTTACAGATGAAAACATCTGCAACCGAATAAAGAAAGGGCTTTTCCAAACGCTCTTCTTTCAAAGAGTTTGGTATTGAATGCAATACCTTTGTCGTGTCTAACGAAACCAAAGTATTATATTGGATGGTGATTTAGTAACCAGTAATTGCTGTGCATTCTGCCAGGCATAACCCTATTAGAATATTGAGGAACGCAAGATCATCTCAGAGTCATTTGTTATCAGGTCAATTTTCTTTGAGAAATCTTCTTTTAATGACGAGGTATATAGTGTGGCTTTGGTAGTGTTTCTCTCGATTTTATCAATTTCATCAGATTTCGTATTATAACCCGTGACTAACGGAACCACTTCTTTACCCCAATAAAGGTATTATTTCATTACAGGCAAATACTTTGCTAGATAAAAGGTTGCGGTTAATGAACGTGAATGTGCAGTTACCATTTCTATTACTAAGATATTTCGTGCGAATGATGTTGATCAAGAAGTTATTTCTTATGCTGATGCATTTATTGGTCAGTTTTGTGATGACATTAGGTTTACTACTAGTTATCAATCAATATATATTGATCACAGTTATCCTCTTTTTACTGCTTATTCTCTGTATTCTAATCGGGGTACAGAAAGACAAGAACCAAGTATCAAACAGGAACAAGATCCTGCGATCTCGTGTTTACTACAGAGAGCCTTTTCCGAACTTGAAGCCACATAACTCAGTTTGATTTTTTATTAATAATTGGGTCCTCAATGATAAAAGTAAGTTATCAAAATTGGTGTTCCAATGTCATATTGATAGAAAATTCTACGTTTAGCCCATGAAACTCCCTAGGCGTGTCATTTAGGAATCAGTAATTCCACAATACATTGATTCATTTCTATTAGCGGAAAATTGAAAGTTTTATTTCTAAAATAAATGTAGATCGTGTGACACTTGTCTAATGATAGAAAACCCCAATCAGTTACTACCTAAGGGTCGTTTCCAACCTATTATTGAATTTAAGGAACCAATCAGCAGATTTATTTTGTGTCGGTCCTTAACCTTTGAACAAGACAGGCAACCAATATGTGTTGACCAGAGGCAATTCCTTTCAGCAATATTAAAAATCAAACCATTTAAGAAAAACTGAGTGCTCGCGTTACATTTTCAGGACATAAACCTGTAGACGGTTAGGTTAGGACCTTCTCTGAATTCGTAGCTTTCGTAAGTTAAATGCAGATGATTCAATATTTGGGTCCTTGTCCTTAGCATCCCTCCGTCTGTGGGAGACGATGATGTAGCATTAGAGTAAGCCTTGGTTTATCCTTCTTTCTAGCTCTCTTTCCAGCTTGTTTTATGTTTCTGTCTTCTTCGGCTTTTTGAACAGGGAGTTCAAAAAGCCGAGGCAGACAGAAACATAAAACAAGCTGAAAAGATGTGCAGAAAGACGGCCAACATCAATGTGAACGACTGGGAGAGCTGTGCAAACGACCGTTCTACCTGGTGCTTAGCTGTCAGGCTCCTTGCCTGACAGCTAAGCGCCAGGTGGAACGGTCATTTGCACAGCTCTCCCAGTCGTTGACATTGATGTTGGCCGTCTTCATGTCTTTCTTGCAAACATCTTTGTAGTGCACACGTGGTCGTCCAGTAGGTCGTGCACCTTCTGCTACCTCTCCATATAACAGGTCCTTGGGAATGCGGCCTGTGTCCATTCTCTTGACATGGCCGAACCAGCGATGGCGCCTCTTGCTGAGAATGGAGAACATGCTGTTCATGTTGGTGCGTTCTAGAACCTCTGTGTTGGTTACTTTGTCCCGCAACTGGATGTGCAAAATGCGCCGCAGACACCTCAGGCAGAAGCTGTTGAGTTTCCTCTCGTGTCGTGCAGAGGTGCTCCATGTTTCGCTGCTGTAGAGGAGTAAGGTGAGCGCACAGGGTTGGTACAGACGCAGTTTGGTCTTCTCGGTGAGGTTGGGGTTGTTCCAGACCCTCTGGTTAAGTCTGTCCATCACTGCTACTGTCTTGGCAATCCTGCCGTTCACCTCAGAATCAATGGAGAGTGAGCTGGAGATGTTGGACCCGAGGTATGTGAAGTTCTCAACAACTTCCAAGTTGTACCCATCGATGGTGACAGAGGGAGGGGAGTTTGCGTCCTGCGCCTTGACGTTTCTTTTCTTCAAACTGATGGTCAGTCCAAATTCCTAACAGGCGTGGGAGATGCGGCATACCAGCTGCTGAAATTCATCATCCGCGTGTGATATCAAGGCTGCATAGTCGGCTAAGAGCAATTCACGGATGAGTACCTCTGTGACTTTAGTCTTAGCACGGAGACGGGCGATGTTGAACAGCTTGTCGTCAGCCCTAGCATGGCTGTACACTCCCTCGTTAACAGTCCTTGAAGGCGTACTGGAAAAGCATGAAGAAGAAGATGGCGAAGAACGTCGGCGCAAGGACACAGCCTTATTTGACTCTGCTGATGACTGGGAAGGTCTCCGATGTTGCGCCACTGAAGCACAATGTGCTGTGGATGTTCTTGTGGAACGACATGAGGACGGCAAGTAGACGTGGGGAGCAGCCGATATTCTGCAGGAGTCTGAAGAGTCCACTCCGACTGACCAGGTCAAACGCCTTCGTCATGTCTATGAAGGCAATGTAGAGGGTTATCTGCTGCTCGCCACAATTCTTCTGCAGCTGGCGTAGTGAGAAAACCATGTCTACAGTTGACCTGCCAGCTCGAAATCCACACTGGGACTCTGGGTAGAAGCGTGAGGCTAGGATCTGCAAACGCACCAAGGCAACACGGGCGAAAGCCTTTCCAACGATGCTGAGGAGGGTGATTCCCCGGTAGTTGTTGCAGTCGCTACGGTCTCCTTTGTTCTTGCACAATATGACGATGTTGGCGTCACGCATGTCCTGTGGGATGTATCCCTGTTCTCAGCAGAGGCAGTGGAGTATGTGTAGGGGCTGGAGCAGTGCTGGTTTCCCGCTTTTGATGACTTCAGGCGGAATGCCGTCGCTTCCATTAGCCTTCACACAGGCAAGGCAATCGATAGCTTTCCCGAGCTCTTCCAGAGTGGGCTGTGTCTAGTTCCTCTATGACAGGCAGGTTTGGAATGGCGTCCAGGGCAGAATCATTAACATTGTTTTGGGTTGCATATAACTCGACATAGTGCTCAACACATCGCTCAGTTGTTTCCCTGGTCTGTGATGATTTTGCCAGTCTTGGACTTGAGGGGGCGGTCTTGGAGGTGGATGGGCCTGTCGACTTATTCATACCCTCATAATTTCCTCTTGCATCCCCGTTGTCAGCAGCTGTCTGTATACTGGTGCAAAGGTGCAGCCAGTAGGTGTTGCCACAGCGGCGGGCAGTCGTTTGGGCGTTGTTCGTTGCAGTCCTGTGGGCTTGTAGTGTTTTGGGGCTAGGTGTAGCCTTGTATGACAAGAGGGCTTTCCTCTTTGCCACAGTCACGGGCTCCATCTCCACCCAGTTTGCCTCATACCAGTCGACATTTATTCGTTCCGTCTTCTTGTAAGCTGTGATGGCTGAAGTGTACACAGAGTCATGGAGGTAGGACGACTTGGAGTCAATGGTGTCATCAGGTGTCACTTTGGTGAGAGTTTCCTGCAGTTTGCTGATGAACTGCTGTGTTTTCTCTGGGTTGCTTGCACAGCAGGTGTTGCGTGGGTGACCCTTCTCCCTGGCGTGGTTCAGCATCTCGGGTATTATTCGCACCTTACTGGCCACGAGGGAATGGTCCGTGTCTCAGTCGGCACTGTGGTAGCTGCAGGTGAGGAGGACATTGGCCAGTTCATCACGTCTGGTGATGACGAGGTCTAGCTGGTGCCAGTGGCGTGAACTGGGTGTCTCCATGACACCTGGTGGATCTCCTTGCATTTGAAGAAAGAGTTGGTCACACATAGGCTGTGGGAGGAACACATCTGCAGCAGTCGCTGACCATTCTCGTTGATCTTGCCCCTTCCGTAAAATCCGAGACAGGTGGACAAGGCCTCATGGTCAGCTCCCACTCTAGCATTGAAGTCTCCTAGTAAGTAAAGGCCTTCGTTTTGGGGGATACTGGATATTGCCTGATCCAGAGCCCCATAGAACTTGTCTTTCTACTCGTGGGTGGAGGAGGAGAGGGTTGGGGAGTACACGCTTAATATGTTGACCGGGCCCAAGGATGTTGACAGCCGGATGGCAAGGATTCTCTCAGTATCTGACGGCGGAGGTTCAATGAAGGCGACTAGCGTGTTCTTTACGGCAAAGCCTACACCGTGCTGCCTAGGTTCATCCGAGTTCTTCCCCTGCCAAAAGAATGTGTAATTGGCGTCCCTGATGGTGCCTATGTCAGCCAGTCGGGTCTCCTGGAGGCAGGCAATGTCGATGTTCGAGGTTTGTTCAGTCGGGAGAGTTCTCTGTCTTTAATGGCAATCTTCCGTGCATCGTCGATCTTTTGTAGGTCAGCGGTCAATCAATGACACATGATCCTGCTGTTCCAGGTTGCAAAACGAAGAGCTGGTATCTTCTTATTTCTACTTTGAGTCCTTCCTGGTGCGGAGTTTGTGGCCCACTTGTCGAGATGGTTCTCTATTCTCTACGCACCCAGTGAAGCAGGCAGGCCATGACGGGCAGTACTTTACTAACTGGGGGCTACTCAGCTTGAGGCGGGCGGTAGCTATCCAGTGAGACATGGTGATCTCTTCCACCGTCAGAAGTAACCCCTGGCACCAAGCTCTACGACAATCGAGGTTTGACTTAGAACCAGTAAACTGCTACTACACGTGTTGTGCCGACGCCGTACGACGACGCCGAAGTGTCCTTTCTAGTGGAGCTACGAAGCCTGGGCAGGGCGCTATAGAGAATCAGCTGTTGTCCATGCAGCAGATCCCCCTCTCCACGAAGCTGGTGGGCCCAAGGGAACGACGAATGCCGATACAGCTTGGCACCAACGGCGTTGCAGGAGTTGCCTGAATGACGTTGAAGTCAATGTCAAACAGGCCTAGGGACTCCGTCTCCGGATTTTCTGTCGGGGTTTACTCCATTAGCCTTTCCCATGACTGTCTATAGCCGCAAGGAAGCAGAGGTTTGGAATCGGAGTTTTTCTTCTCCTAGATGAGCTACCATCCAAAGTTTACGAGTCTCATCTATCCGAAACAACTGGTTTTAAGGCGCCAGTGGCCCGCCTTCACCCCTTCTCCTGTTAGTGGAAAAAGTGCCCCGCCGGACTTCAAAGCTAAGCCACTCGCGAATTCCAGGAGCTTGATTTCATTTGACAGAGGCAATCAGAGACGTAAGCCGTAATGGGCATTTCTGTAGGAGTGGGGCGCTTGTCTCCCTGCAATGTCAACCTTAGACCACTGATGATTTAATATTTGGATATAGCTGGATATTTATGGGTTGGTTTAGTTTTTGCCATTATTTGTAACCTCTGGCTATGTTCGGAAAGAAATGCAATATCACATGAGATGTTTGATAAATTTAAGGCCACACTTAAGTTTCCATTATTCAAAATATATGTTCATGCTAGCGATGTTTGGATTGATTGATTATTGACTCAAGAAGACAAACGTTGTTTTGAATATCTAGTGTGATAGTTCTGTATTAAATTAAATAATCAGCAAACAAATCATTTTACAATCAAGAAAGAAAATAAAAATTTCTTTCATATTGAGCCTCCAACATACTGAAATGTACATTAGCGTCTTCTCTAATGAACTTATTCAGTGATCACAAGCCCATAAATTTCATTATTTAAATCCAAAACAACAACCAGAGCTTGTTATGGTTGAATTTGATGTTGCTGTATAAACATGTTGACATCAGGCGCACCAAGATAAATACAGCCTGATTCCAGATACACTTTCGTGTGTAGTTATGTTAATGATTTCACTCTCTTGTGTTCCTATCGGGTATGTTACGCCTACTCACATGTTTGCGTCCTCTTAATTATCAGTCCCCATATAATACTTTGGGATATTTTCTGCAGTAGCTTTCTATATTTGCTGGGTCGTATTCTAGCTTTGGATACTGATTATGCCACGATGACTAGATTTATGTGCCCATTTAGTTGCATTGTAATGCTTTTTTCTGTTAAACGTGATTATTACAGCCAGCAATTTAGTCAAGATTCCATTCTTAACTAAAACAGACAGCAGACTCATTTCATCAACTAAAGCAAGAAATTTGAAACCTAGATTCGTTTTAGCAATTGTAGTCCCAGCTGAAAGATTAAGGAACACTGATTTTATCCATATACTTCGCAATTATTAATTAGTCACCATGAAATGACAGATATGCATCAAGATATTTGAAAAGCTGACCTTCGTGATTGAGACTTTTTATCCATTTAATTGTACGAGAATGAGTATTTACTTCTCGGTCTGCTGTTAATTACCACATAAACAGCAGATGTGTTACATTTTCGGTTATCGATAATGCTTTGAATGACATTCTGGCGGTTACTCATTAGGCGAATTGTGCCTTTTATTTCCAAACCACCTCTCAAAGAAAATCGCACAAGTTATAATATTAACAATTAACGCCTTACTCACCTACGGGGCACGTACAAATATTACTCTTAAAATGCAATTGATCAGTTAGAATAGCACTATTTATTAATTATTTGTCAAAACTATCTTTGCTAACACCGTGTAAAAATAGTTTTTGTTTGTGGATAGTAAGTGTTTTTTCCTAATTGTGTATGCCTCAAAAGTATAGAATATGGTCATTATTCCCTAAAAAGCTTTGCTTTTGTGACCAGGACAGTGATATTGTAAAATTTACCCATTTTCCAGACCATTCCAGGTAAATTGATCGCTGAGTAAACTTGGAGAAACGTCTAGATCTTTCTAGAACCTTCCAGTAATATAAATAGAAATATGGGTACGAGGCCTTGATCCCACCAGTTCAGTTTGGTTCCAGGTGCCTAAGTTGATACATATCTGCATTTTTCTGAGATGCAATTAAGAGGCTGCAAGCATCCGGAAGACGCATTTTGTTTTGTCTGCGGCCAATGTATCAACAAAAGAGCGAAAAAGTACTACATGGAAGCATCTGCTAAGATGTGTGAGGCCTACAAGGCATACTTTATCATGCCTGTAGGGATCAAGACAAACTCTGAGAACCTCATTTTACCTACGATCACTGCCGCAAAATGTCTGGAAGGTAAGATGGACAATCGTTGCTCTAAATTTTATGTAATAACATGAGTTACAATTTTTAAAATCGTAACAGGTTTTATTTTTAAACTGTTATACAATTTTCAATGTTACTGAAACTATATATTATATAGGAAACATGTTGCAAGATATCTTACACATTAGTCATGAGATAAATAAATGTATTTTAGTAGGATGGTACAGAGGAGAAAAGTGCAGTGAAGTTCGCTATCCCACGTATAGGTCGGGAACCCACTACATCTGCTGATGGACCCTTACAAACGTCAGTTTGGCAAGAATGCACCTGATATCACGTACCTGGACCTGCCTAAATTCAATGCCCCGGTGCCACACTGCCCTGAGCTCCCCGTACCCACTCCTTCGCAGAGAGAGTCAACTGTCTTTAGAAGAGATCAGTAAGACAGAGAACGTGAAATACGTTGTATATCCAGATGATAATTTCAGAGGTGAAGTTCAGGAGAGAAACCCACACTACCCCAGCCAAAAAGACTTCCACGACTTGATCAGCGATTTCGGTCTTACCAAGTCCAATGCCGAGTTTTTACATCTAGGCTCAAGCAGTGGAACTTGTTGGATGAATGTGTGTAAAGTCGCAGATCAGAGAAAGCGTCACCAAACATTTTGCAGCTTCTTCACCCGTCAAGATTGGCTCTGCTTCTTCCACAATGTGCACAGTCTATACGATGCAATCTGAATCGCCTGCAACCAGAATGAATGGCGCCTCTTCATTGACCGCACATCCAGGGGCATCAAAGCCGTGCTGCTACATAGTGGAAACAAGGACCGTCTTTTCCCTTGGCTCACTCGGTGCACCTGAAAGAGGATTACAATAGTATCAAGATCTAGCTGGACGCCTTGAAGTATGATGAGTACGGCTGCGAGGTCATCGGAGACTTCAAAACTATGGCATTATTGATGGGTCTCCAAGGCAGTTTTACCATGTTTCCCTGCTATCTTAACATCTGGGGCGTGCTACCACAGGCGGGACTGGCCACAGTGGACGGAGTTTTCTGTGGTGAGGAACAACATCAAGTGGGAGAAACAGATAGACCCAGGAAGGTGCTGATGCCACCATTTAACATGAACGAATATGTGTCTTTCGTTCACATAAAATGAAACACAACAACATGTGAATCAATATAATATGAATTTATACTGAAGTAATGCAAAAATGACCACCAAAGATTTCGAAGTAGTTTTTCGAGATTTACGATTATACTGTAAATCACTTTCACAAATCAGCCCCAAAATGTGGTCTTCTATCATGTTCTCGTTATAATGTCCTTTGATAGTGCATTCAAAGTCCAATCTAATCTGATGGAAGCGTTCGCCTTGCTCCTTCGAGTATGTTCGCATGTTCTCCTTGAATTTATCAAGATGAGCAACAAGGATTTGGACTTTGGCGGACATCCTTCAGCCCATTGTGATGTAGCTCTTCACCAGAGTCTCAACCAGCTCCGCATTGCTTTCAGCCTTGTGATTGCACAGGAAGCCCCAAACCACAGCAAAGAAGCTGTTCCAAGCCATTTTATCTTTATTAGTGATCTTCTTGGAGAATTCATTGCACTCCAGGACCTTTATGTGTTGTCCGACGAAGACAGAGGCTTTAACCTTTGCCTCAGACAGCTTAGGGAAGACGTCTTAAAGGTACTTGAAGGCTGTCGAATACTTATCTAGAGCAGCGACAAATTGTTTTATGAGGACCGATTCGATTTCTCATTCGAAATATATAAATTTCAAAATATCACTGTCCTGGTCACAAAAGTAAAGTCTGTGGGGAATGATAGCCATTTTCTATACTTCTTAGGCGTAAACAATTACGTAATAAAACACTTACTACCCAGGAACAAAAATTGTATTACATAGTGCTAGCTAAGAATCACTACCGATGCCCAGCTCAATTTTTGAACTTACCCGTGAGCAAGTTATTTCAAACTTCAGCATACTCGAGCCAAATTTGAGTTTGTCCCGAAAGTAATGCAAGACGATTTGTAAATCACCTCTTCAATTTTATTTTCGATTTATAACATAATTATACAAATTTATTTGTTGACAGCTGTTAGCCAATATGTCATTAATCATGGAATGAAAATAAAATGAAAATAGTTTAGACCCATACAGTTTGGTGCAGTATTTTTCATTCGGACTGAAACAGTTTCGTGCAGTATTTATCACCTTTATCTAATTTCAGCCAAATAAATACTTTAACGATTTACATTTCCATTTACTAGCGTAAGCTCTAAAGCATCCTATCCATTCTGTGTTCTTATCACTTGCTATAATGACGTGCTCGTCTTCCGATAGCTGGTCGTAAACGTCGTCAAAAATTGAGGTTATGTCACGATAGTGCCTAATAATCGTTGATGGCATGTGAGCACAGATTAATTATCTTAGTTTGTAAAATAAACAGTTTGATTTGCAGCCAAAATGATGTTGTTTATACCTTTCAGTGGTAAAATTATTTGTCAAAGTTGTTTTTTCTTAAAATATAATTGTTATTTCTAATATTTACCACATTTCATGGGCCAGTTGGATCTCATGTCTCCTTGCAACGGGTAACGGTTGCATATTTGGAATATTTATAGAATCGATCATAAACGACGCATTTGGGGATATCTTTTATTTGCATGCATGAATTTGGTGTCACAACTATACTAATAGAATACACTGGGAACTATTTTGTCTAAATAACTATTCCTTCAACATTCCTTAAAAGGAAATTGAAAACAGTCATCACAATTATTATGCATAGGTCTAGAAAAATACGAAGATCGTAAGTGTTGTTTTTGTTTCCAAAATCTTTTAAGGATATGGTAAGTGAGATAAAAGAAACGAAATATGTATTATATTATTGTAATTTTAAAAAAGTGATTTGACTCTTTGACCATATTACGAAAGATTTCTTATGAGTGGAAAGGATGCCATGGGGAAAATATAAATCCTCCTATTCTCCTATTTCAGTAAGCTATGACTTAATATTTACATGTGCATATAACTTTTCAAATTGTCTGCGATACAAGACCAGATAGATTATTTGGACCCATGTGTTATGGATATGATAATAGAAGGCACAACATATAGTTGACACTTCGTTTCGTATATACCCCTGTGAAAACTTTACCGATTTTGTGTTCCACCTGGTTCAATAGATTATGTTCTATTGTTGATAATTGGTGAGATTTAACAGATTGGGGTTGCCTGTGTTCCTTGGACTGATATTTTGTCACTGAAATTAATATTAACATATTATTCCATTCAATTGTATTGGAACCTAGTATTGCTGTTTCATAAGCATATTATCGGAGATTATGTTATCCATCGCAATAAATGAGTCTGTATTGATTGTTCTAGGGAAAAAAAAACTTATATGAATTGTAACAGCCTGAATTTATCACAGTTTATACTCCGATGTTATGGATCAGATAGTATTTGTGTAACAAGATAACCCGGTTAGATTTCGGATTTATAACAGAACACTTTTAATGCTGACACAAATACAATGTTTATTGATAAATTACTAAAATGAAGAATGAAATCATCATCAATACGTGAGTGTATAACATCCAAATATTGGACTAATTGACACAATCTGCACGAACCTAATAATGTAGCAAATGTGGATACAAGTAACTGACTCTGTACAGTACAACGACGTTAGATATCGATTCAAAGTAATTTCACGCGACGAAAAGAATGATCTGTTTTACTCAAATAGTCACAATTATTCACGTTAATTTCACACTATGAAACAAAATGTGTTTTACCCAAATATTTAAAATGATGTATCCACTCAAATATTGTAAAATGAGGTACTTTATTAAAATAGCAAAATGATAAATTGATGGGATAGACATCATGCAAAATATCTTTACACTTCTGAAGGACTGTGTTTAACAAACCCCAAAATTAACCCACGGCTAAAGGATATGGAGGTACACAAAACATTTCCGTCACTAGCATACTTGGCTACCAGTCACACTGGTCAATCAAGCAATCATCATTACAGGTAGTCACCAACCATCATTCAGTTCCTTGGTAAATAAAGCAATCAGTGGCCACCAATCAGTCGCAATGCTCGACCACCTACTACTCAACCAGGAGCAAAACTGTTCATTCAGCTCTACGGCTGCTATTGTCAGCTTTGTAGCTGCTATGGTCAACTTATATGGTCAGCTCTACAGCTGGCACCTCGTCGACTCTGATCAGCTGAAAATAATTATAACACCGTGTACTATGAATATCACGGGCTTACACTATAACAAGTAATGACGTTATATACAGTAAGCTATACAAATTACATTATCAGCACAGCATTATAAAGCAATAAACAGGTTCAGAAGGGAACCTACTTGTGTCCGATAAGAATGATATGGTACTAAACGTTTCTTAACAAGATGCAACTTTATTGCTAATATAGATCTCCTGATAAGTCATCTAATAAGAAAGAAAATATTTGAATTTACTACGCAAGCCACATTTACATAAAAATATACAAAAGTAAACGTGTTAGTACAATAGTTATAACTTATAATAGAAACAAGTATAAATAACTCACATACCCCTACAGCTGAAGATTTGCAAGTCCTTGAGGAGACTGCTCTCTGACAAGACGTTCCGTAATGTAAAGATGTCTTCCTACGGTGAGGCATTTATACACAGACAATGTAGCCCTACATCGTCTGTGCGCCTGATGAATCGGTTTTCCTCCAGAAAGCACATCGCTCGTGCGGCATGGGATGAACCGATCTCACTGTTTCGAAATATTTGTACTATATACATAAATCAGGTATCGCTGTACACAGAATACGAAACCCGAGTACAATGTATGTAATAAATAAAGGGATTTGTACAATTCCGTGACAGATTGATATTATTTAAAACAACAAAGAAGAAAAAACAAACCTTTATGAGTTTATGGCCATGGCAATGAAGTAGAATAATGTTGTTTCAATAATGAAACAATCCAGACACCGACGAAATTAATACCATGCATTTTTGATGAACAAAGTACATGTTCTCATAAAGTTGATACTTACTTTTGTAATGATTTGTTGAACAGTGATAATTTCTCTTCTTACAAATAGTATGAATTGTAACAAAGTTGCCACATCTAAAACGTGGTTATTATTTTGGTCATTTCAAACACAGTAAGATACCACTATGAGTGATTGTATTAATATTGAGCGCTATCCATCGTTTAATTATTTTTGAACACATTAGCAATATGGTAGTAAACGAACAAATGCTTACACCAAATATATTGTAAAGACAAAATTTGGAAACCACATAATATATCTTATGGTATATAATATATATAATTCTTATAAATTAAACATAATTTCTATACAGTGTGAAGTAGTATCGTCAGTCGCCTTAACTTCATGCGAGCTCTTTTTTGAGGTTATGATGGCATTAGCTGAGTCAGTACCGTTAGTTGACAGTGACGACAAGTGTTGATCAAATACACAACAATAAATCACAATTCATATCATATCCCATTTACCTAAAATTGCTGTTGATATAATAAGCGATTGATTTCGACATCTTAGCCTAAATGGCACATTCAAACTATACGTCACGTGGAATATATTTCGAGGGCATGAACCGTGGGCATACTTCCCAAAATGAGATTTTTTGACACACTCGGAAAAACCGTAGCGCCCAAATAATTTGGGACGTTTGCTACTTTTGTTAATAATGAATAAAAACGTTTATTATACACATAAAGGGAACTAATAAAAACAAAAGTGAACCAGAAACCCATTATAAAAATTGTCAAAAATTACGACATACGAAATTGTTTAATACGACACGTTTTTCATTCTATCCGTATCCGGGAAACTATTGAATATTCTGGTTATGCGATGAATATGTAACGTTACATAAAGATGTCGAAATTGACAAACTATACGTGATTTGTGTGAGGGAAAATGCAGACTAATAAACAGCTGTTGACTTATTAATGAATCACTGTATATGATTAGATCAGTCAAAACCATACATATTACAAAAGATTATGAGTAATGGTAGCATTGTCCATAGTGTTACATCTGATAGCCTATTGATTTGACACAAGGAAACATCGACATTTATTAAGCTATTTAATTTCAGTAACAAAAAGGATGTATTAAGGTTGAAACCAGTAGCTACATACGTGATACTACAATAAAACGCAAATATTTTGCCCACAAAAAAGTATTAACTGTTACTTGTTTTTTTTTTCAACATTAATGATCAAAATATTTAAGGAGAAAAGATATTACGTTGGTTCCAATGATTTGTATAATGTGCATTTTCCTTCAATTATAGCATGTGACAATATCAATGGGCAACATCACAGATATCCGCATGTTTTTGTTACAGGCGACATTGACCATAGAAATTTTTTAATAGTAGAGTTAATAACGTAGAAACCTAGAACATATTAACAATTACCAAATGTTTCTGCCTGTACCTAATTTTTGACAACCATTTTCTTTGAAAGAAAAGAAAATATTAGCATATGAGAGTGATGAGAAAGCTTGGCAAAATTGCCACACCTTCATGTAGCTAAAATGATGAGGTTACATCTACATTTTAGTAGCATTAATTAAAAACATAAGTTTCATCATAAACGTTAGTACAATGGCTAAGCTTTGGTTTGCTCAATTTCAGTCGAAATGATGGCAATAAACACGTAGGCAAACATGTAAAAAGAGCAACAGGTTATTAGAAGGGATTGCAAATTAATCCTATGCCAGTATATAGATTATGTCAAAAACATTACCAGTTTAAAAGGTTATATTACATGACCAAAAGAATAGATTGTTTCAACGAATTCCAGGGTTGACTGTGCTGATGTCTCCATATGTATGAAGCTCCATCAGTGATGTTGTATCACCATGGCATTGTGCAAAACTCATTTAAATGAACTCAAAATACTCAAGAGTCCAAAGTCAATGCGAACATTTGTAATTCCAATAGCTAATCCAATCAAATTGTTCTCTCAAACTATATCGAATCATTAATAAAAGAAATAGAAATTAATTAATTTTCCAATTATTCACTTCATATACATCCTACGACTCCACGTATCCAAGGTTTCTTACCCGATTAATGTCGCTATTCTTACCAAATGACATGTTTTACAATACATCTACATAGCAAAAGATCCCTCTATACTTAGTCAACCGATTGGAATTCCCATAAACTTGTAAACAAGCTAATTGTAAAAATAGAGATTAAGACTTGTAAACACATATTCACATATCATTGCAATCTGCAGCCATATACCAAAGTTAAGACACATTATAGATAAACTTACCAGTACCAAAATTGCCTAAAATCAGCAATCGTTTTTTTATTTTTTTATTTCCACGGGTCAGGGTCCCATTGTTAGCTCTTGTGTCATCCATATTTTTATTTCTATATGAAATGTTCATCAATTTGATTTATATAGCATGAAGTCGTTCGGCGCAAAGATTTTCACTATATTTTTCACACTGAGAAACACTGATGTATTGCCATGAAAACTTTCATTTTTAGTAATGGGGAAGATTTTTTAGCATGAACATTATACTTATCAGTATTTCAGAACTAATTCAACATTACTTGAAGATATTAGTTCAACTTCTAGTTTTAATTTATTTAACATGAAATCATTAAATGTGCTGTTCTCACTGGGAAAGATTTATTTATTCAGCTTGTACTGATGGTATAAAGCTGGATGACATTGGAATATGAAATTTTTCATTATATGTTTTTACTGGAAACATATTCTTTATTTTACACCAAAATCTTTAATATCGAAATTCAGTGATCTACGTCTGACATTAAATTACTCTTTGGCTTCAATTTTGTTATGTATATTTTTATTTTTATAACTTTTGGTACATTACACTACCTATATTATGCAAACGTTTTGTTCATGACTGTAATTTGTTGTGATTATCTATAAAGAAGTTGTTACATAATCCAATGAGCACTTTCTATTTCCACTAAATAATCAAAACCTCTCAAAGAATATCTGAATACCACATAAAACAAATTCCGCAGAATGTATGTTACAACAAGAACACAAGAGATAAGATATGTACTTAAACACAGGCAGAAAGGTAAAACACGCATTAAACCCTTACTTATTACGTGACAAATTGCAAATCCATAACATCGTAGAAAAATCCACATGACTTAAACCGTCCAATACAAGCTTAATATTGTCAGATACATCTTTACCGACCTATCTAATAAAAAGGCCAGAAACTTGTAAACATATTTACTAAAAATTGAAATATAAATAAATGTCAGTAATAATGTAAGCACCCATTTCTACAGCCTATGTTATTTTACGATTTTAATATCTAAAAATACTTATATGTACGAAATTTCAGCTAAGGACATTCACTAAAATTTACAGCCGTAAATAAATCATGGTAAAAATTTAGATACACATACCACATCCACTCATAAAGAAAATAAAGATGTATGCAATACAGCTTTCTTTTCCGATATATATCAAATACATAAATGATAATAATGGTGAAATTACATAGAACTTTATACTGAATGCAACAATATATATATATATATATATATATATATATATATATATATATATATATATATATATATATAGAGAGAGAGAGAGAGAGAGAGAGAGAGAGAGAGATAGATAGATAGATAGATAGATAGATAGATAGATATGTGTGCGTGTGTGTGTGTATATATAATAAAGCAATTTACAACTCCTATACAAGTGAAAGTATATCTGTGATGTACCGAATGTTGAAGCTGTATTCTTGTAACATCGAACTCCACCCCTGCTATCTCTGAGTTTTATTCTTAATTGTGTTAATGAAAGTAAGGGGGTTGTAATCATTCAATCAAGTAAACGGCGAAGTAGCTAAATTAGTATTCGCTACAAAATGTTTGAAAAACAAAATTAGAATCACACATTCCTGCTCGATCGTAGAACAATTTCTTTGGCGCTTAATCAATCTTTTTAGAGGAATAGCACACTGAATACTCCATGCTATTTTCATCTTTCTGAATGAATACGCCTCCAGACTCTACATTGCTTGCATCAACATAGATTTAAATGGTTGGTTGAAATCTGGATCGGAATAAACTGTGTACTTTTAAGTATAGCCCTTAATTTATCGTTAGCTTCATGATATTTGTCAGACCACCAAGGAAATGTGGACTTCTTACTCAATACATTGATCAGGGATTCACCAGTTATCGGGTAAAGAATCACAGCATCGATAGTCACTAGTGGAATTTTAATGAAATCGAACTACACTCACTGAACAAGAATAGATCATTAGTTGAAGTTTTATCAGACAAAAATTGTGTGAAGATGATTTTGGATTTTTAAAGTACCTTTAATAATTTTTCAATCATTTTGCTGCGATGCTACGATGTCATAAGTTGGCAGTTTATAGTGATGTCTAGCGTCGGTGCTTTATGCAACAGACAAGTAACATGGTGTTCCACCCAATCACATTATCCTGACACCAGGCCAGCTAGTCCTAACACTAACCTTTTGATTCTCACCGGAGCAATCTCAGACGAATGTAACATATCTGATAATAAATGACTGAGACGTTCATGTATCAATTAACATTTTAAAAAGGATAGACTTGGCCGAATCACCCGAGAGGGATATAAAACCTTGCGACATGAATGGTACATACTTCTTCACAATAAAATAAGAGTAATGTTTGATTGATCCAACAATTGTATTGGTTGGAATGCAAGATCACGACCTTGACCACGGTGAAACAAGATCATTTTGAACAGACATGTCTGTATTATGCTGCGTATTTTTTTTTAACTTTAAGCAATCAGAAATAACGTGTCCTGCTTTCTTGCAATAAGTGCGAAGAGGAATAGATAAGGATTTATAATTAGTCATATCGTTTGATTTTTATACTTTGGGCCAGATTCAAATTGGTAAATGTTTTAGATACTTTAGGAACCTGCTGAGAGGAAAACCTATTGCCAAATGCAATTTTGTGAGTCAAGAAATAGTAATCCGCTGTACGAGTAGTGTTCTACTAACTGTCCACTGGTGTTCATCAAGGTAAATCTTGACGTAACTGTGTACGCCTTGAACTCTTCGACTAATATGTGTTGTCTAAGTTTGTCATAACTTTCATCAATCGTTTTAGATGCACATCACCTGTCAAATAGATTTTTTCCATAGCAAACGCGACGCCTCTGTCGCTAGGTCTCTGGTACCAACTCATAAATTTTCAAACGCCTTCCTTGACCAAACCATAATCATTATTTGCCTCTAAGTAAATCTTGTAATCACAAAGTCATGTGCTCCTTTGGCCATTTTGAAATCTCGGCTATAATTTTACGTCATATCCAGACAAGGCTGAAAAAAATCGCCTATGCCCTTTCCAAAACTTTTGATTCAGAACCTCCCAAAGGCAGAGCTGAAGAGAAATGGGATCACATCAGAGAGACCGTGTACAGCACAGCCACGCGGATCGTTGGTAAGAAACAGTCAAACAACAACGACTGCTTTGAGCTAACTCTGTCACACTCATGCCAACCATAGAAGAACGCCGAGTTGCTCACCTGCAATACAAACGATCCCCCTGCAAGAACACACTACAGCATACAGGTCTACCAGAATCAAAGTGCAGAGTTCAGCATGGCCGTGCGCTAATGATTACTGGCTTCAGCTCTGTCAGAGCATCCAGTCAGCAGCAGATATCGGAAACATCAGAGGCCTGTACGATGACATGAAGAAAGCAATAGATCCCACAAAGAAAGTGACAGCACCACAGACGTCTGCCGTAGGCGCGACTATCCACAACAAGGGCAATCAGATGGAACGTTAGGTGGAGTACATCTCTGAACGGTACTCCAGAGAAAACCACGTGACCAACGATGCCCTCGACGCCATTGAAAACCGTTCTCTCATGGCTGAACGGGACAAGAAACCTTCTGTAGCTGAACTAAAGAAGACCTTAGGTAAAGCATCCCAGCAGACGTTATCAATTGCGGCTGAAGAGAGCTGCTTACACACCTGCACGACCGCCTCTGCCAGTGCTGAGATGAGGGTGCAGTGCCTCAGGACATGAGAAACGCCAACATTGTTACCCTGTACAAGAAAAATAGATACAGAAGCGACTGCAACAACTACAGGAGCATATCCCTTCTTAGCATCGTATGCAAAGTCTTCACACGCGTCACACTGGACAGACTGCAGATTCTTGATAAAAGAGTGCATCCAGAGTCTACAATCAACATTGCCTATATAGACCTCACCAAAGCGTTAGATCTGGTCAGCAGAGACGGACTCTTCACAATCCAACCCTCAGAAACGGCTAAGCATAATCCAGTCCTTCCATGATGACATGAAAGGCACCGTGCAGTACGATGACTCAAAGTCCGACCCCTTTGACATCCTCAGCTGAGTGAAACAGGGCTGCGTCCTTGCCCCCACGCTCATCTGCGTCTTCTTCGCAGTCCTCCTCATGCACGCCTTTGAGACGTCCACAAAAGGGATCTACCTGCGCATGAGATCGGACGGCAGACTGTTCAACCTGGCATGACTGAAGGAAAACAGCAAAGTGCGCGAAGCAACCATCAGGGACATGCTCTTCGCAGACGATGCTGCTCTAGCCACTCACACACAAACTGAGCTACAGTGCCTGCTGGACCGTTTTGCTAAAGCATGTGATGCGTTTGGACTAACCATCAGCCTAAAGACAACAAACGTGATGGCCTAGGACGCGGACCCCCAAGCATCATCATCAACAACTACGAACTTGAAGTAGTCAGTCAGTTCGCGTGGATTGGAAAGGCATCAATAACTCTCTACAGGTTGTCGCAGAGAGTGTGGAACAACAGCATACTGACCCTGAAGATTAAGATCTCCGTACATGTGTGCTTAGCACTCTCCTGTATGCCAGTGAAGTCTGGACACTGCGCTTCACAAGAGACAAGACTGAGCGCCTTTCACATGCGATGCCTCCGACGCATACTCGGGATCACCTAGAGAAATAGAGTAAGAACAACGAGGTGCTTGAATGTGCCAAGATTCACAGCATGATCATACTCCTCTGCCAGCGTCGCATCAGATGTCTGGGCCATGTACGTCGGATGGATGACGGACGGATCCCCAAAGACAGTCTTTATTCTAAACTTTTCTCTGCAAAAGGTCGAGCGGACGGCCACATCTCCGTTTGAAGTATGTCTGCAAGCGCGACATGAAAACTCTTGACATCGATGTCAACATCTGGGAAGAGCGTGCTCTAGACAGGTGCAGCTGGCAATCTGATATGATCACTGGTCTGAAAGCCAACCCACATCAGACTCAACCTTCGAGTGCAATAATTGCAGCAAGAAATGTCACTCCCGTGTTGGGCTACATATCCACAGCAGACGCTGCACAACCACCAATCGGGACATCTCTCATAGGTGCACTTCCATGGTCTCTCAAGACTAACGGATGCCAATCAATCACAAAGTCAAGTGCTTCTTTGGCCATTTTGAAATCACGGCTATAATTTCAACATCAGGACATTATTGATCTACATCCGTTTCTTCAACAATAGGATACTAATCTAATATTTTTTGTACAAACAACTTTCATGAGGGGACTTCATTTTGATTGCCAGTTCCAATTCTTTAAATGAAATTTTCCGTTCTTCCTTTTGCATGTGCAATTTTATTTGTTGCTCATTTCTTTCTCTTCCATCCATTTGCATTTACAATTTCATCTTGTAGCTGTCTTCCTTTGGTTTGCATATGCATTTGCCACTCTCTTTCTACATCCTGCATTTGTATATCTCTTTGTTTTTCCTGCATTTCCATTTGTCTTTTCCACTTATTATGTAGCTCAAGTTTTCTTAGCTCTATTTTCGTCAGGTGTTTCCATTTAAATTAGTTTAATTTCATTTCAGAGCTCTATATAAACTTCCTGATTAATAATAAAGAAGTTGCATCAAAAACTTTCCTTTTCAGCCAAATAATTGACCAAAATATTTTTTATTTCCTGTTTTAACAAAGACGATTTACGTTCAGCAGAGAACAACGGTTGCCAAGCACGTGCAACGCTTCTTTCCTTGAACACTCAATCCCTTCGTGTGTCGAAATCGAAACAAAACTTTCCGCTCTGGATGACATTGAGAAAGTGTGTTGGTTTCACTACGTAATATACAAAACCAGAGACTAAGAAAAGTTTTTAAAAATTATTTAACTTTTCAAAATCAATTTATGATTTTTTGAAATATTTCTGAAATTTGCATTCTCTTTCGTTATTATTTTATAACTTTGATAGTTAAATTTTTTAAAAGTTTTACAAACCTTGTTGGTTTTTGCTTCTGGCTGTTGATCATGTTATAACCACAGAATCGTAGTGCTTGGAGTGTGATATTAATGAATAAGATTTCGACGATTTTATGTGTGTACATCTTAATTTGATTTGTTTAACTATTGGTGTTCTAACATCTATTCCTGCTACGGTAGATATCGATGATGTCTTCGCTCAAATTCCTGTATTTACACTTCTTGTAAAATAATTTAATGTTTTACACATTGGTACATCATTGTTGATTATTATCAGGACTTTATTTGACTAATACTATTCTGCTTCATTTAAATTGCTTTCATTATTGAAATCAATTACTGCCTATCAGTGGGTTTTAGCTGGTTTCTGTTAAATCCTATTTGTAGATTTTAGTGACAAATAATGAGGGCCTATAGGAATCTTTCAGAGTATAACAATGACTTTTGGTTAGTATTTATTAGTAACCTTTTAGTTAACTATTTTTATCTTAATTATATAGTTTTTATGTTTAAAGAGTATATTATTTTCCTCTTTCACAAACGATGTGCAATCTGTCACAATGTGTTAGAAGCAAACATCCTAAAGAGATAAGTGATCTCAGTTCCTCTGAAGTAGGAACTGTTAAACCTGAGCCAAGAGGGAAAACCAAGTATACCCGAGTCAAGAGGGACGACCAAGCATTAACCTACAATAATTTGACTTGAAATATATTATGGAACAAAATGTCTTAAAACCTGATTATAATTGTAAAGTATGGAACATTTGATCTACTTTTAAAGGAAATAAAAGTTAAAAGAGAAGACGTAATCAGGTTCTTGGTGATAATTTTAGTCATAGTAGTCATGTTACAAGAGTTGTAAGAGATAAAATAAAATGTATAGTTTCTCAATATTTACAGCATTATCCGCTACGTTTTGGTATCGCTAACGCAACATATAAATCTGGCACATAACCAGGACAACCAATTCTATGAAGTGTCAAGAGGAATGTAAAAGTGTAGAAACTGCAGTATGCACACAGCTACAACAATTGCATAACTTACACACAATTGCATAACTTACACATCCAAATATAATATCTTTAAACATAACCTTACTCTAACAAGAAAACATACCTTAAAATAAATAATTTAAGATTATAGACCTTTTAGTGCTTTAATTTTCGAGACAAATGACACGGTAAATAAAACTGATCAAAAATTGTGAGGCACATGCTTAATGCGGGGGCCCCGAGTGGCCGAGTAGTCTAAAGCGCTCTCCGTTACGGATCACTGCCATCTCACCTCTGTCTGCGTGGGTTCGAGTCTAGGATTCGGCCAATGTGGGTATGTGAGAAAGTTTGCCAGTAGCTTCTCGTGGGTCGGTGGTTCTTCCCGGGGTTTTCCAGGGGTTCTTCCTCCACCATTAATACTGGCCGCCATACATAGCCTATCACGTGCTGAAAAATGGCGTTAAACCCAACAACAACAACTTAATACGTTGTAATAGCATATTGCAGGATAGGTTCACCATCTATAATATATATTGAACAGATTCTTGTATTGCCTGTAAGGGAGATTTTTGTACCAATTGCGATTCCAGTGATTTGAAAACGATTTCTTTATTCAATGCAAAGATGGAACATATCAAAAAAAGTAAAGAATGGTTTCATCGGATGCTAATATTTTGCATGAAGATACTAAAGGGTCAAAATATATCACAGACAAGACTCACATCGTATGAAAGGAAATGCTTCATTATTTATGCCATTTAAATACAATCCAAGTCATACAAAACTAACTTCAAAGACGCTAGAATGAAATTGATAAAAATCAGAACGTTCTTCCATACACTATCATCTAACAATTGCATTCAGAACATTATATATACCCAGTTGCTGACCATAAGCAGAACTTGCTGCGACGATCACCCATTTTAAAACTATGCGAGCATTTGCTGAACCGACGCTACGACAAAAAGATGGTGGGAGATGCAACGTGGAGGACAATTTAAACAAACAAAAAGTGTCATGACCGAATTATGTATAGAGCAACGAAATAGTCTGATCAATGACATGATCTTGTATTAAGAATCTCAAAACGTAGATCAAATCAACCTAAAACATTTGTAAATCGTGAAATCGTGTGACACGCTAAAGTTATTCTAGTAGGAACCTTAGTCAGACCCAATAAATTCCGAGCAAAGTTAACATCAATCACAAATCAAGACAACGCTGGCATATTATGTCCCTACTGTGATAAATGGTGCTATTCCTGTTAAAAACACATTATCTAGCACTGAGGTCGAGGACGAAATGCTGAACATTCATCGTACAAAATAATGCACACAAAAAAACGAGAATGTAATTTATCTAATCATGGAGTATGACAGAGAAAAACAAGACAAAATACATTAAACGATCATTCTTCACATATTTGGATATAAAAAGCTGTAAAGTTGCCTAGTTGCAGAGCAGGTTCGTTTCTTCCCTTGGCCATGCTTTTAGTGACATTACACTAATTACTTTTGTCAAAATTGGTAGCACATTTCTGGGTCATTGGAAAAAAAACAACTGTACTCGATAACCTGGTAAAGAACAATGCAAAACCAAACGATGGAATGAACTCAAGAAGGATGAAAACTGGCAGCCACATGAAACTAAAATAAACTATTTATTTAGAGCACTCTCTTTTTAATTAAATAGTTGCTTTATTTCAATTTACTTTCGATTGATTTTATTCCTTTTTTTATTCTTGCCTCGCATTATTATGAATATTATTATTATTATTATTGTTATTATCATTATTATTATTATTATTATTATTATTCCATAATAATTTTTTTATAGCGGATATTATCAATGGATAAAACTCTTTATATAAAGAAAGTATATACCACCATTGTTTCTCTTTTTGAAGGTTTATATTAACTACGATTCTAGTTTATCTTCGTAGTTTAAGCGAATTACGTGCGACATAAATACATTAGACATTATGTCATGTAAATGTTTGTTAAATCAACGCTTTCTATTGTGATTATGTTTTGTCTGGTTTGTCTCTGCCTTGTAATTGCCTTGGAGACGACGCAACAGGATTCAAAACTCATTTATCTGGTTATAAATATTTAGCTTATAACCGGCTAACCGGCTTTCAGCAGTGATCTGTAAAGGCGAGTGCAGGAGACCACTCGTGTCAGTGATGTGTGGTGAGACCGAGTAGTCTAAAACGTTTGCCTTAATAATCGGGCTCGTCCAATGTGATATTGTTAGAAAGCGAGCCAGCGGCTTCCTGTGTGTCGGTGGTTCTTATCACTTTTTTTCAAGAGTTATACGGTCTTCTATGTATAGTCTATCCTACGCTGAGAAAAGAAGTCAAACCCAACAAAAATAGCAACAGTTCTATTGAGTAGAGTCATATTTAGACTATTTAAGTAAGTGAAAGTTTAATAGACGCACCAATTAGCTTTTTCCCGTTTAAGACAGCTAATCCATGTAAACGAGGTCTGTCAGCGGCGAAATTACCTGTGGTGATAAAAGCAAGCATAAAAGTACAACAAAATAGCTGTATCTCTCTCCTGTATGCGATAGTTATTAAATACTGATATATAAATTTTAATCGGAAATATAAACTTAAATTGAAGGTCGATTTAGTTACTCATTAATTACTTTTTCTATGCTTTTGCCAGTTCTTTGCTTTTTAAAAAATAGAACGATTTTAACATTCCTGCAGGAAAATTAGTTCGCACAATAATAAATAATATAGTTTATAACAAATTTGCTTGTAAAGCATTTGGTACGATATTTGATTATATTTTGCAGATTGTTGAATATTCTTTCCTTATTTTACAAACGTTAGTAGACATCATGAAAAATGATTAATAGATCATTCCAAAATAATAATCATTCGTTCAAATATAACTTGAAATATTTTAACTGATTTTAGTCAGTCCAAATCACAGGTCAATCCAGAGTTGTACTTCTATTCTTGCCGAAAACTATGATTATTGCAAGAGATTGGCGATGGAATAAAGAATAAGTCAATAGTTTTGTTTTGTTGACAATAAAGGATTTGATAAAACAGCATGTATCTGTTTCAGGCAAACATTTACTTGTAGGATATGTTAACAAAATGGTCTTTATTTATTAAATCCATTTATAAAGTAGACATTCCAGTTACATTACAAAAGAGGCCTTTCAGGTTTGCATCATATAACTTTAATTAAATATGACAAAGTGCTGAAATGGGAATTGAACATGATTCTGAAAATGAAGCACAAAAGTTATTTATATCTTAGTCAAAAGCCGATGTTATGTTTCCTACCCATTGCCGTTTATGGAAAGTCGTTATATAGTACACAAACCATATCAGACGGTTACTTAATAGATCGCTGAACTGTTTGGCTCAGCTATCTGTCAATTTCATTACCCATTTAAATAGCCAGTAATCTTTCATCCTTTTATTATTCATATTCACCGATAACAACAGTACAGTTATGCCAAGTGCTGTTTTTATTTTATTTTTCGGAAATATGAGTTTTGTTTCAATCCATATCTATATTGCTTTCTAGTAGTATCGGGACTATCGTATAAAACAATCACGTTACAATGTAAATAAATACGCCGGAGTTTGCCATTGTTTATGAGACCATTTTGTGACAAAAAAATTACCGTAAACATTTATAATCACAAAATCTTCGTCTGATTCTTAAACTACAAGATATTTATTTATGATTGTACTAATATATGTTGAGTCGTCTCTACTTAGTTGGTGTCGCATTTTCAGAATGCCTTTTTATAGCGTCAAGCAAATTAATCATAACTTACAATTTGACCAACTTCCCTAATTCTGAATTGTCAGAGTGCTTCCATGGGCTTGCATGGGCCTCTGTTATAATTTACCGATGAAAACGTAGAACGCTAACGTGATACTGAAAATATGACTTACTGCCTTAAGTTGAATTAATACAAGGCTAGAGTTTTGGTACCAATAAAAGACAGCACAAAAATGCATCTAATTGCCGAACACCAAATGATGCAGCTAATTGCAATGTAATCAGTTCAACAATTTACAAAATAAAAATATACATTCACTGCGCTCATTTCATAGAAAAGCCTCGTCCGGAATCTGAATATATATATATATATATATATATATATATATATATATATATATATATATATATATATATATATATATATATATATATATATATATATATATATTACGTGGCATTTGAAGAGACATAATTATTTGACTAAGATCAAATCCACAAGCAGGACGTTCACGTGTTTTAGGTATTTGGTTTTGTGGTAAATTAGCTGAAAGTAATGGAAACGTTCTGTAAAATACTCCGTATTGGGTAAACACGGTTGTTGTGCCATTTTGCCCCACAAGCAATTTAGCATCACTTTGGCAAACGATCGCCTTCTTTCAGTTTTCTCCACGTGGTCTACAGGAATGCCTTCCTGCTCCAAGTACTTCTCTCTGAATTTATTTTCGTCTTCGGGAGAGTTGCACCAGGTGGAATAGCCTGTGACTGCTTGTTTCAGTTTGAAAAAGGCATACATGTAGTCTACAAAAAAAAGTCTCGTCACCCTTGTGGTATTGTTCTGTCTTGGAAAAGTAATAAATGTCGTACACGTCTAACAATTGGTATCCTAGGTCAAGTGCCTTACCTTCATCCAGGCAGACCCACGTTCCCGTTTTGGTGCGTTCGTCTAGGGTGTGCTGACAAGGTCTGTCTTGGTTACACATTTGGGAACAAGTACGGCACAAAGGAAACATCATTTTTCCTTGGCAATGTTGAGGTAAAACGGATTGGTACGAGTCCCTGTGAGACAAGACTTTGCACTTATCAGTCCTTCGTATTGTCGAATGTTGTCCAGATCGATGTGTTCCGTCAGTGACACTTTTTGAATACGTAAGAATACAGAGAACACTCGTCAAGGTATTTTATTTCTTCTCCTTTCTCCTCGTCGGCGTGGTACAGCAAACAGTTGGCATTCGTCAGTGTGTCCACCAGCTTGTAACTTTACACGATCATTTAAACTCGTTATCAGTTTTCAAACGGTGATCGTACTCGTGTTAACACATTTACACCACTTGATATCCTTGCTCTTTTCACTTCAAGCGCTGCTTAAAATGTGGCTCGGTACATGTATTCCATGGCCCTTCATAAAAATTGATTTTTAGTGCCACGTTGAGGGCAGGAGATGAGACATTCGGAAAATAAGCAACCGTTCAATTCGTACACGATCTTGGATTTTCTAAATCCCATCCGTCAACCGAATACCCTGTGATGGTCGTTTTACCTCCTCCGTTTTGGGCATGTTGGATACATTTTGTTTCCTTGTCACACAAGTAATGCAACCAGCGTTAGGATTTTACCGAGTCTTGACGCATGACAAAGTTCGTCGTTTGAAGACTTATGACAGCCACGGTGTTTTCGGGCATGTATTGTTGGCGGTACACTAAGGTACACGCCTTGGCAATGGAACAGGATTCTTTCAAAGGATCTATCCCTCCGTACACCATTAATAATTCTCGAAATGTGTCCTCGTTGGAACGAAAATACTTTAACATTTCTTCCTGAAAGTCGAACGGGTCAGAGACGTGAGTCTAGAACAAAGCATAGAAAGCTTCTCGTTTATCGGTACGCATGTTGTCGGGGTCGTACTCGTGAGCCTCAGGCACTTGGGGTAGAACGGATTTAAAAAGTGCGGCAAATAACCTTTGGGTAGTTCTGTCATTGTAAATGTTTTGGGCATTCGACTCAGTGCCATAGCTAACTATCTCATCGAATCTAGAAATCGTACTTGTCCCATTTGCATGTAGATGAGTTTAGCTCCGTTCAAAGGCACTTTCGGACGTTCGTTACCTTCCTCCGTATAGTATCTCAAAAGAAACTGTCCATCGTATCCCAAGAAATTGCGAGCCATCACCTTGGCATACCGATGACAATCTGCGTAACGTTAGATGTCCTCTCGATTCCACGTCTCGTTGATTGGGCTTAATATCTATTGGACTAAATCGGTCAGCGTGTTTGGTCCACGAAAGATTTTTCCACGTCCTCCAAAAATCTTGCTACAGTGAGGGCAATAACTAAAGACAGGTACTTGGATGCACTTCTTCCACGCTCTATGAGCCACGCTGAAATTAGGAACGTGAATATCTTTTGCATGCATTCGAAATCGAAAAAGATGACATTGCTTTTCTTCTTCTGGTCATCTTCCTCTTCATGTTCGGAATGGTATATTTTAATGTAGCATTCGTGTTCCACGTCCACGATTTGATGAGAAATGTGACATCGTTATTTTCCTGAACCGATGTTTAACTTCGTACGTAGTAAGACACTATCTCAGCAGTTGATAAGCACTTGTCGGCTGTAAACCTTGCGTCTTCAGATGTTGTTGTTAACAGGTAGGACTGACAAGTGCGCTGGCAAGCAAAGCAATGCACTCGTTTTTGTCTTTTGTCCAGGCAGGGTTTAGAGGCAAAACATCCCTCACATTTCGATCCACAATGCTTGTCTTGCTCTCGATTGTTAAAGCCATAGTCACATTTCTCACAGTAATAATTCTTACCCAGGAATGCAGTGATACTGCTAATGGCATTGAAATGTTCTTCGTGATGACAGACGTGAATGTATGTTCCGTCTGTGCAATTTTTGCCTTGAAACAACAGAGGTCCGGGCACATCTTGACACCCTCAGAACACCCTCAGAACAATACTTTCAAGGTGTAGCGTGAAGCCAAGACGTCTTGCAGTTTTTGCATTTCAGGAACACCACAGGATGTGTCTTTGGATATCCCCCCCCTTGCTTCAACAGCAGTTTGGCTTCTCTTCTTTGGCTGGCTTTATCCAATCGTTGAATAGTTTTCCAGGCTCTTTTCCATTCTACCGTATCGCTCTTGTCGGCATAGGTTCGTCCCACAACGATGGCATGGGCTAAACACATCTGGTCTTAAGGATTGTTAATGTGGACCAGGCTACGCTTGATGGTATGAAGGTGGTCTACCAATAACACTTTTCTGCATTGTCCGGTCCCTTGAGGAAGAGACACTTGGGTCATGAAGAGTGTCGCTTTTCCGTCGGTGATGTGAAACTTATTGTTGGATTGTTTAACGTGTTCAGTCTTGTCGATGGCTTTGAAAGTTGCTAATTCTGATGGGCTGCTAAACTCGATCCAAACGGGAGACTTCAGACTGTTGTGATGACTGGGGATCCTCAAGTGATAGACTTCTTTAGCTTGACATTGTCGTTTCAGTGTGGTTAGCAAAGTATCCCACAAATCGTTGATGAAACCCTTTGCTTTCTCCAACGGAACGTCGGACCTGGGTTTTTTTTTAATTTCACCGTGTACGTGTAGGCTGTGGTATTAAGTTTTCTAGAGGAATGCTTGATTGTCTCTCGGATGTTTTAGTAACATTCAAGATTTAGGGTGGTGAAGTTTGGTTGGGTGTAGACACTCTGGGTCATGATTCTGACTCACTCATGTCATCTTCAAAATTCCTGGCAAAAATTTGAATCAAGAGTTCACATACTGTACGAGGCGATAGGTCACATTTCTGCCCCTTATTTTTTCCTCTTTTCTCCACGAAATGATGCGATCGTTTCATCCTGACTGCTTAAAGTCAAATGACTACATATTAAACGCAATGGATCCCTATATCAATGTCAGACCAGTTTTTTCCTTATATTAAGGATCATTGTCTTCCCTCCCAGTGTGCATGTCACTCTCAAGGCGACCAGAACGATGAAAGAGCCAACACAGATCGAACTTCTGATCAAAGCTTTGCGAGGTGTCATACGAACGCTTTCGTCAGACACGCCGACGGATGTCTCCCCCTTCGTTCGAGATAAAAGTCAAGATACTTGCCATATCTGTCCGAACAAAGGGCATTCGGCTACAGAATGTCCAGACCGTCAAAGAAGCAAGACTTCTGCCAGAAGAGACAAAAGTCAACATACCTGTTATCATTGTCAAGAGAAAGGACATAGGTCCTCAACCGTCCTAAGAAACAACAGGAGCAAGAGGTAAAGATCGGTTCCGAATAGAAAGAAAAGGTGCCCTCCCAAAATGAAAAACCGAAACTCATGAGGAGAATGTGAGGAAACAGGAAAAACCTGTAAAAGTGAAGAAATTCAAAAAACAGAGAGTGAACAAATCCAAAGAATAAGTCTATGAACATTTTTAAAGTGTTATATTGTGAATTGGATTGTAAAATTTGTACCAGAATAGAACATATAGAAAACGTAAGTGTCTATTGGTTTTGATTATTTAGAAAAAGGACCTACACTCACGCACTCACATACAAACATTATGGGCCAAAAAAAGGTATTTTGAGTTTTAATTGAGTTTGGCAAGTTGAATACTATCCCTCTTCGAGAAATGTGAGTGGCCCTGAAAAAGACCGTTGGGTGTTTCTTTCCAGAAAAGAGAAACAATCTCAGGAACGGAAAGCAATCATATTTAACTGCATTAAGCCTTTGCCACGACCAAGGCTTACTTCTGGACTTGCTCCTGTCGATGATTTGGTAGGAATCACTTGGAAGGGTATCTCGGCCTAGTAACAGGGTTAGTCTGTTTGGCTCGGGAAGGTCTTTTCTCTTGGGTCGTATTAAAGAAGTCTGATACATTTGTTTCAGATTCCTTAACTCTGCCAAAATATCTAAGAGTACCGTCACCGTTTGCCTTTCACTGTCATCCTTCTCTGTTAGACCTTGTGTCTTCTCTGCTGCTTCTCATACATGTCGTTTCCTTCTTGCCTCTTCTTCCTCTCTCTGTTGCTGTTAAAGGAGAAACACTTGGTCTGCTTCTTTCTGCTGCTGTAATACAAAATCTCCAATTCTTCTTTCTGTCCTTGTGTAAGTCTTCGACGTGTGGTAAGGAAGGAGAAGGTGGCTAAGGTGACGGTACCGGAACAAATTATTGCGAAGAAGAGAGAAAATCCACTAAATCCCAATTAACATCAGTCTCTTCTGAAAGTAGGACCATGTTGACTTTGGTAGCCGCTTCTATACCATCGTTTGTCGTCTCCACGGCTGGTGCAGCCCAATTCATCGTCTTCTTAGTCTCTATCATGTTTGAAAACGCTGCCCCGCATTGATTCACTGCGTACAGACGCTAGCTCATCTATGTAGTGAATGTAACGTCAATGTCAGCTCTCTTCGAATTAGAATACAGACTCCACACTATGACTAAACTTCGTAACGCGTGTTATAATTGGTTAAAAAACGCAATCTGTTCCCATCTGCTCTTCCAATATAAATAACCCTGGTTCACTTCATTCCCTTCACCTGTTCTCGTCACAAGATGTGGACTAAAGCTGAATCATCTACACTCATAGCGTCGACTTACCCATGTATGTCAAATCTTCATGGAGAATCATCCGGATCACCGATTCTAACGTTTGGAAAAGAAGGATCTATGTGAAAAGACAAGGCTGCGTGAAGCGAGTCCTCATATATGGACCAGAAGTCAGAAGAAGTTCGAGGAATAGAAGAAGAACTATGCGATCTCCTCTATGCTAACGGAATGGTGTTAATATAAAAAGCAACTCCCCATTTCAGGGCCACCCATTCCCTCAAAAAGATAGTTATTATCTACTGCCTAAAACATGTTTTAGTTAATTTTATATTTTATGTTTGCCTTGAAAAAAATGAACTCTCTTGCCTAAAAACTTTTTAGTCGATTTTATATTTTAGGTGTGATAGATTTATGTTCATACATATATGTATATGTCCTAAGTCTATGTCCTAGCCCACTAAGCATTATTATTCGTATAGTTTATGAACTAGCTGAACGTACCCGTCTTCCGCTACCCAGGTTTTTACCCCGCTGTCACTGTTTGCTGTTTGGCCTAATTGAGGTCAACGCCTTGCAACACTGCTGCCAGTATACAGTACCGTGACGTCACCCACCTGTTCAATTTTTATTGTCCGTATACAGTCCCAACGTTTTGCAGCTATAAATTTTGTCGCAATACAGACCCAGGTTGTGCCTAGAAAGGTTGTCCCTATACAGGCTGAGGGATGTTTGTAATACTAATTCCCATTGTCGCTATAGTCCCCTCTAACACTACTATCGGAATCCTTTTGTATTCTGCTGCCAAAAGTATTGTTTCTCATAAAAAATAATAGGAATGTCATGTACCAAACTGTGACTTGTCCTAGTAACTAATACCAACCAACCAATGTTAATGTGCTTCAGATGTAGTCATTGTTTTAGTACATTTCAACTTTTTCATATACATTATATTTTACGACTTTATGTCTTAAACACGGTAATAGAAATGAGCTAAAACGAACAAGTTTTGTAAAATTGATTAAAATAATTTATTAAAAAGAACTTACGATATTGTGATTTAATTCCAAATAATCATAGAATTGCTAACACAAGTCCTAATAAGGCCTAAATTAAAATTGGTAGTATTCTAAATAATTTCAAAAGCTGAAGGTGTTGATGTGCCAGTAGTTACAGGTTGGCTTTAATGTACTAATATAACAATGACCTGAATTTTACTGATATGCCAACTGTGTTTTGTTGAATCATAGCAATATAATCCAAGATAGCCATACTTGAATTAGATATAATTCCAAATTAATGTCTGTCGAAGAATACATTAGATGAGCACATTGTGTTTACAGTTAATGAATCATTTCAATCAATGAATTACATCCCAAATAAAATACTAAAAACAAAATTAAGACAGATTCTGACTGAAGAACTTACATCACAAATGAATATTTTCTAGACAAACAAGATTGTAAAGCCTTCTACTTTACCTAGGTCACAATTAGCGTTTCCTAGAATAAACCTATTACTTAATTGTAACTTCCATTCTAGAAAAATCTTTATAAAACATCATAATAAAGAAATAGGTAAATACCATGATCTTGACTCAGACCAAGATAAATATGTATACTTCTATTGTTAAAGATCCTTATATTAAAATCACACTCACAGAGAAAATATTAGCTATGTATTATTTGTTTAAAGACTTTTTGTAAACAAACAAAAGAAACAAACAATGATCCAGGTCAGTTAGACAATGAAATTGACTTTTGCCAAGGTCAGGAACAAAATACTATTTTACATAACCCATTGCATATACTGAATATAAAACTAACAAACAGTGGAGATTAAATATACATACAATATATTGTTACAAACCTAAGCCTCAAACTATGTAACAGAAAGAAGCGAAACGATCACATTTAGTAACATCAACATATTATTGATTTCTCTACGATTGAAACTGAAACTTTGAAAGACATGAATTGTATTATCAATCATCACAAGTTCAAGCGAATAGAATGATGAGAATGAGTTCCAATAGTCTTAAATTCTGATATAACGCGATGAGACAATCCAGAATGTCCTTGAATGTGTTCACAAGAATTTTGAATAATATTTTATTCAAAGGTCAATAAGCACTTAGTAATTCCAAAGAGTACCTTAAATGAATAACTGCCCTCGAAGGATTCCAGTAGACTGGTATTATAACAGTAATTAATTATTTGTTTAGCAAGTATGTAAGTACACATTTTAATTATTCAGCTAGTGATATATGTAGTTTTGGTGTGAAGAGTGTATGTATACTGTAATTGCGAAAGTTATATTATTCTTGACACGATTGCTTTTGTTTTCTCCTTTTAAAACGTAACTAATTAATGTCACTAGTTACAACGTGCTTTTTTAAAATTCAGTTTAGATTCTGTATGGCTCCATTGTCTAATGTAATCTTGTATTTGTGTTTTCCAACAAAACAATACAATGTCTCAAAACTGATACATGTCCTACATCTGGTACTGATACAATATTACCTCGAAATCATCTTCCCAAACTTTGAAGCGCTTGCCTATATTTGAAAAGTCTTTTTTTTTTTTTTGGTTTCCTTGAAAATGAACAACAACTAAAACTAACTATTAATACATCACAGACAATGAAAAATAATTCCGCGTTGAATATTGTGGGAATCTACGTGCCACTTCTCGTGATTCTGCTGAATTTATACTTTATACGAGGCTTGAGGATGAAGTATCTTTAGTAGTACTTATATTGTGAGAAGAATCTCACCGGCTCGTTTTCAATTTCACGTTTCTATTTTAAAACACATCTGTAGCTTCCTCCTGCTTCAGTGGCTGACCATCTCCTGCTTCATAATGGAAGTCTTTAAAAAGCAGGGATACAAATTTTTCATTTCACGGTTGGGAATCTACCTGTCGATAAGTAGAACAAAAAGCTGGTTTGGACGATATATTTAAGCTATTACTGAAATCTTTGATGGATCACCTTTGTAAGAAATTTATACGTAACGGCAAATTCCGACATGAAATATCTCATGGACTATTCAACATGACGGCAAAGTGCTTTAAAGGGAAAGTGTTCTTCGTATATTATTATTAGAATCAGCTGATGATACACATATTTTCAACAATGGAAATGTATGCTTATATATGCATTATTACATTTAAAACAAAACAATCTTTCGATTCCCTTTGAATATAAGACAAAATATTTGTTCCCTCAGTCTCTTTACATTGAGTAAATTTCTAACATTTGCGAACGTAATGTAGATTGTATCTGTTTTAATCTTTGCAGGGCATGATCATTGTAAATGACCTTTACGTTTTATCCAAAGATGCAGTTTTCTTGGATTTCAGAGAATTAAGGTTCACCTGCTGTCTTGACGTGAGAGTGTTCATTGAGTACCTTTCCGTGGTTCTGTTCAGCTGAAAACTTCGGTGCCCACGATAGTTATAAATAGTGACTGGAACCTTTGCTCTTCTCCGGCACGGACTCCGACATGTGCGGATTGCAGAACGAAACTCCTGTCTGAATTTTGCTGTAATAAAGAGCAGAAAAGTTTTATAAACCTCTGTTTATTATTACTTTAAAGGTAATCTTCATCATCATAAACGCCGTCGACGTTATCGTTGCTGTCTCTTGTCAGTGGATTCAAGCCGAAGAACTAAAAACAGTAGAGGACTGAGTCATGCAAGTATTGACAGAAAATCTAATTAACATTAACTTTCCTTTCAATGTCTTTTTAGCCTTTGTAGGAGAGTAGGAATGACAAAATTTGACATTAATCTTATAACGCTGGTACAACTTAAAGCATTTCAGGAAGATGACACTTTCATGAAACGAAAAAGTAAGAATTTGTATGGTGTCCTGTTGTTTTCTTAAAACCACGGAAAACTACACTTTATGAAGGATACGTACAATCTGAATATTTTTGGTTCCGTTTTAATGACTTCCGAAACAAAAATATAGAAGTTACATTTATATAAATATGAATTAGTCAAGGAATATATCACACAAGCGATGAGAAATATATTCATACCGAAGGGCAAATGTAAAATTCATGGATACAAATTGTACAGGCAAGCATTACAAATACGTTTTAACGGTGGTGTATATCGTATAAACAAACTGCTGTGCTGTGAGAGTGGGAACGGGACAGAGGTGGCACACGCATTAATTTTAAAACGATATTGAAATAAATAACATCTGAAGAAAAAAAGTTTTATGAAGAGAAAGGGGGTTCGTAACGTTAAACTTAGAGATTTGCTGTTTCCCGGAAAGGCTTAGCAGAACACCAATAAGGCTTGACTGTTGAAGTATTTCACTCAAAATCAAGCCGAAAATTGTTTCAACGTTGTACCAGATCTAAATAAGATAAATACTCACACCAATTACAAATCAACTAACAGTGCCCCGTATAAAGCAAGCAAAAACATCAAAATGAAGTCTTGTTACTTCAGTTTTGCTACCTGATAAATAATTCATTTAGAACAAATTAATTGAATACAAATTAAAGTCAGGCAATTAAATTTAGGTGATCAAGTTTCAGGAAGACTTTATAACTAAAAGGAGGGAGATAATGCGAGCTGTCTTACAAACAAGAGTTATCTTCATAAGACTAAATTGCTGCAAATATTGTATTTGCCTTAAAAAAAATTAGCGGTAACAAACATGTGCTACTGAAATAGAAACAACAATGCAATGAACAATTTAGCAGTTCAAATGTATATATATATATATATATATATATATATATATATATATATATATATATATATATATATATATATATATATATATATATATATATATATATATATATATATATATATATATATATATATATATATTACTGATTGAAATTAAACAAAGGAAATGAAGATACAACAAACTACAAAATATTTAAAATTAAGCATATACGAACTGATGTCAGAAAGGAAATGAAAATGAAATCCAAATACAATCAAAGACATTAAAATAGTATCACAGTGGCGGAAAGGCTGTACTCAAGCACGAATTGCACGTGAATATGAACAAAAAATGGTCAATAGAATTTTGGAGTATTTGTAATAGAAAATTAAGCAGAACAGTATATGTATTTCAAGTATGGCTTCCTAAATCCTCAAAATTATTAGATGACATCAATGCCTATGTCGTTATGTAACAATCGCATAAATCTAGAAGTGATTTAAAGTGTAAATTTTCAATGACACCATACACATAATGATAATCGTCATTTTATATGTTTATTTTTTTTAAACTGGAATAAAACATTGTTGGGTGGGTAAAAGTGTTGAAATAAACCTTTCGAATTTATCGGTGTATTCGTTTAAACTGTGTATTCGGAAAACGTCTTAGTGTGTTCAGTGTAAACGTTTCATTACCCAAATCATTAGCGCTTATTTGGGAAACAGGTATTTCAGGATATTTTGTATCAAAGTTGCTTGTAAATATCTGCGCTGAATAGAAATATGAAAAGAGATAAGACAAAATCAAAAAGGTCTATAATTAGTTGTGCTGAAAATATTGTCATACTTTCTAGATAATGTCATTTCAGTTTCATTTTAGTGAGACACACTCATGTTTTCTGATCGATACATTTTTATATTTGTGTGTAATGATTGCAAAACGCGACATTGGTTCCATATAATTGAAATCAAACATTATTTTAACCAGCTAAACCAAACATGTGCATTCCTCTAGTTTAAATACAGCATTTTCTATGCGTCGAATTAATGTAGTTAGGAATTCCAATCTTTATTCGACCCGTATTAGAAGATCTCCGCGTGATGGTCATGAAGAACAATAGAAGAGCATTACCGTAAGTTGTTTTAAAAAGCAGAACACATTTTAGGCATAAGGTTTGCAAAGCGTTTCGCTTTTAATACAAAAAAATGTAAAACTGTTGACACGGATAAAGTGTATATATTAGAACATTCCATAGGTGAGCAGAGTCAAACAATGTTCTTTTGAGCCGATGTCTTTCAGACTATTCTGTAGCTGAACTGTATAACAGGAGCCCTTTTTAAGTGACGAGTATTTAACTTTCTTTACATACTATAGATAAATTGTTTCAACAAATGCTCTTTTAAACCACCAAGCGACGTGCTGTACAAACATTATTTGGGTGAAATGTGCCAACAGTTGTTCTTTTGAGCCTAGAAGTGCATATCAGAGTATTGTGTGGGCGAAACTTTCGACGAACGTTTCTTTCAATGCACGAAGTGTTTCAGAACATTATTCACGTAGACCATATGAATGAATGTTCTTTTGAGCCTTATAACAAACTGCTTTTGAGACAATTTTGTAGGTGAAACGTGTCAACCGATGTTTTTCTAAGCCTTTTACATAGGTTTCCGAAGCTATAGCAACAATCGGTCCTGTTAGTAAATTGGCATTAATGGTAACATTCCAAATGAAAGCATATATTTACAGTCTCCATTAAAGAATAAAATACATCAAACATAAATGTATTTAATTTAGATTGTTGTAATGAATATGAATTATATATATATATATATATATATATATATAGATATATATATATATATATATATATATATATATATATATATATATATATATATATATATATATATATATATATATATATATATATATATGAATATAATATATCTATATTTATATCTCTATCTATCTATCTATCTATACTTCTACCTCTATCTATCTATCTATATTTATATCTTCATCTATCAATCTATCTATATTTATATCTCTATCTATCTATCTATATTTATATCCTTATCTATCTATCTATATTTATATCTCTATCAATCTATCTATATTTATATCTCTATCTATCTATCTATCTATCTATCTATCTATCTATAATTATATCTCTATCTATCTATCTCTATCTCTATCTATCTATCTATCTATATTTATATCTCTATCAATCTATCTATATTTATATCTCTATCTATCTATCTATCTATCTATCTATCTATCTATCTATCTATCTATCTATATTTATATCTCTATCTATCTATCTATATTTCTATCTCCATCTATCTATCTATATTTATCTCTATCTATCTATCCATCTATCTATCTATCCCTATTTATATCTCTATCTATATATCCATCTATCTATCTATATTTATATCTCTATCTATCTATCTATATTTATATCTCTATCTATCTATCTATCTATCCATCCATCTATCTATCTATATTTATATCTCTATCCATCTATCCATCTATCTATCTATCCCTATTTATATCTCTATCTATATATCCATCTATCTATATTTATATCTCTAATTATCTATCCATATTAATATCTCTATCTATCTATCTATCTATCTATCTATCTCTATCTCTATCTATCTATCTATCTATATTTATATCTCTATCTATATTTATATCTCTATCTATCAATATTTATATCTCTATCTATATTTATATATCTATCTATCTATATTTATATCTCTATCTATCTATAATTATATATTTATCTATCTATTTATCTATTTATATATATATATATATATATATATATATATATATATATATATATATATATATATATATATATATATATCTTTATCTCTCTCTATATATCTATCTACCTATCTTTATGTCTCTCTGTCTATCTATCTATCTTTATATCTCTCTCTATCTATCTATCTATCTATAAATCTATCATTATATCTTTCTCTCTCTATATATCTATCTTTATATATCTCTCTATCTATCTTTATATCTCCCTCTTTCTATCTATCTACCTATCTTTATATCTCTCTATCTATCTATCTATCTGTCTTTAATCTCTCTCTCTATCTATCTACCTTTATATCTCTCTCTCTATCTATCTATTTTCATATCTCTCTCTCCATCTGTCTATCTATCTTTATATCTCTCTCTATCTATCTTTATATATATATATATATATATATATATATATATATATATATATATATATATATATATATATATATCTTTATAGCTCTCTCTCTCTATCTACCTTTATATCTCTGTCTCTATCTATCCATCTTAATATCTCTCTCTATCTATGTATCTTTATATCTCTCTCTATCTATCTCTATATCTCTCTCTCTATCTATCTTTATATATCTCTATATCTATCGATCTTTATATCTCTCTCTTTCTATCTTTATGTCTCTCTCTCTATCTATCTATTTTTATATCTCTCTATCTATCTGTCTATCTTTAAATATCTTTCTAGCTATCTATCTTTATGTATATCTTTCTAGCTATCTATCTTTATGTATATCTTTCTCTATCTATCTTTATCTCTCTCTATATATCTATCTATCTTTATCCCTCTCTATCTATCTATCATTATCTCTATCTATCTATCTTTATCTCTCTCTTTCTCTCTATCTATGAATCTGTATCTCTCTCTCTATCTTTATCTGTCTCTCTCAATCTATCTATCTTTATATCTCTCTCTCTATCTACGTATATATGCATCTCTCTCTCTCTATCTATCTATCTTTATATCTCTCTCTATCTTTCCATATCTCTCTCTATCTTTCTTTATCTCTCTCTCTATCTTTATATATATATATATATCTATTTATCTATCTTTACCTCTCTCTCTCTATCTCTCTCTATCTATCTATCTTTATATCTCTCTCTTTTTCTATCTATCTAACTTTATATATCTTTCTCTATCTATCATTATATATATCTCTCTCTATCTTTATATATATATATATATATATATATATATATATATATATATATACATACATATATATCTTTCTCTCTATCTATCTATCTTGATATCTCTCTATTTTTCTATCTCTCTCTCTCTCTATCTTTCTGTCTCTCTATCTCTCTCTCTATCTATCTATCTTTCTATCTCTCTCTCTATCTTTCTATGTCTCTATCTATCTTTCTATCTCTCTCTCTCTCTATCTTTCTATCTCTATCTATCTCTCTTTCCATCTCTCTCTATCTATCTCTCTCTATATCTATCCCTCTATCTGTATCTTTCTATCTTTCTCTCTCTCTCTATCTATCTCTCTATCTTCTATCTCTCTCTATCTATCTCTCTATCTTTCTATCTCTCTCTATCTATCTATCTCTATCTCTCTATCTATCTTTCTATCTCTCTCTCTCTCTATCTATCTCTCTTTCCATCTCTCTCTATCTATCTCTCTCTATATCTATCCCTCTGTCTGTATCTTTCTATCTTTCTCTCTCTCTATCTATCTCTCTATCTTTCTATCTCTCTCTCTATCTATCTATCTCTATCTCTATCTATCTATCTATCTTTCTATCTCTCTCTATAAATCTCTCTATCTTTCTATCTCTATCTATCTCTCTATCTTTCTATCTCTCTCTATCTATCTTTCTATCTTTCTATCTCTCTCCATCTATCTATCTTTCTATCTCTCTCTCTATCTTTCTATCTCTCTATCCATCTATCTTTCTATCTCTCTCTCTATCTATCTATCTTTCTATCTCTCTCTATCTATCTATCTTTCTATCTCTCTCTCTCTCTTTCTATCTCTCTCTCTATCTATCTTTCTATCTCTCCCTCTATCTATCTATCTTTCTATCTCTCTCTCTATCTATCTATCTTTCTATCTCTCTCTCTATCTTTCTTTCTATCTTTCTGTCTCTCTCTCTATCTATCTTTCTAGCTTTATATCTTTCTATCTCTATTTCTCTCTATCTCTATCTATCTTTCTATCTCTCTCTCTCTTTCTCTAGTCTGTTTTCGTATATGCCTCCAGTGATTTACCGTGATTTCTGTGATCAGATCGATGATGTTATACTGATCATACTACTTGGTGGTTTAAATGATATATCGGAACGTTTAGAATTTGAGGCATGGATAAATATGATCAGACTATCTACCAAGTATTTCATTAAGATAAAGGATATTATGTATTCGATTCAATAGAGAACTCACTCAGAATATAAGGAAAGAAATACTAGTACTGGATTGCAAAGCGATTAGGAAACTAACTATTTTTGCTGTGAAGATACATTTTCAAATGTTCTATTGTATATATATATATATCTATCTAGTTTAGTAATGATTTTAATTTATTTATTCGTTTGCTATTGGAAATAATTTAATAAGCAACGAATCCACTATTTTTGTGATTCTATCTATTTGAATGCATTTCTTTTCTGTCTTAAAATCTTCAGAAAATGGAGGAATAAAAGAGTATCATCATCATCATCATCATCTATCTTCCTATCTCTCTCTATTTATTTCTCTCTATATATCCCTATCTGTCTTTCTATCTCTCTATCTCCCTATCTATCTTTCAACCTCTCTATCTATCTTTCTATCTTTCTATCTCTCTATCTATCGTACTATCTTTCTATCTCTCTATCCATCTTTCTATCTTTCTATCTCTCTATCTATCTTTCTATCTCTCTATCTATCTTTCTATCTCTCTATCTATCTTCCTATCTCTCTATCTATCTTCCTATCTCTCTATCTCCCTATATATCTTTCCATCTCTCCCTCTCTCTATCTCTATCTATCTTTCTATCTCTCTATCTCTATCTATCTTTCTATCTCTCTATCTCTATCTATCTTTCTATCTCTCACTCTATCTCTATCTCTCTTTCAATCTCTCTCTATTTCTATCTATCTTTCTATCTCTCACTCTCTCTATCTATCTTTCTATCTGTCTCTCTCTCTATCTTTCCATCTCTCTATATCTATCTTTCTATCTCTCTATATCAATCTTACTATCTCTCTCTCTCTTTCTATCTTTCTATCTCTCTCTCTTTCTATCTCACTCTCTTTCTATCTTTCTATCTCTCTCCTTCTATCTTTCTAGCTCTCTCTCTTTCTATCTTTCGATCTCTCTCTCTCTTTCTATCTTTCTACCGCTCTCTCTCTTTCTATCTTTCTATCTTTCTATCTCTCTCTCTCTTTCTATCTTTGTATCTCTCTCTCTCTCTTTCTATCATTCTATCTCTCTCTCTTTCTATCTTTCAATCTCTCTCTCTTTCTATCTTTCTTTCTCTCTCTCTCTTTCTATCTTTCTCTCTCTCTTTCTACCTTTCTCTCTCTTTATCTTTCAAGCTTTCTATCTCTCTCTTTTTGTATATTTCTATCTCTCTCTCTCTTTCTATCATTCTATCTCTCTCTCTTTCTATCTTTCTATCTCTCCCTTTCTATCTTTCTATCTCTACCTCTCTCTTTCTATCTTTCTATCTCTACCTGTCTCTTTCTATCTTTCTATCTCTACCTCTCTTTCTCTCTTTCTATCTCTACCTCTCTCTTTTCATCTTTCTATCTATCTCTCTCTTTCTATCTTTCTATCTCTCTCTTTCTATCTTTCTATCTCTCTCTCTTTCTATCTTTCTATCTCTCTCTCTTTCTATTTTTCTATCTCTCTCTCTTCCTATCTCTCTCTCTTTCTATCTTTCTATCTCTCTCTCTCTTTCTATCTTTCTATCTCTCGCTCTCTCTTTCTATCCTTCTACCGCTCTCTCTCTTTCTATCTTTCTGTCTTTCTATCTCTCTCTCTCTTTCTATCTTTGTATCTCTCTCTTTCTATCATTCTATCTCTCTCTCTCTCTTTCTATCTTTCTTTCTCTCTCTCTCTCTATCTTTCTCTCTCTATCTTTCTATCTTTCTCTCTCTACCTTTCTATCTTTCTCTCTCCCTCTTTCTATCTCTCTCTCTTTCTATCTCTCTCTATCTTTCTCTCTTTCTATCTCTCTCTTTCTCTCTTTCTATCGCTCTCTCTCTTTCTCTTTTTCTATCTCTCTATCTTTCTATCTTTCTATCTCTCTCTCTTTCTATCTTTCTATCTCTCCCTCTTTCTATATTTCTATCTCTCTCTCTTTCTATCTTTCTCTCTCTCTCTTTCTATCTTTCTATCTCTCTCTCTGTCTCTCTTTCTATCTTTCTATCTCTCTCTTTTTCTATCTTTCCATCTCTCTCTCTCTTTCTATCTTTCTCTCTATCTCTCTCTCTTTCTATTTTTCTATCTCTCTCTCTTTCTGTCTTTGTATCTCTCTCTCTCTTTCTATCTTCGTATCTCTCTCTCTTTCTATCTTTCTATCTCTCTCTCTTTCTATCTTTCTATCTCTCTCTCTTTCTGTCTTTGTATCTCTCTCTCTCTTTCTATCTTCGTATCTCTCTCTCTTTCTATCTTTCTATCTCTCTCTCTTTCTATCTTTCTATCTCTCTCTCTGTTTCTATCTTTCGATCTCTCTCTCTCTTTCTATCTTTCTATCTCTCTCTCTTTCAATCTTTCTATCTCTCTCTCTTTCTATCTTTATATCTCTCTCTCTTTCTATCTTTCTATCTCTCTCTCTTTCTATCTTTCTATCTCTCTCTCTTTCTATCTTTCTATCTCTACCTCTCTTTCTATCTTTCTATCTCTACCTCTCTTTCTATCTTTCTATCTCTACCTCTCTTTCTATCTTTCTATCTCTACCTCTCTCTTTCTATCTTTCTATCTCTACCTCTTTCTTTCTATCTTTCTATCTCTACCTCTCTCTTTCTCTCTTTCTATCTCTACCTCTCTCTTTCCATCTTTCTATCTATCTCTCTCTTTCTATCTTTCTCTCTTTGTATCTCTCTCTTTCTATCTTTCTATCTCTCTCTCTTTCTATCTTTATATCTCTCTCTCTTTCTATCTTTCTATCTCTCTCTCTTTCTATCTTTCTATCTCTACCTCTCTTTCTATCTTTCTATCTCTACCTCTCTTTCTATCTTTCTATCTCTACCTCTCTTTCTATCTTTCTATCTCTACCTCTCTCTTTCTATCTTTCTATCTCTACCTCTTTCTTTCTATCTTTCTATCTCTACCTCTCTCTTTCTCTCTTTCTATCTCTACCTCTCTCTTTCCATCTTTCTATCTATCTCTCTCTTTCTATCTTTCTCTCTTTCTATCTCTCTCTTTCTATCTTTCTATCTGTCTCTCTTTCTCTCTTTCTATCTCTCTCTCTTTCTATCTTTCTATCTCTCTCTTTCTATCTTTCTATCTCTCTCTCTCTTTCTATCTTTCTATCTCTCTCTCTATCTTTCTATCTCTCTCTCTATCTCTCTGTCTTTCTATCTCTCTCTCTATCTCTATCTTTCTATCTCTCTCTCTCTCTATCTCTCTATCTTTCTATCTCTCTCTCTCTCTATCTTTCTATCTTTCTATCTCTGTCTCTATCTTTCTATCTTTCTATCTATCTCTCTATCTTTCTATCTTTCTATCTCTCTCTCTATCTTTCTATCTTTCTATCTCTCTCTCTCTATCTTTCTATCTTTCTATCTCTCTCTCTATCTTTCTATCTTTCTATCTCTCTCTCTATCTTTCTATCTCTCTCTATCTTTCTATCTCTCTCTCTATCTTTCTTTCTATCTTTGTATCTCTCTATCTATCTTTCTATCTTTGTATCTCTCTATCTATCTTTCTATCTTTGTATATCTCTCTATCTCTCTATCTATGTTTCTATCTTTCTATCTCTCTCTATCTATCTTTCTATCTTTCTATCTCTCTCTCTCTATCTATCTTTCTATCTCTCTCTCTATCTTTCTATCTTTCTATCTTTCTATCTCTCTCTCTATCTTTCTATCTTTCTATCTTTATATCTCTCTCTATCTATGTTTCTATCTTTCTATCTCTCTCTCTTTCTATCTTTCTATCTTTCTATCTCTCTCTATCTATCTATCTCTCTTTCTCTATCTCCCTATCTATCTTTCTATCTCTCTCTCTCTCTCTCTCTCTCTCTCTCTCTCTATATATATATATATATATATATATATATATAAATATATATATATAAATGTATATATATATTATATATAGCTATCAATGTATATATATATATATATATATAAATATATATATATATATATATATATATATATATATATATATATATATATATATATATATATATATATATATATATATATATATATATATATATAATCATGTAATCATAAAAAGTACCGTTCTGTATCTGCTTTCTGTTGCCTCATGATATTCAACATTATCCACCTGCTTCCTCATACTAATATTATATGAGTTTGATCTGATTAATACGATCAACAGTTTTAAAACAGATTTCATGAGTGACCGAAGGTAGAAGAACTAAACATTTACTTTTGTCATTTACACAGTACAAAACTAACATTGAATCTATCCTCTGACTATCTCATGAGTGTAGAGCTTTGCGTGCTCTAACCGGTGATACGGTCATTCTAATACTTATTCTGTCACATTTTGAGTCCACAATTTTAATAAATCGGGATGTAAGAAGTCTGACTGAGCATTGGTCGATACAATTTTGTAAGTTGACTTTTACAAGCCAATGGCATATTTCCAAAGGGAATTCAAAGTCATGCTCATCCTAAGTATCAAAATTGAATTACATTGACCGAAATCGCAAAGATTGGTATTGTCAATAATTTATTGTTACTTCTAACAATGATATCAAAATATGTTTTTTAATCCTGTTGATGTTTAAATAACATAAATTAGTATTGAATGGAGTTGATGCAGACGATTTCTGATATAAATCAAAGTAAACATTGGGTGGGGGTAATTTAACAATCAAATACAACATTCACAGTCTTGTTATATTTCGTGTATTTTACATATATAATTTCAATAGATGGAAATAGCAATCAATAGTACATTTCTTAATCACGGATACTCAAGAACGGAAATGACTAATATTCAAATTCTTTGTTCATTTTCTTCAGACATTACACTATTGATATGAAATTAATGGCATCAGCTAAGGAAGGCAATGATATTATTCTTGAGGCGTTATCAACTACCCCCTGCAAATGTCTATTTTAAATCCAGTAATTTAATTGAAAACCTAGCTTTACTGGTATGAAAACGAATAAGAAAGAATCAGAAGAAACAAAAAATGTCTTGCTTCAACGTGATTGAATATATAATCAAAAAAGAACATCACAAGGGCAATTTAGTTTTTGAGCAATTTATATTAAACTATTGCTGTTAAATTATAGTGAACACCTTGTGAGTAGCTTATAAATGTTTAAATGGCCAGGAAACGACTTTTGAGATTTGCTTCACTGTACAGGATTAATGTATGCTTCGTACAATATAAATTATAAGATTAGATTCAGGACAATATTTATATTTTTCATATTAAACAATTCTATCGAGCACGAAGCCCAACCAAGACACAAACGATTAGAAGAAATAATGCAACAACTTAATAATCCAAGTGAAAAAAGGGAAAATTCAAGTGTAGAAACTAAGTTTGTAGCAAGGAAAGAAACAGCAGAAGCAGAAAGAGACCCCCCCCCCCAGCTTCGAGACCAACATTGCAGAATAGCCGTATATTATTGATCTTGATCCTAGTGCCACTGGAGGTGGTTTTGCCAGGCCTGGTACCAGTACTAGGGGAAGTGGTCTTGTTACCCCGTGTTCAAGAAACATCCTTGCCGACGTTAATCGACTATAAATATGTTTTGGTGGTCGTCGGGCTGGTAATATTTCCCCTGAAATTATCATTGAAGCAGCAGATATTTGTCAGCGATTATTTACTGGTGGTGCTATGGATATTAATGTGTATCGGTCACTTATCGATGAAAATGCCGACGATTATTACAGTGATTGATGACAATTGGATCACTGACAGGAAAAATAACATGAGCATACACAATACTCAACATCGATCTACTCTGGTCAGTGTGATAAATTCACGATTGCCTGCATATAAAGCGATCTATGGAGATGGACTCGAGGTTTATATAGAAGGATAGCCCCAAATGTGATACCATTTGTAAGGCAATTATGAATAAAAGATAGTGCTGTTGTTCGTAATAAAAATATTAGTACTGTCTGTGATGTTGCTTGTAAAACATCGTCTCCGATCAAGGAACGACTAGCACGATTAACACACAAACGAAAACCACAATCTTTTACATTTACAAGCACTGATGTGATGCCAGACAGTGTCAGTAAAGTAGAAAATCAAGCTGCAAATGAACGGTTGAAAGAATTAGCTGGTACACCCGTACCACTAAAATATAAACGCAATTCTAGTAGTGGGAAGTTGTTTGACCCACAGTGGATTAAGACACTATGGTATTTGTGTTAGACAATAATTAATTAATAATATAATGTTCAAACGTGTATCTAATCCCGCATTTAACATGGACGCCCCATTTCTTAAAGATGAATCGATGTGTAATTATCAATAGTATTCGTATGATGCACGAAGTCCAGATCAACGTAGGAGAATTGAGCTGCAAGTGCAGGATACAAGTAGATATTTTTTGCCTACTGAAGCATTCAGTCACATAGAAGGTAGACTTCTAAAAGCAGATAACGCAGCATACGGAATTGGTGATCGAGTTGATTATGGGTTGCAGATATGTCAGTGCGATTACTCAAAGGGGTATCCGAGCTATTATTTTTCACTGGAGCAATTGGATTTATTTAGGCAATCTGTCATTGATATACACTTTAGAGCTCGTCTATAACAATCAAGACCTGCTATACCTGACACACCACCTCTTCCTGGTGATTACAGGGCAATGGCGGTAATATTATCAGACAAAACAATGCTGGCTGGTGATGTCGGTGGACGAATGAAAGTGGTTCATCACCCAGTGGAAAACATTAAGTTCATTCCCATTCAGTGATTGAATCGTCGTTGATATATATAATAATGTCATTTCATCCCATGAATGTTACTCTGACTCATGGTCAGATTAAAAAGATAAATCGACATCGAAAAAAATCTGAAATTAAAATAACGTTGAAATCCTCGGCATTATACTGCCCAAATAAACTGTCACTGAACGAATGTCAGCTCAAACACTTTATTAAAGCCAAACAATTAGCGACTGGTGTACAACTCGAGCTCTCTGCAGCTGCCATTAAAGGCGGTAAAGATGGGAGATATATTTCCCTGCTATTGCAAAAGCTGCTGCATTTGGTGCAGTTGGAACTCCTGCTAGAATAGCATTAAAGAAAGCTACAAGACAGGAATTAATATCTTCTTCCCCATCTGCCCCACCCAAAAAAATAGCTCTGCACAAGTACACAAGCGATCGATTTAAACAGGATTAACTTTTATAATATAGTAGATATTTATGGGAGATCACCTTCCAACGCTAGAAGTAGGAGGGTTGAAAAGCACATTAGTCTCGGCGACGCTGATTTGTCAAAATATACCACTAAAATATATGCTTTCTGAGTTTACGTTTCTTGCCGGGGTTTATCGAAATTAAATGGGTTTTTCTCATGAACAGCACGGCAGGTTAATGACATGCAATGCGAACTCGCTGATAATATCCGACCAGTTCTCTCTAGGCCACATCTGCTAATATTCCAGTATTTACTGATGATTGAAAATCCGAGACTCTAGTGTATGGATCGCAGTTATCATAAATGAGATTATAAAAATTGTTGGTAAATGTGTACAATCGGCCGGCGATACGATGAAAATAATATGAATAACAATACAATTGTTAATCTGAGAGAACCAGACTCGGGCGACGACGCTTAACGAAGGTTTAGCTGATCGTAAATCAGCTTATACTCTCGTGCGAAGAAGTTTACAAAGTTTCGCAGAACCATAAACAGAGTCGCCGTTGAGTTCTTTGGAAATCAAATGGTGGCGAACACTAAACTTGTATCAACAGAAGAAAAAAATAAAAGCGATTAGTATTCCACATACGAAACCGCCCATCAAACATACCGCTGAGGTCACTGGTGTGTACAGGCTGTCCAATTTTAGTGCTGCAAAATTTAGGATCGTTAACATATCCATGGTACCATTCGACCGATATATTTACAGGGGCTATGTCATGCGTATTAAATTAAGGCACGGAAGAAACATTTATACTAGACCCTGATGATCAAAACTTAACCGCAACCATTTACTGGTGGTGTCTGAAATTTGCAACATCAGTGTCTCCGCTGGTCACTTTGTTCATACTTAAAGAATGAATTAGAGTGCTAGCACTACACATAATGCCCGCCCCCTCATCACATTATTCAATAAATTACGATTCCACTTAAAGTTTAGATCAAGCCCGTGATTGGCAAAGATCGCTGAGCGACATGATAGACGCATATGCGGAAAAACAAAAAATACTGCATTGTGGTTATTGACGGTGATGTTTACGCTGCGTCAGCCGCAGTTGCTGAAACTTACGTTAATCGGCACCTTATCCGTCACCTAATTGATAGCCCCAGTCGTGGGAGTCGGTATGGCTGTTATGACTGGGGTTGCTGACATCGCTAATATCATAACCAAGAAACTGCTATTCACAACGAATAAATTACACGACTATACAGAGCTGCTATATATGGCAACACATGCGCACACTAGATTGTCATCGCCGATATCGTCGGCGTTGAATGACGGTATAATTACTTTCTGTGAATTTGATACGATGACTAAAATTTACTATGAGACCCCTCCCCAATTCCCTACCACTCGGGCTCGGGAAGACCCCAATTAGAATCAAGGGTATACACTAATAAATGGCCGCCCGTGCATTTCAAGGATTTCTAGAACAAATATCTGCTAATACAACACTCTCAACTATCACAATGATATCGGCTGTCACAGGATGAAGCCGGGTTGGGACTGGATTAGGGAAGACATCAAAAGCAACTGCGTTTACAAGATGTTTAATTATAAACGCAATTTAAATATTAACAAATCTGACACCATTATAAACAAAAAGATAAGGAAAATTATAAAGTTCCTAACATGGAACTATCAATAACAATTAACGAGAAAAAACTCAAAACATGAATTTAATAAATGGAACGTCAAAACAAACGTGAGTTCCTATACCGATCAACAAAATAAACGTGATCTACAACCCAGTATGAAGAAAGTCTTGAATGTATCGTTCAAATAACGATTTAGAAAAGAATGTAACTGTGAATGTATCCTTCATAAAACGATACTGAAAAGCAGTGTAAATTACGAACCTATCGATCGTTCACATAACGATATAGCAATAGGAATGAATGAAATTATGAAGCTATAAATCGTACACATAACGGTATAGCAATAGGAATAAATGAAATTATGAAATGCAATAGTGGAAACAACATGGAACACTATATATAACTATCGTGGCGCCCATTTGACGTCCAAGATGTTCCGGTTCCACGCGCTCTAGTCAATGGCCAGAGAAGCACCCTCGCACGGTCCGCTCCTCTCAGTCTGTTGAAGGATCCCTCGAGAGCCTTCACATCAATCACCGAGAAAACCAGTATACTCTTCCGATCCAACGTCACCATAACACAGCGTATACGTCACACGAAACCACAGTTCTGTGACTTCACATCAAACCACTTTAAAGCACGGCAGCATATATAAGGCATGGCGGCATGTATAAGGCAGGTATAAAGCAGCTAAAATTATAACAACTAAACCATGTAGTACATATGACACGGTTAAGTACTTCTGCAGTGATACATGTTGCGCATGCACGCACATGAATTCGTTACCCATTCCATTAATCGTTTAATGCATGCATTAATGCATGCAGCGTATAATTAAATATCAATTTGTCTGTTCAGTTAAAACAAATAGCTAACTCGAACCCGACTATAGTATTTCTAATATGGTGTTGTATAACCTAGGTGCTGACTCTGTAGAATTTAGAATAAATATATGTCTCCTGCTCGTTAGCTACTGCATTCAATGAATATGTTTTCAGATACAAGTCTTTTTGAAACATTAATTAAGGTTATAAAACATCTAAAGTATGAAAACAATTCTGTCATATAAACGAATAGTAATAAAGAAAATTTCATTACCTCTACAGCTGGAGATTTGCTTCCGTAAAGGGGTAAGCTTCCTGACAAGACTCTGCGTAATGTAATTTAGTTATAGAGAATTTGCTCATTTATGTACACTAGTTGTGACAGATATGCGCTGCTAGGTACTAAGGTTTCCCGCTGCCGGCAATTTGCACGTGCAGGGGTCCGGGTTTCGCTCAGGATCTCGAAATAACTAGAGCCGAAAAAATATACCACCCTCGGGTGACGCTATACGCGGCAATGAAACCCGAGCACATTTTTGACAACAGATACATATTGATATAACTCATACACAATTTCGTGACATCGGCGGCTCGATGAAACCGGAATTTGATATTAGTGTTCCTACACCAATTCGAGCACCGAAAGGAAGGTCTGTTGAAATAGCACTCCCATAGTTGCAAGTGTATGATAGTTGGCCCAATATTAGATCAAAATAATTGTATGGATTACGAGCCCAATATTAGATCCAAATCGTTTGGTGGATTACCAGCCAATAATTCACTATTATTTGCGTATACAACTTAATCGGATGGAACCCCCCGAATGGCAAACCGTCAAAATCCATGCATACAGTTATCAAATTGAACAATTTAATGATGAAATTAAAATCTGAATTAAATCAATTCATGGAAAGGAATCTAAAATTGCGACAACGGTACACCAGCCAAAGTTAAATATCCACACCCGAATATACCGTGTATATCTTTCAATCATCGATACGTCAAGTGCTTGGATGGCCAGAAGTGGACCACTCCATCACCACCACGTCTACAAGCACTAAACCATGACGAGTTAATAATCGAATTGCAAGTATTTATAACCCCACGGAAATATCGAAAACTTCTCGCGTGGGAAACAAATGACTGTAATTGCCAGGGTTAGGGTCACAGGCAGTGCTGCAAACAATCCAAGGGTGTGTGTGGGTTCATAACATATAGCATATGGGACGACGTCGACAAAGCTTATAAAATCTGTATAGCCGGACGACCAATCATTGATGACATCTTGATCGAACACAAGAACATGCAGAAACAATTACCAAAGCTCTTAGCGCAGTACGCGCTCGAATACTCAAAGATGACATTCGACAGCGTTGGTCCTCCTTGGCCAAAGAACAAAAAAGGAGGTAAAAAATATATTTTTGCACACACCTGTAGCCAGCCAGCGTTGACAAGTACGATTACTACAATTGCATTCAAAAACGTGTTTAGCCGCCGCTCGGTAGGTCCCAGAACATTCCAGTGGCCGTAAGTTAATGAATGAAAAACGCAATTCAACACACGCGACATTGCAATCTTTTCAGGTGTCACAACTTTCCCTCGATATTACTACGTCTACTGCACGCAACATTTCAATCTTATCAGGTGTCAAAACATTCCCAAGCAAAGCAAGCTAGAGATTGTGTTGTTTACACTATTGTTTTTGCTTAAAAGAATATATTTATTTAACTGCCTTAATTTAAAATTAATGGTTTCTTTTACTTCATATTCGTCAGAAAAAGCTAACCTGATGTTTCAATCGCGGTAGCCAGTGGTGGGAATAAAGGGACTTGTGAATTATCCACAGGTGCAAGAGATAACCTCATCGCGTGTTGAATTAATTTGATAAGGCGATATTCCCGGGGAGCATATACTTTTCCTTGGATTTTTGTTCGTGGATTGTTTCAAACTCTTAAGTGATAGTTATGGGGTCAATTTACCCATTAAGTTATATAATACCATTCTCACCGCTTCCATCAGTGAAAGACGGATTATTATTTAATCGCTCGATCTCAGAAAAAATCGTATTTATATATTAGTAATTCATTAAACTAATAATACATATTTGTTTCAATCACATTGTCATTGTACATAAAAAGAGACAACACGAGTTTTTTGTCTGTGCTAGTATCTAATTCATTGCCACTCGATTGTTGTTGATGTTGTTGCTGTGCGCTACGAAATATTGAAATATTATTAGCTGATTATATTTCTTTGACAATGTTGAATGCATTATCCCCTCTGCCTCACGTCGCACTGAAGCTGGGTCAATATAAACATATTTAGCAGCTTCACATTACGACTGAAGAGTTATTTGTTTGTTTGCTTGTTGATTTACAGACACTACACGCCGTGAATACCTCACCCCACTCCTGTAACCTGGCTTACAGTTCTCATTTTGTGTAATAGACTGAAGATTTCGCAGACAATTATTTCTTGGATTCAAATTAATATGATTCAAAACAAGACCTCCTCTGATCAGTCCATTATAACATTAATAAATAAACTTGTGGGGGACACAAGTTTTTGTTCCCCAAACGCTGACCATGATATAGTCATTTTTACTAATAACACCGACTGGTTATTTGTTCGACAATTTCGAATCATACCCTCGTGCAAAGTTTCATAATTGCTGATGCGAAGATATTCTCAAAACGTTTGTGTTCCGATTTTGTCGTTGATGTTTCCTTGCTCCATTAGTATAGTAAATATTACTTGTCTAAATTTTTTACAGGACGGATAAATATATTTTTTTCGGAATAAAATTGATCGTTACCGTAGTCGATGTAACTTTGATTATCCGTGATAAACGTGACACTGATCGTGAATCATGAAAGCACGGGGGCGCTAGCGCCCTGGGTACAAGCACCCGTGGCATCGCTCTGTTAGATATAAATTCTAGACCAGGAATGTTAGCTGGGGTTAACAATTCTTTTATTACCGGAAAGCATATCCGACGACTGCAGTTTATATGCTAATTATCTGTTAAATGGGACTGATGTTGACGCGCTTGTACCAATGCGAAGTGGGGGAGTGGCATTCAAAAATGTGTCGCCCAGGGAATCACATAACACTTTAAGAACACATTACGAGGAAAGGGTCTGACAGCGTACTGACTTGATAAAATAAATCAATGGGAAGCTAAAGTGCGATCAAGCGGGGCCACATTGAGCTATATTGCCATGTTAGGAAAGCCCATAATATTTCCCATAACGGTTTAAACAACAACCAGTGTTGTTTTGTACAGTGCTAAGTACTTTAAAAATGGGGCTCCGATTACACAAATTGACCATAAGGCTCACGATTGGACATCAAGTATAACAATATGTCCACGAGATGAACGAGATAGATATGCTCCATTGTCTCCATCAAGGCTTGCAGCACTGGTGTTAAAACTGTATGGGATATTTGTGAATATATTCGTGAGATCAGTAAAACCTATCCAGTGTCTGTGTTGTAGTTTCAGAGTGATGACGAGCAACAACGATCTGATCAGTTTGTGCGACCGTGCGGTGATCTTTATCATGCTGAATCTCCTTTTACAAGTTGCACGAAAATATACCCACGACAACAAAGGGATAGAACGTTAAATGAGTAATTTGTTTACTGTTCTGTATATGGTTGCTCATTTTGTCCAGAAGAAAAAATCATGGGGACAAACGTCGAAAGAAATTGTCAAGTATGGGCATAGATGGTTGTGGAATGCCAAATATGGTTGCAACAAAGTTATATGGTTGAATGTTACCCTGGAAGTTTTCTTGGGATGGGTACAGTATTTTTAAAGATTTGGGCATCCTCTCGATGAGATGAATAGGGTATCGATACATGGACCCAACTTTGACTTAACATGATTGCATTTGTTGGTTGAGTCATTTGAATTTGCTATGGGGATTCATGCTGTTACTGTCGCTTGGTTTGGCCGACACTTTAATAAACCTAATCAGGCGATAAATCCCAACAACGACTATGCAAAAATGGACGTGGATGGGTTCCAGTATTATTATTACGATATAAACTTGATGCGGCGATAGTGTTATCACTGACAGTGAGTGAGGTAATAATTTCTAATCGGCCACAAACACAAAGTCGGATGCCAGATTTCGACGACAACTGCAAGTCACTTGCAAAGGATTTGGGCAGACAAATCATTGGTAAATTTACAAAAGGAGCCTCATCGCATCGTCGAGGAAGCCGTTCACCATTAATTATCGACGAGGCTAAGCTTGATTATATATTCAAAGACACAACGATCAAACACACTCTTGAGCACACAGAGTGTATTCTTGAACAATGGAACTAAGCAGGGTAATACTGTGTGTTATTATTATGGGATTTCACGGCAATATACTCATTTAAGATCTTCCATATTAACATATGTTTCCATAGCTCTGATATCAATGATAAACTGATTTCCTGATACAGCGGTCAGAGTCGCCACAGATTCATTTTATATCGATAAAACAAATATTGGATTGTTAGATAAATGTGATATAAGACCATACGATGCTGCATGGGGCATTTGGAGAGTCAAGAATGAGACGATACTTGATTATTCTGAATCTTCAGATTATAAGCCGGTACCTGAATATTACAGGAACACACAACTGTCACAACAGTCTTCAGTACCATCTGTATATGATCCTTTTGTTAGGGATAAAACTGTTTATCATAATGGCCAGAATGTTCCGGTAAAACGACACGCACAATAAATTTGTTCCTGACCAATGATATGGTTGTGCTCGCTCCGACTCATCGGCTCGCTAGAGAAACGTAACAACGAGGGGTTAAGTCACATACTTATCACTGTTTCTTTCGATGGAAGGGAGACGCATGGACCCCAGAATGGATGGGCGAAAATATATCCCTAAGATTATTATCTGATATGCTATATACATTGTATATGTGGAAGTGTTAAAAACGTTTCTTCAATTGCAGTTGACGAAATCTGCAGCCGTTATTTTATGCGAAGATTATGACCCACCCCCACCTTTTGTCTCTGAATCTCCACGCTGATGGTTAAAATAATGTGCCGTTTATTATTAGGAAATGCTCGAGGACCACGGGGAAATCGACGAGTCGTTGAAATAATTTATAACATTAATATGACTTCAGCCGGATAGCGTCCAGTGCTCGATAATGCAATGCGTACAGTAATTTGAGGAACAACAAATGATGATTTTGGTAAGATATGGCATCCTAGTGACCTGATAGTTGCATCACGGAAAGTGTTTGTGATTCACTCAAGAAGCGAATATTTCTGCTTGATCGAGAGAAATATCCAGGTCTACCTGTCCCATTGTGTTATCGCCCAGCAGATACACGCAAACAAAATGAGAAACAAAAAGTACTGAACGAGATTGTTGTCGTCGATGGTTGAGAAAACATTCGCGGCTGAAGTATCGTTCTGGAGGGTTTACCTATTTCCGATACAACGATTTGGATTATAAATGAAATTATCGAATGATCAAATTTAGTTCAATTTAGTTCAATTAACCGTATCAAGAGTTACAAAAGTGTTTAACTACAAAGGGTTACCCCAGAATTTATTCAGGATAACTGCAAAATTGTGGACAAGGATTTAACTCAGGGCAATGGCGATGATATAATAATAAAGAAACAATTAGATGGAAATCAAAAATATGATAAACTAAATAAGCGCGAGTTTGATCTTGATGTGTCGACAACCATGACGCTAAGACAACAAAAGATAATCACTGTGCGAGCTGTAACGCAGTAATGTTATGACAAAAGTATTCGAACAATAATCCAAGACAATTTACCGTGGATGGAATTATTAATAGTCGTGGCCATACTTGTGCAGATGTGATTGTGACTTGTCTGGATTGTAATCGACGTCGGGAAGCTAGCTCCCTGGGGAAGGGCTGCAAGTGAAACTTCACGTTCGTGATGGTGTTGGTAATTGAGTATCTTCAAGAATTACTTGTAATTGTTCACAGGCAAATCCATGTTGAGGAGCAGTGTATCATGTCTGTAGATTGCAGGTCTACCCTTGGATCTTACCATGCTGGAAATTGTATGTGCGGTTACTGGGTCAGTCGCTGTTTTTTTTAACCTTCCTTGAAGCTCCGCAGGCTCATGTAACTATCTGACAGTCACATTACCTAGTACTGGTTGTTTTGAGAAAGAGACGTGTTGTACTGGCATGCGTTATTTTGTGATTGCATGGAAGGGTTTCATAGAAAGTCCACGTGTAATTTAATTAATTAATGCGCCTATCACACTTGGTAGTTTTGTAACCCATTCACGAGATCTTTTGTTTGAGGAAATTTATCGATCGTATTGATATCAAAATAAGCGCTCAGCAAGTTTTCTATTAAAGCATTCAACGATTGCCATATCACGATCTGAAGCAGTGGTCACTCGTCTAAATGTGACGGTATGTTGTTTAATCATCGACGTTACTGCACCAAGAAATTACTTGGAAGGATCAGCCTGTATTATCTCTATTTCAAGGGCACTCGTCGATAAATTTGTTCAAATGCAGAGGCAACTTCGGTGGCTGTTTTAGCAGATAACGGTTCTGCTTCATTTGTATCTACTCGCAAAGTCAACAACAGTTAATGCATATTTGTATGTGCGCGATTGACGAGGGCCAGGTCTAATAGTAAAAATATCGGCCTGGTGTACTTCATTGGGGAGGTACTGACATCAAAATGCCAATATTGAATTTGTTTAGGGGTTGGTATATGAGTTAGCCGGATGGCCTGTCGTCCTAACCAATCTGCAGCTCGTGTGAACCTTGCAGAGCCAGCAATTTTACTAATATCAGCCCTATCCCTACAATATCCCTTTGGGTTGTAATAAATGGACTCCAATGTTATAATAATCATCGGCCGAATAATTATCCAACGCCTAATACTAGTTTGCCTTTCATCGCAGATCTTACCAGGCAATTAACTAGTGAACTCGCAGATTTGTATTTTTACCGACTTTAGCGTATGTATAAACTTCACGTCTGTAATATGTCGTTGCTGTAAATCTCTACTTTTATACGTGACATGCATATGACACGATTGATGAATCGCATTAACTGAAGACTCTCCTGGTTTGGGTTGATTTCGCTGATCGAGTCCGATATCAAGTCAGGTTCGCGGTAATAAATAAGTATACCCAGGAAGATGTTTTTAGACAGGATACTTAATCCACGGAGTCCCTGGTAAGTTTCCAAGTGATGCAGCGATATCACTGCCTAACGTATCACCAAACGAAATAAACTTGTATTTTTAGGTGTCACATTTCACACACTTCCCTGTAAGTACACGCTTTTCATTCCTCGTCATTATTGTTGCTAATTCACTTGTACCAGTAAATCCCTTGCACCGAACACAACATAAATTCATATTTTTATATTTCCACTAATATGGATGTCATTGACTTCTCGTTCACTCGAGAAATAGAACCGTCAAGCACAATCCAACATTTCCAAACTCTATTCTATTATAGGGCCATCTGGGTCTGGCAAAACTCAATTATTACTGAACACGATAATGCGATGGTTTAATTGGAATACATTATATTTTGTGGCACCATCCGTAGATGATCAACGAAGCTACAGTGTGGTGATGGATTTTAATGATAATGCGAAGGAGATTGCATGTGATAAATCAACCGGGGGTGATATTATTGACTTTATTACTGGTAACGATGACACTCAATCGGTCGATGATCTTGACGAGGATATCAACAATCTCGTAGTGTACGACGACGTTATATTAGACAAACAAACAAAGCCAGCTCGGATATTTTCTCGAGGCAGACATAAAAACACCGGTATTGAATATGTTATTCAGAGATATACTCAGATACCTAAATCAGAGATAACTGCAATTTTCTGGCGGTATTTAATGTGGCTGATACCCACACGCTACAAAATATTCATCAGACTTGGTGTTCTGTTTGCATGGATATAAACAAATTTAAAACTTTCTCTCAGACGCTCAAGCGACCCCACATCGATTTGTTACGATAAAGTTACTTAACCCCAGAGTGAGGTGTCGCATTGGTCTCTATACAAATTTTGGTTGAGACAGCAACACAAATATTTTTAACCTCCACTCACTCACCACAACAATCACAACAACAGCCGGAGGAGTTGTCGCCCCTTGCTTGACATTTCAAAACAATGGCAAACAAACGCTCGGGGTGACTGCTCTTAAAACTAACTAGTTCTCAACGATCAGCAGCCAATGAACGTGGGAAATGTATGCCATGTTATGCAATACCAGGGACCACCGCCTTTTTAGCTTGCTCGCTGTACACAGCATTTTGATTTAACTTCACGTTAGGGAATTTAGTTACCCATAGCAGCGGGGGGGGGGGGTGCGGGCTGACGGAATAAATGTATCGAGTTCCTTAGCAGTCTATATAACTGTTAATGGACAAATACGAGTATAAGCGGTGATTTTACGAAAATAAATATCAAAACGAGGCCGTAGGGTAAGCCCACCCACCTCTGCTGCTACCGGTAAGTGTATAAAATTACACCGCTGTATACAGACAAGAATGTTTGCGTTTTATTGCACAATTTACCTTTCAGGTTTGCGACCAAACAGTCAAGCATTATTAATACAGGTTTAGGAGTTGATTTATTGTACTCTGCCCCGATGGCCGGAGTGGTCTAAGGCACTCAACTTTATAGATCACTGACATCTCACCTGTCAGCCTGGCTTCAAGTCTCGATCTAGGTCAACCTGGATATGCGCGAAAGCTTGACAAGTGCTTTCCATTGGTCTGTGGTTTATCTCGGGATTTTCCCTCGTTTTTCCTCCAGAAAATATACTGGCCGCTAAGTATAGCCTATCATGTGCTTAAAAAGGGCATTAAACCAACAACTAGTGTTAAAACGATATGATAAACATCCCAAAATCTCCACAGTTTCCCAGACTTAATATATTTCCATTAGGGCAACAGTTTCATCCGTAATGTTAAATTCTAATTATGACTGTAACTGTTCAGTAATGTTAGCTCCCATTGATGTCCATATCAACAAACCATTATTGAATTCCCATACTAACTGTAAGTATAAATTGACGAGTGTCAGTCATGTAATGTACTTATCCTGTTTGGGTAGGTAAGCACACGCTTTCTGCAGTTTGTAAATGATTCTGAAGAAATAAGACGTATTATTAGATTATTCCTAGGATTTCTGAGGAGGATTTGATCAAAAGAGAATTACTGTTAGCAGCATCGTATACTAAAGATAGGGCAGATTGATGGGCTTTCAAGATAACGCGTACAATGGCTACATTAAGGTGGTATGCGATTGATCATTGTATCCTAGGCCCTTGCCAGTACCTAACGTTTTCAGCTAACCCACTGGATACACCATATAGACACAAATTTTGCCGTAATGTTAAATTCCAATATATTCAATTATGGTACAAATTTAGCAATACTACTATAATCTTCTATACTCCATACCAGCAAAACCTTTTTAATAATGTTAAATTCCCACAGAATCCATATAGACATAATTTGCCTAAACGTTAAATTTCCATACACACCATACCTGCAAACAAATTTCAGTTGAGCTAAATTCACACATGTCCACACCAGCACAATACTTGAGGTAATGTCAAAGTCCCATATGACTGCAAACCGTATATCCCAAAATGTTATCACCCCATTACCCCCATATCTCCCCTATATTTACAATTTTCACCATAAAATCGCATTTGTCTATCTCAAACAAATTTATTTAAATTATTCATGAATACTGTTTGCCTAAAATATATATGAGTTCAAGAATTTCAAATATTTGTATTTTAAAAAAATCCATACATGTCATCGGCAAATTAATACAAATACATTCGGTCTGCGTCGATGTTTTGATATTCCGTTTCAAAATCCATAAATGTGCGCAAAATATCGTGATATGCTAAACCAGTATTGTTATTGCAGATTCGTATCGCCATATATCGATATGTCGTTGCCAGTTATTTAAAATTGGATCAGCAAACACAGTCGTTACCAACAATTAATACACCCTCAGTATGTTTCCATGTACTCCTAAACCATTTAAAGGCACTTTCTATGAACACAATCATAACAAGTTATTTATATATACGTTTGATTTACAGTCAACCGCACGAACCTCTAACCGGCAAGCGTTGATATTGTAAAAAGAATGGATCGAGCAAAGAAAGATACCAATATGTGGGGTATTTATTGCCAAATTAAAGCAATTACATTTACTTTTCTCATATTATATGTGAGTGCCATGTTCAAGCCTGCCTTCATTAATACTATTTGAGAATGGACACCTGTATGCAAAGGACACTGACTTAATCATCAGGAGAACACTACAAATTTGTGCATGTGTCCTTTATATCAAAACTACGTGTCCAGCTACAACAGAAGACATTTACATAATATTTATTTAGATCAATCATCATGGATGTATACGTTCATGACGAATAGTCTAAGATAAAGGTACATGATGACATGTATTGGAAAACCATTAGGAAGCTTTGGACACTTTCTTCAATTTTAAAGGCAATTATCAGTAAAATGCAATTTGCTACGTCCTCTGCTTGATTGTTATAGACAACTTTGACAGTAATTGAGTTTTATTTGACGGACGTTGCGCTTACTTGTTATTGTTAAAACTGGAATCAGATACAGATACTCGAAATTCGGTACGATTAAGATGTCTGATGCATTTTCTGCATTCTTGAACCCCATTTGGACTGACACTAAGTGCCATATGGCGCAAAACTTCATTAATTTTGAGGCATTTACAAACCTGCACTACCAATTTTGTATGATTTCCTACTCTCATTTTTGACGCTTGACTTAATGTCCTATGTTGCACACACTGGCACGTTGAAAGTCTCTGAATGCTTCATCCTCCTATACTAGAATAATATCCTCGAAAGTGCGCGAAAAGTGGTATTTTTCAAGTGAATGAATATTTGCTTAGATTTTCTTCAAAATCAGAAAATAAATATGTTACCGCCTATCACGTATAAATCGACAAAAAGTCCCCCCCTCCCAAAAAAAAAAAAAACAAGAAGAAAAGAAACACAATTATAAATTGGACCCATGATGAAAATTTTGACGAATGCTTAAATATATCTAATTCTTGTCAAAAGGAATTTAATTCCTCTAAATATCGATTTCCATGGCGCCAGATAAATCACATAAATTTGCCTTCTTCTGGTAGATATCGTTATAATTTTGGATATTTCAGACTTTTAAATGGAAAATTTGTTCTTTCGTCTCAGAGAAAACAAGATCCAAAAACTTTTCAAACAAAAGATCGAAGTACACAACAAAGACTCATCTCTATAACGCTTGGTTGAGATTCCATATAAAATTTCCGACGAATTCGAGTCGGCTAAATGTCATTGTGTGTAGATTTGCTTCAGCGCACTGTATTTAAGATATACAAATTATCAGATATTCAGCTATTTTTTATTCACTTTTAACATATAAGAGATCTCTTACCACTCATAAAGTTGTAGATCACAGGGTTGACCGCACTATTGAAGTAGCAAAGACCTCTAGAAGTTAAGGCGAATGTTACTATACTAATTGGATTCATAAGGTGCAACACGCCACAATATCTGAAAAATATGAGAAAAGAAGAGTCAACAATAAACAAGTTTTATTCGTGTAGTGTATTCATGAATAAATAATTTTACAAATCGCAATTTTATTATGAACAAGCAAAGCATCAGTAAAAATCATTGAATCAAAGGATTATCATGATGCTAACGTTTAGATGTAATTAACTACGAGCATGAATCCCGTTTTATGAATGAAAAATGCTGGAATCGGTTCACTACGTTTGTGGCCTGTATCCACTTTTTATATCGACAAACACGTTTCCTGGTACTGGGTTTAAGTAAACCTCAGAAGGAAACTATACAATGTCAACGTTGGTGGAAGGCATTCTTGAAAAATTCAATGTTTCATTTTAAAGATTGAGATCCTAGTCAGATACGGTAATCTATATCGTAATCAGCATTGCCTCCTAGTCGGACATTTTTTATGAAGCATGTGTGATAAATTGGATCTTGGATTACAATTGTATCATTCAGTTCATAGACCATGATGAAGTAATAGTACTTAAATTTAGAAGAAAGAAACCCTGAGCAACACGAAATGTCAAGAAGGTATGTAGCTTAAATTTGTCCGAAGATAATGGGTATTATCTCAATAGAGACCAGCCCATTAGGGACAACCCCATTAGGTGCCAACTCGTTATGGACCAACCCATCAAGATCAGCCAAGAGAACTCGACTATAGATATTTGAGGTATAGTCTCTACAGTTGTTATAATTTGCTGGTAGATTTAAAGATTTTCAAAATTTATCGTATAAAACGGAAACTCACATTGCAATAGAATTTACGTTTCATTAATACGTCAGGGTTATGTGTAAATTAAACATGTGGTCAAATAGGAGAACGTTTATTAAACAAAATTATTGTACCGAAATAAACCGTTAATTTTTAGCATCTGTCCGATAATAGTTCAGATACTAAAGCAAATCACAGACTTTATTCTCAAGAAGAAACGAAAAATGACATCAACATCCAAATGAATAGAAATGTTACATATTCACGCACTTTAGTTACATTGTAGAAAAGTCTTCCAAAAACCCATCCTGAAATTGATTTTTGTCCAAACGACTTCTTCTAACTACCTGTTTATATCAGAAAGCCACCTGAACATGAGTCAACAAGTGATTTATCAGATGAAGGTATGCATTAGCCCTACAGGATGGTAAGGCTCTTACAGAATAAATGAGGACAAGATTTTTACAGAACTGATGGCAAGGTTCGTACAGTAGAACGGATGGCAATGTTCTTGCAGAAGAACTGATGACAAGGTTCTTACAGTAGAACTGATGGCAAGGTTCATACAGAAGAACTGTTGACAAGGTTATTACGGGAGAACCGGTGGCAAAGTTCTTACAGAAGACCTGGGGGGGGGGGCAATGTTTTTACAGGAGAACTGATGGCACAGTTCAAACAGAAATCTATGTAAGAAAACGATTACAACTTTCTTTCAAAAATGTTAACCGAACTGAGCAAATGTATTAAAACAATAATTAGTGCTCATTTGCAATAAATACTGAATTAGTAAAAATGTGAATACAATAACTCTAGTAGTATAGGGAGATAAATAATTATTATTTAAAGGCCGGCTTAGGTGGGATGGGGTGAACAGGATCATAGCTCTTTGGTACGATGATTAGATAATAATCAATACTTCTGTCTCAAGAAGACAATACATATATTCTATATGAAGCAAGATGCATAGGTAATACATTGCTATTATATCACTTCAAACAACATAAATATTTGAGAATCATAGAGCTGGGAAACGTATTGTATCATGATCACATTAAGAGTCAAAACGTTATAGTTTCAACATACTATTTTTAAGCAGGCATGTGTATATATCATTAAATAGTTTAACTTTCTTACCGTAGAATATTAAGCACATGCACGGGCAAGTAGCAAAGAGCAAAAAGAGCAACAATCGTCATCAACATTTTAGCTGCTTTTTTTCTGGTTTGAAGCTGGTTCTCCGGCCTTGAGGTTGAAAATGACCTTCTACCTGAAACGAGATAAAGAATGATTTATTGCGGGTTTCATTTTTCTTAATTGGGGTGTTTGCTGAAATTAATGTAATTTATGTGAATAACAAGGAACACACACACATATATGCATTGGGTATATTTAATGGCTGAATTCTATTTCTCCAGGTAGATTCCACAAACTGAGTCTTTGAGTCAAGTAGTAAACGAAACTGCCGATGATACATTTAGGAAAGCTTTGGTGAGCAAAGCCTTATTGAACGCAGAACGGTTGAAGTGGACTTCAATAACCGGTTCCCATTTAGGAAATAAATGCGTCCAGGATGCATCATGGATTTTCGAAACAAAAAAGATTAATGCAGATACTGTTCCAGCAGATAAATCCTGCGGTTCATGTCTTTTCAGTTAATGACAGTTCAAAATACCATGCTCTATCGCTCGAGAATCCCAATTTCATATATGGTTTTTGTGCATGACTGGCTGCAGCCTAATTGAGTGTTAATCTTAAAGCAAAGACTGACACATTTGCAAATTTCAATTTCTAGTGCTCTCTGAACCACTCAGTATTTTTAAAAGTCCATAATCCTCCTGAAATTTCCAACCTTCAGGCCAATATTTTAACAGAGCGTATGTGACTTTATTTCCTCTAAAACTGAGAATGTATACCTTCTAGTGAAGACGAACACCGATGTTTGTGAACGAATTCGTTCGGGTTGTATTAATCAAACATTGTGTTTAGTTATTTTCTATATCTTTTTTTCCTCTTGTCAAAACAACGAGGACAGTCAAATGTCATCTTAAAGTCGTTTATCTATGGCAGTATGAAAATAATTCGAGTAACCCTAGTTTGTCATGAGTACCTTTAATTGCATGAGAGCTGGTGGAATAAGAAGTTAGTAAAATGCTGAACATATGGGTGAATGAAGCTTCTAACACGCCATATTCGTCTCCCTTTGCCTTTTGCTAGGATAACGGATGATTCAAACCGCATGTGTATCGACTTCCGTCAATTAAAAAAGTGATGGCCTCTGACTCCGAACCAATGCCAGATATGGAGGGTCTTTTTGCGAACTTGTCAGGTCAACGATACATTTCGAAATTGGATATGTAAAAAGCATATTGACAAGTGCCCATCGATGAGGAGTCCGTTTCCACTGACGAAATTTGCCGCCCAGAAGGAGCTATACCAATTTAAGGTAACGCCATTCAGATTAGTAGGTGCCAGTGCCTCTTCGTGTCACTAGCTGCGCAGGTTACTAAAAGGTATACTCTACAGATCTAACTTATTTGACTCATATGGTCAGTGGATAAGGTCAGTTGAAACCTCGACCCAAGCAAGTAAAATCAATTAGCAACTCTCTTCAACCAGCCAACATGACTCGTTTGTTTTATTTTCTAGGTTAGATATGGTTTACAGGAAGTGTATGACAACGTTTACTGTCATTACTAGTCCATTATCTGATTTTACAGACATGGGGCAACCAAATAAAGTGTTGTGGGGACCATCGTAAGAAACAACTTTTAGTACGCTAAAGGCAAAATTATCAGTTCACCTATATTTGATCTACCGATAATAGCAAAAATCTCAATTCTAAGAACTATTGCATTTGAAACTGAGCTGAGAGCAGTTAAGCTGCTGGATAATGAAATGATAATGATGTTCCAGCTTATGCGAACAGGAAATTTCTACGCAGGGAGCCAAACTCTGAATGACTGAGAAGGAGTGTGTCATGCTCTAGATTGGAAGATTGGGAGATTGGGAAATTTCTTTTGGGGAGGGTTTGTTTTTTTAAACTGACCAACAACCCTTGCTTTATTTAAACAAAATTGCCAACTTTCGATTGATTATTTGGGCACTGACTCTGCAACCGTACGTTTTCGAGTTGAGGCAATCAAGAGGGGTCGAAAATGTTAGGTGCAGACTATTTGAGTAAAACATAACTGATCAATCCAACACTTTTGTACTGACACTAGGTATTGCAAATCAAGAACTGTAAAGGCTATTTTATTTATTAATATTCGGTGATTACTCAAAATGTATTTATTCTCTTTCTGGGGAAAGTATTCGCACGGAATAAGGCAAGAAAATAATATGGTAATGCCTTTGAACAATTCAGTGTAATTGATTTTGTTGACGCGTACAATGTTTCCTAAGAGCATTACACTTTCCTCGTTTACTTTCTTTAATGGTGACCGAGTAATATATGAATCTGGTCGTAGGTCGGTGACACCGAGATGTCAATATATAATGATGGTGCAAGTAACTAGTAGATTACGCATCGCACCGCGATGTCAATATATAACGATGGTGCAAGTAACTAGTAGATTACGCATCGCACCGCGATGTCAATATATAACGATGGTGCAAGTAACTAGTAGATTACGCATCGCACCGCGATGTCAATATATAATGATGGTGCAAGTAACTAGTAGATTACGCATCGCACCGCGATGTCAATATATAATGATGGTGCAAGTAACTAGTAGATTACGCATCGCACCGCGATGTCAATATATAACGATGGTGCAAGCAAGTAGTAGATAACGCAAGCCAAATTTGTAATTGTATCTGTATTTTAAAATATCTAATATCGAAATATTGTTTTAATCTTGCATTCTTGAGGTTTGAAACTGAGGACATCTACACAGTGTTTGGGTATATATAAATGTCTGTTTTGATGTAATTCACTGTTGAGGGCTTTATATTGACCTAAAACATTGATGGCAACATGTATTTTATGAATTTGGTTTTGAAATGCTTAGTGTAATTCTGTATGTTGTAAGTAAGTAAGAAGATGTGTATATTGTATTTATTAACAACATTTATTAGACGTAATACCATGGCCAGTGTGCCCTGCATATACCTGGAAGGCTTGGAGGCATAGCTGACATGGCAAGATATAGTTGATAGGGCTGGCAACGTGGCAGTATAAGGCTGATAGAGTAGTGCAGCTCGACAGCGTAATGTAGTAGCATGACCTGCAGTGTGGTGACGTAGCTATGGTTAAAACAGCATGACCTGCACTGTGGAAGCCTAGCTATGGTCATACAAGCTTAACCAGCTGTGTGGAAGCGTAGCTGTTACATGTAGCAGCATAACTGGCTGAATGGCATGTTTGCAGGCAATGTTGCAGTGTAATTTTTGGCAGTCAAAATTCTTTGAAGGATATTGGTAACGGACTGCGCAAAGGACAGTGAACAGTGACTTATAATTATAGGGACGTATGGTTGTATGTACCATACTCATTTCTTCAAATCACATGGTTGTATGAACCAAACGCATATTTTCATTCATATAGTATGGATGTACGAAGCATCCACTTTCCCTCGAGCATAACGTTGAATGAGCCGTATTCATAACATATCATATAGTTACATGAATCATCTTTATCATTGTTAAACCATACATTAATCGTGCTGATTTTGATTACGTTTTCAGTGTCATAGTTTCGTATCGTTTAGCGAATTTGTTTTTATTTTCTTCGTATATTTATGAATCCCATGTCTATTGAATTATCTTTGTGCAAGGTGGTAAATTTTATGGTCTACGTGTTTATTTGTTGTAGCACATTTTTATTTTCATTTCATACTCTCTTTTGTATACACATGCATTGTGTACAGTGTTTTAACTCGATCGTAAATCAATTCGGTTTCAATTCTGTTGTAAAGAACGTCGGACTTGGCCTTGGAAAGGAATATAGCTCGTCTTTCTATGGCGTTATATTGCCGATGTGTTAAACGTGCCATTACAAGCAGCACAAACGTATACCGACTCATTTCTCTAACTAAGCCTTAATATTAAAACCATTGTTGTGGACCAAAATTCCAATCTGAAAGTTTATGATACATCTTTAGAAATATCAAAATTGTCAATTATGTGATTGTTTCATAGCAGATGAAAGAGCTATTGTATTACATTGTAAACTCAGATATTCAAGCTTGAGCAAATGTGATTGGTCACGAAACTTTCAAGCTAGACATGCAATTTGTAATTTTCTTAAGTTTACCTCATGACTTGTACAGTACCAGAGCACATTCATTTACATAATAAGATATTTCCGATATCATGTCTATTTTTAATCCATGACATTTCCTAACAAAATGACAGGTTAACGCATGATCCACTAAGCATTATTAAATAGAAAGTGACACATAAAACGTGTTGTGTACATTTTTTAAAGTTTTAGATATCATGCACAGCAGGCTGCAATATTCTAAGAACGAGAAACAAACATTAGCTGCGACTTAAACAATAGAAGTTATAGATGGAGCATGTAAGCCAACAAAGTTTTGAAGATAAACGATGCTGAACTGTCACCTATTAAGAGTCTGAATGTGCCATGATTCTCTTTACATGATTTTCTATTTGAAAATACAGAATGTAAAATTGTACAGAAGACCATGATAATGAGCTTTATCCATAAAACCTTTCGGGAATAATGAATCATTTCCAGCTCGATATGTTGCTTAAAAAAGGACTTTAAAATACATATAATTTGTGTTTTCGCGAAACTTAGGCTAAACAGTCTAGGACTGTTTAGCGTTATAAATGTAATAAAGCCATTAATATTCACATCTGCATGCACCCATGCATTCAGCCATGGATCCATATGTCATTAGCTACCTATCTACATACATACCTACCCACAGTTTTAAATAATCCTATATTATTTTAAACCGTGGAATGTCTTTAGCACAAAATATGAAATGATTTATTTGAACAATGAGATAGCCATGGAGAAGAAATAAATATCTAAATTAATTTTTTATGGACTGAGTAATAGTTTCTAGTACTATTTTTCGTCATTGATAAGGAATGACGCCTAAAATGTAAGATATGAACTTAAAAATAAAGTATTGTTAATGAGGTATTTACATAATTCAACTGTTCGGATTAGTACCATTTCCACAGCTTCTCACTAGGAATTCCTATAGTTCATTTTACTGAAAAATGTAACATTTAATTTGCATACTGTAACCGGAGATACGTGGTAATATGTTGCAAGTATTTATTTGTCATTCTTACACTTCAAATCTGAAATAGTTTTCATTAGTACAACCGCACAACAATTATCGTGTAAACATGTGGAGATTTGGTAAGGCATCTTGTGAATGGGTCAACAGCATAGAGCACCTACCTGATGAGCACCGACCTCACTTTGGTCTTCGAACGCAGTCGTGCCAGGTTACACAGCCTTCCGTCGGATATGGTGTGCAGATATACGCCATCAGTGGACGTGTACATGGCGTAGGACAGGTGCAAGGGGAAGAAGAACCCGAAAAGGTTTCACACCGCTGTTGATTTGGAAGGAGTCTGAGGAGGACCCATCATAGTGGAATGTTCCCTTCATATCGTCATTAAAAGAGATTATCATGCTGCGGAGTTTTTTGAGGGAGGGGGCAGCCGATCTTCCTGATAAGTTCAAATATGCCCTTCCTGCTTACCAGGTCGAACGCCTTGGTGAGGTCGATGGACATCATGTAGAGCGACTGCCTTCGCTCTCTGCTCTTCCATTGGAGTTGTCAGAGTAAGACAATCATGTCTGTTGTCGACCTGCCTGATCTGAAACCGCATTGTGATTCGGGGTACACACGGTCCGCTAGCAGCTGAAGCCTGTTCAGTAGAATGCCAACGTGCACTGCCAACGATGCTCAGAGGCGAGATCCATTTGAAATTGTTACAATTACTGCGGTCGACTTCGTTCTGTAAAGGGTCGCAATGTTGGCATCAAGCATGCCTTGGGGGACTACTCATTCCACCCAGCAGAGGCAGAGCAGCTTATGCAGCGGCAGAAGCAATGGTGGTTTCCCACGGTTGATAGCTTCAGGCTCATGGCAGCAACCGTCCGGTCATTAGAGCATTTTCTAAGCTATAAAGGGTTTTCGTTTTTCCTCGATTAATGATTACATCCTTGAAAGTTGTGTGTTCAACCAGTTCTGACTGAGCCGTTCCTTCTTGCAAAACTTGGATATGGCTGTGCAGTTGATGGAACCCTTCATGGCCTTCCACTTGGCAGTGGCATCGTACTTTGTAAGGTTCTGGAGAGCGCGGTCCGGGGCGGATACATTATATCCACCGTAGAGGGGACCGAAATCGGCATAGCGTTGATGCGAGGTCGGCATTTAGGTTTGAAGCGGTGTCGTGTGTGGCTGTCTGAGCACCCTGTTGCTCACAAAGGCGTGGTCGGAGTATCAGTCTGCACTATGGTAGCTGCTGGTGGAGAGGCCATTTTTCAGGACAGACCGCCAGGTAATGTCTATGTCGAGCTGGTGCCAGCTATGAGACCTGGGGTGATTCCATTATACTTTGTGTTGTGGCTTACAGTTGACGAAGATGATTGTAATGCACAAATCATGGTATTTGCACAGCTTCAGCGGTCTCTGACCTTTCACGTTGGTCTTTCCAGTGCCATGATGTCCGAGGCAGGTAGGTCATGACTCGTGGTAAGCACCTACTCTGGCATTAAAGTCACCGAGGATGAATAGTGGCTCGTCTATAGGTTATCCTTTGATCTGTTCGTCCAGCTGCCAATATGACTGACTATTTTTGTCTTCTGAAGATGTGAGGGTGGCGGTGTAGACACTGAGGATGTTGACAGGAACTTCAGTAGTGGCAAGGCGGATGGACAAGAGACGCTCAGTGCCCCCTGCGGGAATCACAAACGAGGCCAGGAGGGTCTGTTTGAGGGCGAAATAAACTTCTTACTGGTAGGGCTCCTCATGTTCTAAATCCATTCAGAAGTAGGTGTAGTCTTCATCTCTGAGGGAGCAACTGAAGGCGAGCATGTTTTTCTGGAGGACTTTTTGCAGACATTTAGTCTGATGAGCTCTCTATCTATGATGGCTGTCTGGCTGTGCTATCCACCTCTGTGAGGTCGTATGAGATGCTGGTGCACATGGTGTGCATGTTTCAGCTTGCGAATCGAACAGCTAGAGTCTTCTTTGTTAGTTTCTTGTTTTTTTTGCTGTCTGGTGCGAAGTTTCCGTCCGCTTGTTAACCTAAGCAACACACTGAACTCCTGGCACCCAATGAAGCAGCCAGACGCTTGCGGGATGACACCTTACTGACCGGGAGCTTCCCAGCTTGAGGAGGCCTGTACTCGGCAAGTGGGGCGCGATGATCCCTAGAAACCGTCGAACCTGACCCGTGCCACCCCTTCCCTATACCAATCGGGTGGGAATTATAACCCGTTGATTGCCAGCTTCCGTGTTGTTTCCCCACTCAGGAGCGGGGCTGGATTGGCCTCTCCCGTGCGTGGAGTATGAAAATCCTGGGCTGCCCAGACGTTAGGATCCCTCTCTTGTAATTGATGGTGATGTCCAAAGGAATGCTGATCTTGATTTTTGGCACCAGTTTGTATGCAGGAGTTGCCGTAATGAAGTCGTAGTTGACACCCCGCCTCCTTAGGGGATGCACTCCGGATTTTCTGTCTGGGTTAGTCCTGAAGCCTTTCCTTCTCCCGAAAATACTAACAAGGCAGCGAATCTATCATCAAACGGCTGAGGCATGGATGCTGGATGATCGGGGAATCCGTGTATCCAAGGTTGTCAAGCCCCAAAACCGTCTTGGACTTTCAACAAATCGTACGTAATGTCTTATGGTCGACGTTTATACAAACCCACATTTATTATACATCTATTACTGATTAAACATTTGTCCGGGTTAAATAATAGGGTCTCACATGAAAATATCTGAGACACATTATAACCTAAACTAAGCTTACTGCAGTTAGCAACCGCTTAATTATGGATGCACATTCCTTAAACGTTTAGGATACATGACCAAATCTAGTTCAAAAATAGTCACATCCTATGCTAGTTCAAGCGGATAATAAGCTAAGGTTATGGCGTCTTATAAAGTGTTACTCTGATGGCAGATAACATTCAATATTGTTACATTATAGGTGTCTCTCTTCAAGCGAATATTACCCATCATCTAAAGACCAGAAATCACGAAACTCAAATTTCACACTTTCATTGTGTTTTTTGTATGAGGTATTATAAAGCCCTTTCGAACCGAATATTACTAGTTCAAGCCATGCAATATCACACAAGACCCAAGCACCTGATGCAAAGAACCTTTCCTTTCTCAAACTTATAGACACGTAAATATAATGGGAAATGACGATTCCGAATTCAATACATGATATTTCATTATGGTAGGTTCATTGTGACAAGAGGGTAATCTTCTTGTCATAGCCCCATCTTCTGCTCTAATCCGTCGTACCCTGAAACCGGGGAGAGGGGGCTACCACTTTTGTTTACGTTGAAATTCATTGACATTTACTTTTACTGTTGATAACGAAATAGTTTGCTCGGACACGTCTTACCCTAAATAAGGTTGTTTGGACAACCGCGAATGTGAAATTACCGGTCTAAGTTAAGAAAGGAAGTGTGATTAACAAAGCCAACGTATCGTATTGACTGATTTCCACGGCTGATATTTAGATCAATCCGAGATCAGTCAATAAAGTGTTTTTAACATTTCCTCTAATATCTTAATCGCCATATGCCTAAGTTCTAAACCATCATCAAGAACATAGCGTTTATCATCGTAACAAGATAAACCAACTTTATTAAGCGAGTCGGTAAATAAATGATGACAATTAGATCTAATCGTGTACATGCGAGAAAACATCTTAATTATTCTAGCGCTGCCAAATAATGATCATATGCCAGAGATTTTTAGACGATATTTTATATTCTTTTAGCGTGTTTATTAATATCTCCACCTGCTAATTTAACCGAATACATTTTACTTCTTAAATTGACAAATTCCGCTATATGCATCTAGTTCTTTTTATCTTTAAATTTGCCGATGACCTTGTTGGAATCATCGTCACGTTTACTCGTTTTAGCGTAATCCGAAGAATCGAATAAATTCATGTGCGTAAACATATCCTAGTACACATCCTCTGTTTTAATTTCATAGCACAAGCTGTCAGTGTCGGTAAATAACGGCTTCGCGTTATATCCCTCGCGGGATTCGATGTGCCCGTAACGAAAATCATACATGAATATTTTCGACAAATCTAATACCGTAAATCCGCAATAGATGGGTTTGCTCATCACGAACTTGTTTTTTTCTCCTTTGGATCGTTGCTATATTTTCATCTAAGATTTTCATGCTGATAAACGTGGGACCGGCTTTTATTTTTCCTCCGCACGACATCATTGACCAGCTCGACGCCTACTCGCTTTTGATTGTTTTTTTCATATTTTTTTTTCCGGATACCGAATTATAGTTTTGAAGAAATCGTTTTTGAAATCATTTGCGGATCACGATGATTTTGAACTGATAAAACTAAAATAAATCTCTAATCACCTGCGTTGATCCAATTTGAGCACAAGATTAATTCTTATCACCTCCACTCCTAAGGTCAAATAATAATAAATGACATACCAATTTTTTCTCATCAGATTATGTACTACTTTAGATATTTTACGTTCGCACTCTAATTCCTGTATTAACCACAGGATATGTGAGCTCATCGTTATGCTGCTCGTGGAGTGCTTGGGGATAAAATAACTCGACCTCGAGAATGTGGGAGGTGCTATTAGCACTGTTGATAGTATCCTCTTTTCATTTTTCTCGATTCATACTGGACAAGTTCTGACAGGCATCGGTTGCCATATCGACCAACCATGAAGAGTATTAGTATTAAAACAAAGATGTATTTAGATTACTTATTAGGATCGTAATCGGGAAAATGCTTGTGGCTGGCTTAGGAATGTCCATGAGTAATGACGTCAATGCCTCCTCCTTGACAAAATTGAACACGTCGGCGTCGGTAAAACAAGTCTGAGGTGACCGAGCGGATTTTCAGTGCAACATATCAACATGAACCTGGGGAGAAAAAATACCAATAAGTATGTAATCCGCAATAAGTGAGACACATCTAAAACTTTCAACGATGTCGGCAAGCAGCAATACATATGTGAACAACTAAAAATCATGATAGTCTTCATAGAGTAGTCATCCCTATCAACTTCCATACCTTGAGTGCATGACCGTAATCCGCCTCGGTAATATTAAAGAATTTATCAATGAGCTGTAAAACTCTTCTTTAGGCAATAAAAATGTGTTCTCAGATTTGTTCCAATCGTTCATGAAATCGTAAGGATAAACTCCTTTGCGCATTACATGCTGGACATGATCTTCATATTTTGTTTTCAAAAGTTTCGTTCTTTGGAAGAGATCTTCTAATGAAGCCGACATAAACTGAAACATCTGCCTAGCGACAACGACGTGTAATTTATCACGTAGTTAGATAATCGTTTGATTTTATGTGAAAAGTTTTCAAAACATTTGCCGATATACGTGAATCGCATCGATATAAATTATGGACAACCACGGGTATAAAATGCAGTGTTTTGAAATATAAATGACACGCACGGTGAGCAGCTCCTCTGTGCTCTTCAGCATAATGACAATGATCTCTCCGTCATTCACTGCCTAATAACTTTCAGAGATCTATCAGTCCACAGCATTAGAAAATCAATTTGGTTCGGCTCTAACAAAATCATCTGAGCCTGTAAAACAGATTATGTTTTATCTGCTTTTTTTAGATACCCACCTCCCCGACATGTTATGCAATAGGCCCACGATTGAGCTTGATCTCGGAGTTTTATTTTTTTACGCACAGCTACATAGCACATGTTGCAGATATGTGATCGTGCATAGCTGATCTTCGTCAAGTTCCTGATCGTCCTCTGAGATGATCATCTCTTCAAAATCAGAGTATACGACAAAAGAATTTCTCCTTTGAAAATAATTTTTTGGTAAAATGATTCGTTTCACTTTTCTCTTAAGGAGGTATCAGTATCATAGTTGCAATCCTAGTCCGTGATCGTCAAATACTTTTATAGAAAAGAAAGAGAAAAGCATTTGACAGTTCATTTTGGAGACTTCATCTTCGACCGTCCTTATCATCCTTGTCAACATACAATAGATCGGTGCAAATATCGTATCACCAGCACCGACTATCCTGATCGAATAAACGGTACTGTTTTAGTGTTCAGTGGATACATACGAAAACATGTTAACTCCGATGCCATTTTGTTTTTCAAATTTTGGGATGTCATTGATTTGTACTGCGAATTCGATATCTGGTCATCAATATAATTTTGTAATGATTTATTCCTCCAGATGTTTTGTTTGGTTTTTTGGTTCTTGTTTTTCAGCTGGTTAAAGTATGAATAATAAAGCCCATTTTAAGCATTGGTTTTCGCCATTTTTTATTAGGCAACGGTAACCATAAGCTCTCTATGAGTGGACTGTATTTGACCGTGATGACAAAGAGCTACGTGGCTCCCACAATGATCCATGTTGCTGAAATGTTTCGAAAACTCCGGCTACTTTTTCATAAATCAGTTTCACATCAACATCCGTCGCGTTCAAGAATACTCGCTGGCGCGTTTCAAAATTGAATTCGATTTCGTAGTCAGGTGTCGTTCTGAAAAGCACCACCACGATAAAATTCAAATTAATGTTGCGGTTCTCCTGCAATTGAGTGGCAAAAACCATGCTTATAGCTCTGGCACAGGGATCTAGCGGAACCCGGTCTTCAAAATAAAAAGAAAAACTATCAAAACCCGCAGTAACCTCGAACCATTGCCTGTATTCTATTATTTATACTAGTACTTTTTCATTAATTGATTGTTCATTTGCCTGTTAATGAACTAAATAAATCAATACTTTTTAAATAATGGACTTCCTAATCATCTTCGACAGTTAGTGCCAGAATCCTGTATGTAAGATGTTAAAATGTTTTGATCACCCAGCATTTCGAGCGTGGAACCGGTACCAACACCTGTCTATCCAGAGAGATATTAAAAGCTTGTGACAATATTAAATACAGATTTTAGTTACATTCCTGAGCTGATTTTTTCTGATGAGACTAAAACAGCTCCACTTACGCTGCTCTTCAGCGACCGGTGCAGAAATGTAAACATCAATATCATTTCCGAAATAAACTCATGGGTTTTAATTTGACAGCACCACAAAGACAGGAATTCTACATGCTACTCACTGCATCACACGTACTCCCCTCCCAGACGGAAAGAAATTCATTAAATTTGATTACGTGTTAAGCGTATTTTTTAAATCAGGGAATTGCCCGAATGCGCTGAGAAATGTTCGACAGTGTTAAGCAACACCATTTACTGGCTTATGATACAAATACTTCTGATGGGCTTGCGTCTAATTTTTAAGATGCACACATCTTCGCATCGACTTAATGCCGCTGTGCAAACACACTAAAAGCATAACTTCAACGTCGGAGGTCTCAGCACCCATGACGTGCTTGCACATCACGTCAACGTCAAAGACCCAAGCGTCTACAGCACTATCGTCGAAATCCACTAATTAAACTTTTCAGGAACACCAAACCTTTTGAAGAGTAATTTTCTCCCGCTGATCGAAATGACTTTTCCTATCCTGAAAATTTCCTGATCGTTCTTTTGCCATTTCTGCTCGTAAAGATCCTTTCGTAGATTCCTATGTTGCATATACAACACATATCTGAGAGTTTTATTAACTTTATCTACCACAAACACTTCTTTGGTCCATTTTGGTGTGTATCCGTTTTCAAATGTGTGTCTTTTTACTGCTAATTCTCATCACCGGTCTCCAATGTCAAAATGTGGGATGCAAAAACTAATGCGTCTGTTACTTTTTGTTTATGCCTTCTTTGTCTTGCTTCTGTGGGAGTCTTTCTGATGGTGGGGTGTCTCGTATGAATGTACTCGTCCATTAAATGTGTCAAAAAATCGTAACACTGATAAACCTTTTCCTCATCCGGTCTTTTAGCGTCCAGATAAAACGTTCGATCACCACATCTTTATCTTGATTGTGTGTTCTATACAAAATTATATAATTTCTCGGAGCCAGTCCGAAACGGTCTCATTGTAAATCTTGCTGGCATGGTCCACAGAAAATTTTCCTGCTTTTTTTTTTTTTGTCGACGATCTAAGTTCCTTTTTTGTTAATGGAAACATCCAAGCGAATTTGCTGAATACATCGACCATTGTGAGCAGATGTTTGATCACATCATTATGAGCACCATACTCTTTTATATCCAATAGATGTACCCACAGAGCAATGATTTTACACCGCGGAAAATGTTTTCGTGCGGGCTCATGCTGCTCTTCGGCAAGCTATGCACTGTGTAAGTAATTTCGTTGGCACTGAAGTCTACAAGGCGTGTTCCCAGGATCGGACTCGACGTCTAACTTATCTTTAACTCCTACGATTATTTGCACTAATCCGTGTTTGACTTGCTCTCTACATTTTGTAGGTTTTATCTATTTGATTTGTTTATAATAAACGTATCGGATCCGGCTCTATCCTCTGGATGATCCCTACAGCAAATAGCATGACTCGTTGCGATTGCATCCACACCATTATAAGGTTCTTGTCCGGTTAGAGGCTGATTGTTTTCATCTGTTCCTCTAAGGATTCCACTGCACCGTGTATTTAAGCCCTGGTAATATCAAGCCTCCTTTAGGTCCTGGGAGTTTTCTTATACTTTTGTGAATATAGATAGCTTTTCCTTCGTCGTCTACATCATCCCATGCACAAGTAACGTTCCATTGTGAGGTAGTCTCTGCTTGTATCCAAAGCGTAGTGTCTACAATGGCATATTTATTTTATAAATAACTAAATAAATTATTAATAAGCCTCACATAAAAACTTGGCCAGTACGATTAGATACCCATGGCCTTTTAGCACTACACACGGACTATCTCGATATGAGATGTTTTGATGGAGTCACTTATTCTTCTTCAAGAATATCCATCCTCATTCTGCAACATAAGCACCAGTGAATAACGATTATACTGTAGTATCCCAAAATCTAATATGCAAGCATTTCTAGTGATGGTATCGCTTCTGGAAATACAATGTATTAATATGTGATAAAATCTTTGCAGAAACATTGATGTCATTCTTTTCTAATGAAGATTTCCGCTGTGCGGATTTCGGGTGTAACATGCTGTGCCTATCGCAAGTACTGGCATCGATACCATGAGTCTGAAGCGAATTGTACACGGCTCCGTTTGATGCTCATGTTTATAGATACAGAACCCGATAATCCGGAGATGGTAAACGACAAGATTCAAAATAGTATGTCCTTCTGGGCAGGATCGCTGACAACAGTGACACATTGCATTTCATGACCGTCGTGATAATTTTGAATGTTAGACACAACAACTTTCCTCCGCCTTAATTTGATCTGGAAGATGATAATTAGAAAACACCTTGTATATTTTACCGCCTGTACTTATGAGATAATCTTCAATATTTTTAAAATATTTTTGCTTTTGTCATCAGTTTCGTTTTACCCATATTAGTCACCATGTCTGTCATGGTCTGATCCTGAAGAACCCTGCAGCTTCAAGTCTGGCAAGTTTTTACATGATATAGACCTGTTTTGCATTAGCATCGGCAATTCTCGCAAAGAGTTGATCTTGTCTGGCGTCTGTGGCTGCACCGACTTCAGCTAATTTTTTTGCAATGAGCATGTCCTGCTGAGATACTGCCAAGAGCTTCGGTAAAGGGGTCTGGCCCTACATTATGGTGGAATTCTTGTTTACACATTTTATGTTCTAACACTTGCTGAAGTGGGCAGTAGGCTACTCCACATATTTTCAGCACCTTATCTCGTTGCCGCTTGGATTACATTTCTCAAACGACAAGTATTTATACTGACAGCGACACATAAAAGGTTTACAGAGTAGGAACGTACAAATCATCAAAACCTTTTTTATATTTTTCTGGTATATTTTCAGAATCACGATAAATTGTAATGAAATCGTGTTTAGAGCTGGAGGTTTCTGAGTGATAACACGTTAAAAACTATTCCAAGAGATGCTGCTGTAATGGTCCCTAGCGATGTTATCGAATGTCATTTATCCAGTCCTCACAGAAACTCACAGAAAAGATCTCTATTACGTGGACAAATTCGATGGTCAATATTGTCGCGAAAACAAAAGATTACGTGTTCATGTGGAAAAAATAAAATGTTTCTATTAGGTCGGATTAGAATACGATGTGGTCAACATTGTAGACGTGATGGAGTAGATAGTGGCTGTAGGTTAAGAAGAAGCAAGGCAAGAATTTGCTCCCGCTTAAGGACAAGCACAAAATTCGCATAAGCTTACTACATTTTAGCGTATCAATTGTTAGCGAAACATGTGCATCCTGACAAAGTCACAGCCGCAGTCGATTATTTAGGCTCGTTGGATATGCAGGTAAGGATGATCGGATATGTGATGTTGCTCTCCGGCGACTAAAATCAGGAATCATAATTTCCATGCTGTTCCACCTGCCACACCAGCACTACGTAAATTCATCGAAGACATAAGTTTAGAAGTCATGAAATATACTACCGAGCTTAATCAAATTCTGATGCTGTTTTACATCATTTTCGAGAAATCTACATCGGTAATATAAACAACAAAATGCGGCCTTTATTTGGAATAGAACCGTATTACCTCTGTTACCTCAGAAAAGTGTATGTGTTTACGCGCACTTAAAGATATTACCGACATATTTTGATGTTATCAGCAGCACAAATTTCTGTGATGTTAGCCGTGTTGTATCAACAGGAGCGACGGTTAATACCGTTATATTAATCCAATCCGATTAAGGCGCATGTTAAAAATACTTTTGAAATAAAATCATACCCAAATTAGAAGCCAAACAATAGTGTCCGGTGCGCTTTTGTGACCTATACTACAATTTTAAATAAAATCTTATCAGATCTACAAGGAGCCAAATGAGATATAAACATTTTAATCGGAGAACTCAGAACCATGGATAACGTCATGGCGGATATGACTCCGATTTCCATGGTGAGATTTAAATGATCCTGCGAAACAAAATCGTTAGATTAAACGCAGCGGGGAAAAAACAAATATTAAAATGTTTTGAAAACGTTTTTCTGTGCGCCAACATTAACTGATTTTATCATTTGTAAATTAATATTCAGTATTCTAGAAGCTCGCGTCATGGACAAATCTCATCTCCTGTTTCGAGATTTATGGCAGTAACAGGCCATGCAGGACTAAACGTAACTGCACCACCACATCCATGACGAGTGTTTTCACAACCTCTACACTTTAGTGGTGTTTATCTTGTGTATCTCTGTTTTCGTGATCCACGAAGTAGCATGTTGAAATTTTGCCTCTCTGACATCCAAAAGGAAATCGGTGTCGGAACATCGTCGTGTGTGTAATGTTTGATGCAGATATTCATAGACAAGTGGAACAATATTGTTATTAATGTTATCATATGTTGCCAATTTAACAAACATCTCATCGAAAGATTCTGCAACCTCATTACTTTGATAGACTCACTCACCTTTATATAGTAATACTATATAATCTTAGACACAAACGCTAAGGAAATTTAAATACAGGTAAAGATTAACGACGATTCCTTCAAACTGAATTCGCTCTTCGGAGGTCGATGATAATGCACTTGTGTAAGGATTTATAACTATATTATCCGGCCTATGAGTAAGTGATAGTATTAGTAGAAAGCCAAGATATTACTCATTATTTATTAGTATCGCCATTAACCAAAGATACCTTTAGTTTCAGCTATTATACACAAGTTTAACTCGTACTGCCGCACCTTAAATATGAAATGTTTTTGTCTCTCAAAGCCATTTCCATCAATAGATTTCAAGATAAGTCAGCTAGTTTCTAAGGCTGGTAATGTAATGTTCTTGTATTAATTTGGTTAATATCACGTTCCTATGCCTGATTGTGAGGCGGGTCAGCGAGTTTTTACCCTCATGTTGGTTTGTTCATCCACGGATTATTTTGTTCTAGCCTTATTATCACCAACATAAGTCTTTGCGTCTTAGTCTCCACATTGTGGCCTCACTTCATACAGGTTTTTTGCGACAGTGCCTTTGATTTTTAGAAACATATCTTGAATATCATTTTTATACATTTTAAGTTTACCATTTTGATCTTAAAACAATCAGAAGCTCACCCAGATCAACGCCAGAAACAACCATCGTGGTAAACTCAGAAACATTCTCGTTGGTGGCAAATGTGCTCTGATCCACATCCGCTCCGTGTCATCGGGCTGAATAAAGTCTGTCAGTAGACATTTTATAAAGTATTAAATGTACTTTAATGTAAACGCTTGCAGGATTTGTGAATGCTCAAGTACAACTCGACCACGAGCACCAGTGGAATCTACACGTACATAAATATAAATATCTCCTGCAGATTGTTGAAAGAACTCCAAATGTTCCAATAAAAAGCAATAACTTTCGTACAGCGTATGACAGTCTTGTTGGGAAATCTGCAGACTCATGTCGATGTTTTGAAGAAGGCCCATTTCTTCAAAAGGTTCCTGATTGTCATTGAAAAGCTATATTACTTCCATCAACTAACACAGGAGTGCCGATATCAAATGTAGAGTCAGACATCTATTTGACCAGATCCTTGATAAAACTTTTGTTTTCATTGTTTACATTATTGATTTTGTCTAATACTTTTGCTTGATGGCTTTAGTGGCTTCACACCTCACACCATGACCGTAATCCACTTACCATTACCAGATTTGCAAACACCGAATCTGACCATCTTTTATGAGTGGATACATTAATAATGTTACCAACCGCAGCCAGAATTGTCTCTGTTGAAAGTAGTGTAACTGGAACCTTTGGTGCTTGAGTCGTTAATCGCCGTTGTCGATCTCGAAGTGATTTATCCGCTTGCAAACCCATTTGTTTCATCTGGTCCACAACAGCTCATTTGATAGTATCAACCACTCGCATTACACCTTCTTTAACAATTAGTGCGCCTCGCGAGGCCAGAGTCCGAATTAATTTTGGTGCGCCTGTGACCAATCAGTATAATCTGCATCGTTAATGTTTCATTCGCAGATGAACAAAGTGCCCCTCTTAGCCCATAAAGGTAAAACGCATGTCTGTAAGCCGATTATTATGCCATGCACGAGACAAAAGTGTATAGACGTAATTTAAATCAAATCACCTGGTTCCACAATTGGTAAAATCCCAAACAGTATATAAACCTTACAAAATACGCCTGTCGTTTGCTTTCATAACTACCACTGACAGCGTCACAGGTTAAATTTGATTGCAGTGTTGAGGTATGTGTGACAATGGCAGGTATGATGCGATATCCCACAGATAAAGATCATATGAAATGGTGTCATGCCGACCAAACATTGAGCTAGTAACGACAATCCAGTGTCAACCGCTCATTGGCAAGAATAGTAATTGTATAGGCTTTTCCTGTTCCTAATATCATTCTTCCTCAAATTTCTTCATTGATCGATTGTATGTCATATGGCCCGGCAGGACGTTCATTATTATTCCGTTGGCACCAGTGTCCTCTGAACAAATAAGTGCAGATCACCAAACGGTTGTGATCGCTTATTAGGCTAACTGTAATACACTTACATCGGCGGATGTATGATCCCATGTATGCGTGATTGACCAGAGGTAACAGGTACAGAAAAAGACACGCTGAATTCTGGTTTATTTTGATCAGTACACAAACTGAGTTACCATCTTTCATCGCTGGTCTCAAATTCGTTTTCTAAACATGGTTGTGCCAAGTCAGCATAAACGTCTCTGGTTAGTGATATGCATCAGCAGTGAGTCAGTATCAGAATATAATATCTTGATCCGATCTTGGTAAAATGGTTTGATCATGTCATAATGAAACTCATACATGAACATATTGGACAAGTCCTATTAAGAAGATCCGACATAGATAAATCTTGTGAGTTTCTATTTTCATCTTATACTGTGAACTACAACATGCCTAACCTCTAAGATCTTTTTCGATTCAAAGGCCAGATTAGCAATGAGCCTTCGAAGCCTATCTTGTTCACTATTATGTACACGGTCGACTTGAATTCGTTTGCACAGATTCTCCATGGCCTTTCAGAAAATTTAATAAACCAAAAACTTGTAAAATGAACTAGTTAGTGGCCTTAGTTATCAAATCCGTTTTAATCTGCATATGGGGTGCCATCCAAGCGTTCAGATGGAATTCAAGCTCTCGGTTGATCTTAGTTACACGTATACCCGATCGTAGATACAGCTATGGGCTTCGTACTTGTAGATCATACTTTCGTTTAGTCATAAGACTTGGTGCTAGTTTGATTCATTCTCACCATATTTGCGCCCTGATTCATGGATGGCAGAACAATGATACGGGGACAACCACGCACCAGGAACCGACAATGCTTCTGTTGTCAACGGATAATCGTTCTGCACATCATGTAAATGTTCACAGTATAATAGGTCAACGTCAAAGAAGTATCTATAGTAATTGTTGATGTTGTAATTCTGCAAGTGTTGTTTTAAAATATGTGTGGGATGAATCCAACGAAAATCTATAACCAGCAACGGTAGCATCATTGCAGATACATAATGGTTATTTGAACGAGAAACATGCTGAAAACGTCGGGGCCAGGTTGGTCATACCCGTCTACATTTGGCTTGCTGGCGCGCCTAAATTTGTAACTCACTCATGGTTTTTCTATGCAGATTAAGCCTTTTTTTCGAGCTTGTACTCTTTTCTGAGATACCTTAATGTGACTTCAATAAATAAAACACTTCGATTGGTGGCAACAGGTTCTAGCAAACTTGTCTAAGTCACTCATGTACTCGTACTAATGCACACCTTTTCTCATTAGCAAACTGTGTTGGTTGGACAAAATCTTCGAGTCACTGCAAAGTTTTTCGTCGCTCGACTGATCGCTAACATGTCAAAGGATGAATTCAAAAATTGTAATGAATCGATGAACCGTAATTGTTTGAGCGTAAACTTTATGTATTTTTCCATGTTGGGGATTATGCTTATTGTTAATGTTGATGCCGTTGTTACCGCTTTCAAATTTATGTAGCTACCATACCAGAAACAAGTTATAAAAGATTATAGAGGGTTTTTTTGTGTTTTATTTGGCCAAAACCGCAACTGTAGATTACACTCGTTGAGTGCGACTCCTCTGTATTCGAAAGTGATGTCAAAAAATCACGAACTTTGGCATCGTTCGACAGAAATACTTTCTTACTGATCCGAAAACCACAGATTTAGGCAACAGTGGAAATAAAAGCAGTTACCAGATCCATCAATGAGGGCTACATATTGTTCGTTAATGCTGTCGCTAGCCATGATCAAGATAGCGGATGAATATAACTATTGTTGAATCCATTTCGCTGTGACGTCTAAAAATTTAACAAACATCTCAACCCTGCCTGATGCGCACCAGGGGCATGATATAAGATTGGTAGTTCAGTTTGCCTGTCAAACCTAACTGTTATCTAAAAAATTCAGCATGGTTGTTAATCACCGACCTGTATTATCTTATCGTTGCAATGCAGAGTGCTGGACAATATCGCATCTTCCACTGAACGTTGAGATATTCAAAGTCAGCGTATATGATATAAGGGACTTTCATCCTCCTTTGCACCGAAGTGAATTTGAGAATATTTTCACCTGGTTCTGGCATTATTGTCCACTGCTTTTTTCACTAATCACATTACAGCAATTGTCATGCTCGTTGAGCAGTTGTTGACTGCTAAATAATGTACTATATTATCTTTCTTGTACGAAGAGATGGACGAATTAGCGTCTACCACTGGATTATTGATACATTCAAACTCCAAGTAGACGGTACAAGGGACGTTGAACCGTAGTGAATTTAAGAATGTTTTTTTTATAATTCTGGCATCAGTTTGGGCTGCATTTGATTTACTGATCCCACTACAATGAAGTCGTGGTGTGTGAGCATTTGTTGGGTGCTAAATATATGCATGCAAGGTCTGTATGCATGATTCTTTTGCGCGTGCTTACTTTGTAGGTTAAGCAGCCCAGCACGACTTTTTATCCATACCTAGTGCGAAAGATACTCTAAACCAATCTTATCGCTCAGTAACAGCAACTTAATGTCGATTCGTCCATGTTGTTTATAAGGGGTTAGAGCATGCGGAGAAAAGCTTTCATCGTAAGTAAGCACATTCATTGCAATACCAGGGTTAAATGTTTCAAACGTTTTCATTGATGCTTTAGTAACCTGAAATGGAAATTCGATATTACTATAGGACCTAGTTCACCCAGGCGCTGATGAGTTTTGTATGCATGTCACTAGCCAGAAATACCGCTGACTAAATCACCCATTCAAAACATTGTCTAAATTCTGTACCTTTGACGTCAGCCTTGGCGGAACCCACTCTGGTGTTGGTATGTGACTAGCTCCTCGAGACAGTTAATATGGTTAGATATTTACCTCGACTTGGATACATCTTTCTAGATCACCTACGTTGTATTTCTCCAACGTCTCAAAAACCATTCCAATGTCTATGTCAGTTTCATCATGGTTGACAGAGCTGATTATGTGATTCAACTCCGGCGTCACACTGAAGATATGGCGAGCGCCCGGACTTGTAAGTAAGACAAGCATATATGTTTTGTAGTATTCATAGTGGCATATATCTTGCTCACAGAGATCGTATTTGTCAAGACTTACGCCATTGCATTTGTTGCATCATAATGCCATCGATATATATATATATATATATATATATATATATATATATATATATATATATATATATATATATATATATATATATATATATATATATATCGCCGCTCTTTAATCACCTCTGTGATTTCAAGTCTAGGTGGATCGATAACTTTATAGAGTCATCTAGTCCTTTACCCTTCTTTATGGTAACTCGAAATTTGAATTCAGGCTTTCTCAAATATTGTTTGCATCTTCATCAAATCTTGCCATTGCAGATATAAATGCAGTTGCAAACACGGATAAATTTAATTTGAAACTACTATGAGCCAAACGTAATTCAAATGACCCGTCACTGAACATTACGCCTACTCGAGTGTGACCAGACTTTATGCGTTTCTATGCAATAACATCAATTGTTTTGGAACGTTGCTAAATTTCCTCAAAGGTTTGTTCCATGGCTTTTGGCAATAGCTTCCGAATATTGCTTTCTCAAGTTAAGTCGCTACTCGTCTGCATGTTTGAAATCTAATTCGTATATCGTCTGAAGATTAGTGAGTTCTGATTCCCTTTTTATCTAATATGTCCTGGAAATAAGGCAAGTGATGCTATCATTAAAGCAATGATACACTATATGGAAATATGTTTGTGGAATAGCCACTCTGGTTGGTAAATATAGGTGTTTACATATGCAACCGCATTGTTATATTTGATTCGACTGTGGCGGAATGTGGATGTCCGTCAAACTTAGAAGAAATCAGTTTCGCGACACATTTCTGGTTTTTGTCGGCTTTGCAGCTTTTTGTGTGCCTGTGAAGGGTATTGCATATGTATATGGTGTATTAAATACCTCGGCTCGTGTGTATGTGTGTGTGTGTGCCTCAGAATGTTTCGTATGACTTTATGAGAGTTGGAGATGCGTCAAGTTACATTAGGAGTGTATTACATTTCGGTATATATTTATTTTTGTTGTTTCTGAATTTTATTATATTTCATTTAGTCACAGCATAAGATAGCAAGGGTTTGGTTTCAAAAGTAGTCTCTAGCGGGTGGACACCATAACTGAGACGACAGGGCTGAGATAACCAGACAGAGATTGGAAACGCAAGTTCATCAAAACAGAAAGATTTATCAGACTCATTGGTGAGAATCTACTTTTCTTGCACCATTTTTATTTTCTTCTTTTTTGGCATCATATGCTTCATCTAGTTTATTCCGTTCCATTTATAATGTCACTCCCAAGTTAATCACCTTTTCAATATATTTATTTTATGTCTCTGAAAACGCATATAGCATCGTTTGAGCTTCTTTGATAAATGGATGTAATGCTTTAAAATGGTATAGCGATTAAATGTTTGCTGCCAAAGACTTTATATCCCACTGGTTAGACAGAATAATACCATTTCTAGAGACCTCAATAAACTTCCTCAAAATATGATTTGTTTCATATTTATTTTTGTCATTATATGCCATATATATCATAGTAATTCTCTACTATAATAGGATATGTATCCCTCCTATCGGTCCTTTGAATTTGCTTGCGACTAATATTCTAATGTCTAATTCGGTTTCAGATACGATTCAAAGACTATTCTTCTCACGTATCCATGAATGGACTCGACGACGCTGCAAACATCACAATTGGGTTTCACTTTTTACATTTGCCAGTTAGATTCGGTTGTTTTCTCCTTTACAAAAAAATTGTCGCAAATTTGGATTCGAACCAGCAAACTTTTGTCTGAGATTATAGCATGTTAGTGATCACTGATATGGCTTGTGATAAGAAATGAAAACTACATATTAAACGCTAACAAATCGTTTGGAAAAGATGTGATGGTCACTCTTTTTATGGGCTAATATCTAAACATAAGCCAATATTATTTACGCATAGTGTAACGGAAAGCAAAGATAGTAACTGTAGGCAGACCGAATATTTCTGAGGTTTTATATTCAGTTAATTTTTCTATATTAGCAAAGGTTTTCTAACCTGGTGCTTTTTAAATCAAAGTAGCATTTCTTTAGTATATCTTTCGAAATTACACTGAGGTAAAATAGACTGAATGTGATAAAGTCTGACGCAATTGTGGATTATGGAAGAACACGAGAAGTATCGATCCGTCCAGTACTGGCTACTTGCCACTGATGAATAGTTATTATACCTTATACAGTATCAAAATGTGTATGCGTTCTGATCATTCACGGTTTTACATAGTATGAGTAGTGATTATATGTCCAGTTCCCCCACATCAACCCCTGTTTTACCCAGTTAGACTCTGCTACAGTCATAATTCACTAACCCCAAGTCGCAATATCAGATGTGACGTTTAGCAGCACCCCAAAGGAGCTACAACCGGCATCCTAATACCACTCACTAAAATCTAATAACACTGGTCAACAGTGAAATCATTACTGACTTGAAAAGGCCCTAATCTGTAGTATTTTGGTGTGCCGAACACGAATATAACCGTGAAAAATTTGTAGTGGCTCTCGTTTTGAAGATATTCATATACCTCATTTTCTATGTTTCACTGTGTAAATTTCTCCAGTAGGACTGCAGCAACATCCGGAATAATGATGTAACATTGCATAATACTATCATGCTCACATCATCCACAGTTGATTGCATCATTTTCTGATGCAATGCAATACTAATGCCATGCGGCTGCTGAAGTAAGTTGACGTCAGCAGTGTACTATACATGTGTAGGCCTATTATACTAATGCCAGGCGGCTGCTGAAGCTGACGTAAGCAGTGTACTATATAAAGCCCAATCAGATAGGTTCAGCATTTAAAATATTTTAGACGTTGTGCGAGACAGTTCAAGCTACTGTTACATAAAACTTATTATTTTATCCATTTACGTACAATAAAGAACAGTAATGCCTCGAAAGTGTGTTAATACCGCGGACAATTTTTGCTATATTTGTGGGGAAGTGACATTTTCCAACCAGAAGAAAAGTATCAATTCTCAAGTGAAGAAGGCATATCATCTTTACTTCGGATGCAAGGTTGGTGACCAAGACAAGCCTTGGACTCCGCATATATGCTGTGCTACATGTACAACACAGCTTTCACAGTGGTTGAATTGCAAAAGGTCATCAATGCCGTTTGCAGTCCCAATGGTGTGGAGAGAGCCAAGCAACCACCTAAATGACTGTTACTTCTGCTTGGTTCCTCCTCTTTCCGGCGGAATAACGAAGCGAAAGAAGTCGAGAATAGTCTACCCAAACATTCCGTCTGCATTGAGACCAGTTCCACATGGTGAGGGACTTCCTATTCCAGAACCTCCAGCAGAATATTCTCTTGATTCATCTGACGAAGACAAAGGTGAGTCGACCTGTTCTTCTCCTGGTCCATCAGCATGCAGTGATCCAGATTTTCACTGTGGTGCATCATCAACCCCACACAGAATAATACAGGAAGAACTAAATGACCTGATTCGTGATTTGGACTTATCAAAGAACAAGGCAGAATTGCTAGGATCAAGACTCCAACAATGGAATCTTCTAGAAGAAGATGTCACAATTACTGCATATCGAAAGCGCCACCAGCAATTGGAGCCTTTCTTCAGAAAGGAAAGTAATCTGATATTCTGTTCCGATATTGAGGGCCTCATGAATGCTTTAAAAATCACTCATGACCCACAAGAATGGAGACTATTTGTGGACTCTTCGAAACTGAGTCTCAAGGCTGTGCTTTTGCACAATGGAAACATTCTTCCATCTATTCCAGTAGCGTATGCTGTCCACATGAAAGAGACATACGATAACTTAAGGCAGCTACTGAATTCCATTGAGTATAACAAGTACAGCTGGCACCTCTGTGGTGATTTGAAGGTAGTTGCCCTTTTAATGGGACTGCAGCAAGGATATACAAAATACATGTGTTTCTTATGCGAGTGGGATAGCCGAGCAAGGGAAATGCACTACATGAGGAAGGAATGGATTCACAGGCAGAATGTAGCCATTGGAGAGAAGAATATCCAACACCCAGCTCTGGTTGAGGCTCAGAAAATCTTGCTACCACCCCTTCACATCAAACTAGGTTTGATGAAGAACTTCGTGAAAGCCATTGACCGGACTTTGCCAGCATTCCGATACCTGCATGAAAAATTCCCTCGACTCAGCGAAGCAAAGATTAAAGAGGGAGTTTTTGTGGGTCATCAGATTCGAGAGCTTTTCAAAGATGACCGGTTCAACAACTTGCTGGAAGGTGACGCGAAACAAGCATGGAATGCTTTTCGCCTAGTTTCTACAAACTTCCTCGGAAATGTTAGGGCAGAAAACTATAAGGAACTAGTAGAAGACATGTTGATGAAGTATAAGAAACTTGGCTGCAATATGTCTCTAAAGATTCACTTCCTTCATTCCCATTTGGATTTCTTTCCTAGCAACTGTGGTATTGTTAGTGATGAACACGGCGAACGTTTTCATCAAGATATCGCAACAATGGAACAAAGATACCAGGGAAAATGGTCCACTACAATGCTGGCTGACTACTGCTGGACACTCCTCAGAGATGCTCCCGAACAGCTGTACAAGAGACAGGCGAAGAAATCTAAGATGTAGTCAATGACTTGATTTTTTATAGGTAGGCTATTACAGTTGACCTTTTACTATTGGAATGCATTTCGTTATGTAAACATTAATTTCTTGCAGATTACAAAAAAACTAGAGCCAATTTTGCAATTTGACTGTCATATTCGTGTTCAGCACATAAAAATTGATAAGAATTGACTAATTTTATTTCAGTAACATGACTTTTGTAAAAATTTGTTGTCCAGTGTAATACATAAAATGTAGACATAAAAACAAGTATCAAATATCATATGTTTACTATATTACATAGGAAGGTCACGCGTCCAAGAATGATACAAATAGTCCAACATGTGGTCATGAATTGCAAATGATTACTCCCTTAGCATCAACCACCAACTATAATCGTGATCCTCAAACATGGAGCTTTCATTAGCATCTACATGATCAACAGTCATGGTATTGCTCCTGAATATGTTTCTAAACGATGACCTTGCACGCTCGTAGCTCTGTAAGCAGAACCATTCGGTTATTCTGCGGCGGAACCAAAACTAATTATGACTGAGAGCACAGTCCGAAACAAAATCAAATAGAGGACTGCAAATAACCAAGGACTTGCAGCATCACTTCCCCATATCTAAATATGACATTTGAATGGTTTACCTATCAATACTTCTAATTGTATTTTTTGTACAATGATAAGTCTTTAAGAGATATCCAAATACACATCGCCCTCACAAGCCGATTCTTGAATTTATGCATGATGAAAACCTAGGAGACTATTATTGATTCTATCCTGGTACCAAACAGATTTCAATCCTTATTGCAGAAAATCTTCCCAACAAAGAGGTCACTAACAGTTAAAAATCTCAGTGTCACCCTCGGACTGCTTGCCACGAAGAGAACTCCGGTACTGAGATTGCACTTCATACATGACAATGCAACTCTAAAAAATCAAAAGTTGTTCAAGACCACAGCTCCTATACTAAAAGGCGCAAATTATATCGTCTTGAACAGAGCATGCTAGCTGAGACTGCGACCTGACATCTGCATTACCACTAATATAACAACGCTAAAGTACAAAAAACCACCCACCAGAATCTTCGCAATCACAACTTAGAATGTCACATTTCACTAGTATAGCTAATTATAAAGGAAGAATCTTGCCTCAAAAGCCATTTATTGAATGGCTACATATATAAATCCATGTCGTTATTTAGTAGTGCTTCTTTAAATGTACACAAACCAATTTCAATCAACGTAACACTTATTCAAAAGCAGCACAAAAAACTAAACACTTTTATCCATTATTTCTCGAAGTTAATATTACGCATGATTAATCCCAAATGATTTACCAAAACCAAAAGAGTCGTCTGCCTTCACCCAAGAATATTAGCATATATAGAATTATAAACTATATACCTGCTGCAGAGAGTGGAGCAATCTGAGTTATTTCGTACGGCTTTCACTACTCTACCCCTTAGATAATAACGTCCGCAACCCAAACATACATTATCCACACGGTCACAACTGTTGCCCATCCTTACGCTTTTATGATATAACAGGTCAGTTAAATAAAACAACAAGACAACTATTTAAAAAAAAGAAACTACCAAAAACCTTTGAGGAAAAAATGAACCTCTATAGCAAATATATATCAGGAAGTTATGTTTACCATTTATATATGGTTTACTCTGTGGTTAATGGAAAGAAGTCGTGGTAATATTTGTCAGGCCAATACAGTTGGTACTAATTTTTGGAGAAACTAGCATAACGTCAGACGAAAGTTGATGATTTGGTATCAAGCATATATACGTTTTTGTCTTATGATATTTTTAATTTTCTTTGCAACATTTACTATGAACTAGTATTAATGTCTTGTTAGAAATCGGTATACACAACTTAAAAGAAACTGGACACGATTTAGTGACTATAACGTCGATTCATGTCTCATAACGTCTTCAGTTTTTGCTTCAAATATTGCCGATGCTAAATTTTAAAATTTAACAACAACACAAAAGGACAACTTGTGCTGTTACTCTTGTGCACTACTTATGTATAGTGTAATGACTTGAAATTAATGAATTATAAACTAGTCAACAATAATTTCATAATTAAAGATATTGAATGCACTAACACACATCAAAAATTGATTTTGTAACAGATATGAAATTTGTATTGCAATTAAATTATTTCCATGTATTCTTGCTCCATTGTGCTTTCAAAGTAGTGCTTTGTCGCAAATTTAAAACACGCATTCAATTTACACTATCAAAGGTTATCCTGAACATAACCATACTAACGTAGGAAATTAGTTCATCTTTTGAATGTAAAGGAGTGTATCACTTCAAATATTATGCTCCACTAATTTGGAAGGAGTTGTGTTGCTGATTTTGTATCACTATAATGTATTTTGTAACGATAAACATAACAGCGTTTTTTAATTTCTATTATTTAAAAGACTTTATTAAGACATTTTGGTAACAAATGGAATACTTTATTGCGTTTTGCTGAAAATGTCTTTGATAAAACAGTAGTAAACTGATTTAATTGTACATAACTTATACGTGGCTATATCAGGCCAAATTGCGCTTGCTCAAAGCACGTCGTGACTCCAGACACTGTATTGATCTTCAATTTAGCCTTAATCAGATTTTTATTTTTTTAGTCACTTGGACCTGACATTGCATTACTCTCGTGCTCAGAATGTCACGATATATACGTCAAGTAGATATTGTCGTTTCCTCGATGTTGAAATTTTCCCCATGGATTACCAATCAAGTTTCTCTGTGTCATTAAAGATCTGTGTGCTTTCTTTCATGACATACATTTATATTCTTTGAATAATGAAATTAATTTGCTATGGCATTACATGTAATATAAAATGAATAAAACTTAGTCAAACGTATTATGAATAGAACAACAGATCAATGTTTTCTGTGCTGTTTTGAAAACAAAAATGTTATTACCGCTGTACGTACTTATAATACGAGTCGAACTGCAAACTACAAATAACCAAATCTGTCGTAGCATAATGCGCCGGCAGATCTTGGTATGTGCAGTTTGTCTGGGCTACTTAGTAGAACAGACATCATAGACCCTGATATGAAGGCGCATTATGCCACAACATATTAGAATCTTTGTTGTTTGAGGTTTGATTCGATTTTTAAGGGAGTATATACGGTAGTTTTGATGACTCGCCTACCACAACACATACAATAGTTACTAAGCTGAAATGATGCTCCCTTTCCCAAATTGAAAAGAATTACCTTGTCATTTTATACCAAAGGCTTCCTAAGTTTACATTATAAGATTCCATGTGGGTGGGGAAATCCCTTTATAATTACTTTGTTTTGGAAATTTCTCAAGGCCGGATCAGAGGGGAGTTTTACACACGTCAATATGAAGTCACTTCCATTTAAAATTTGAGCAACGTTTTATTCCTACGCACGTTTATTGGGTGTCATACACACTTTCAATAAATAGACGTATGTTTTTTGCCTCGGTTTCCTTTCCAGGAAAGTCAGTACCCTTTTCGAATGTTAGAAACCATCTCCTCCAATTAGCGTTATCCGGCTCTATAGCTACATAGCAGAGCAATTATTCTGATATGTCGATACTAATAAAGGAATCATAAATAATTAGTAAATGGTACTACGAGCTGCCGGGCTTGGCGCTCAGCATTAATCTTAAGAGGTTAGTGTTAGGACTGATCAGCCTGGTGTCAGGATAATGTGACTGGGTGGGACATCATGCTACATGTCTGCAGCATGATGCCCCAGTGCTAGACATCACTATAAACTGTCAGACTGCAGAAATCGTAGCGATATGACTGACAAATTGTTAAAACTACGTTAAAAATCCAAATTACACACACACACACACACACACACACATATTTGGTAGATAAAAGATTCGTACGTTGAAATCCAAGTACTTTGAACTGACATAATCGTTATGTTTCGCTACTCAAGAATAACTCCAAGCTTCATATCATGTAGAACTTTGTTATCAATGTAGTTGGCGTCTTACAATGAAATCAGTCATGTGGTATCAAGTAAATATATTATTTTGTAATGAGAGAGCTCAGGTCATTAATTAATTCTATATACGCATCCTTTATAAGTATGAAAACTATAACTTCAACAAGAAAGTTTTTCAATTATTGGGGCGGCCCTTTCTGGAGTTGATCAGTTCAGGATAGATTATAATTTGTTTTGTGGTACAGTCGTAGTCTATCATTGGTAGTATATAACCAGAAAAAAGGTTCAAGCGGCTAGAGAGGTAACTATTTCAACATTAACTTTAAGAGACTTATTCTTTTGACGACCATAGTACATACTGTGATAAACATGAGTCTTCCAGCTGAGATGTTGAACAATGTAGATACCAAGAATGTTTTATTTTTTTATTTTTAACACTATATCCTTCTAAGCATTTTTGAGCTAGAAGCAAATCCATGTTAAGGGATATTTGCTACATTGTTCTGGTTGTCAGACATTTCGTTATAGAAATATTACTATGCAGTGTGTTGTGTTGACACCAAACTGATATAATGGTGAAGTCGAATTGAATTTTATTTCAGTAGAATCACAAGACATTACCTGATGAAAGAAGCGAGGTGTTGTAAAAAAAATGTATTAGAGTGTACTTCATACAAGGCTAAGTCATTTAATAACAGAAGAAGTCCTAATATAAGAAAAAGAAAAACAGAAGTCCTAATATCAGAAGAAGTCCTTATATAAAAAGAAGTCATAATATCAAAAGAAGTATAAAAAAACAGAAGAAGTCTTAATATCGATCCTTGAAATATCGCTCTGGTGGCCTAAGTGGTTAGAACGTCCGTCTGGATGTGGGAGGTCGCGCGTACGAATCCAGCCATGTCATACCATAGACTTAATGAATATATGGTACTAGTTGCTGCCTCGCTTCGTGCTCAGCGTTAAGAATTTATTGTAAAGACTGGACCGCCTGTATCAGGATAATGTGACTGGGTGAACATTATGCTACATGTCTGCGGCATCTTGCCCTAATGCAAGAGAACATCACAATGCAGACATCGTAGCGATATAACTGAAATTGTTTTAACGTTAAGTTAAAACTCCAAATCACACACATACACACACCATCTAAAATGTGACTTCAATAGGAAGTATATTTACCCGTGCAAACAATGTGCCGTACGTCAGTTGGATAAGGTGTGAACCAAGTAAAACAGTATGAAGACAATTTGTTGGCTGATCGTTTTTAATGACCACCGAATGATCAACCAATCGAGTGCTTTTTTCAAAAATAAATAATATTGCGCCAGTAAATTTGCCTGAATCATTCGCTAGTAGCCACTGGTCTATACGTTTGGTCAACGTAATTTGACATGAATGTTTTTCTTTCGGAAAATTGATTGTGATTTATGTATGAGTTTACCTGTTATAATATCCGAAAAGATGATTCCTGATTTGTTTATACAATACTTTTGGAAAATAACGGTGGATGCGTCATTCTTGTTATCTCCTTTATAAATTACTTAAAGTTTTGCTAATTTCAATGATTCTAAAATGTACAGGAAGTGATAGTACAGTTTGATTCATCCTTCAGTGACTCAGAGATATAAAAAGTCTATAGTTTTAGAGTTTTGGGGTGAATTCCGTCTCTACAGGCTGATTATGAATTATTGAAAGTAGAGGTATGTTGATCTATACATGGTCAGGTACAATTTCAATTACGAAGGCAGTAGGTTTGTACATGTTTGACTCTGTAACAATCAAGTGTTTGGGAAATATTAATAAAACGAGGTTCCGCTGGTGTGCAATTTCGTGATCATCAGTATAATTAACGCCGTTGACTAATGTCACATGGACCTAGAATTGCCGATTTCGTTGAAGTTAATTGAGTAATTTGGGATTCTAATCTGCACCTGGACCAATTACAATTTCAATTTACATTGATAGAACCATATAACAACAAACATAAAAGGCTGTGTGAACATGTGCTACAACAAAACGATGCATTTTGCCTTGATGTCCAACATCAGTAACACCCCCTCCCAAGCAAACCCCCTTCCAAAACAAAGATACGTTGCGCGAAGTAAAAGACTATTTAATGGCAGGGGAGGTCACTGTGATTTTTTGTGTTTTTGTCGCTGTTAAGTAATTAATACATGATATCTACAGTTTACTAAATTATCCCTACAGGTTCAGGTTCCTATATCTGGATATCTTTTATAAACTAACCTTTGTGCCCATTCTGTGTTTCCAGTGTGCCTGGGAAACTGTTTTTACACAGTCGTACACCAATAATCGAGTAAGCGAAGAACATAAGGCACATCGGGAAACCATAGAGTCCAGTCATGAGGAACATTTGGTAGGCCTGTTTGTCATGTGGTTCAAGATCCAGAGTACAGAACGTCAAATATTCTGTTAACTGAGAAGGATATGTTCTACCTAGCCTCTGATACAGAAGTTCTGGCAAAGCCACGAGAGAGCCGAGTCCCCAGATTACCGTAATGGATATTCCCATTACAACCGCCGTAAACCTCATTCTAAGTGGATGGCAGATGGCGAAATATCGCTCGACAGAGATGGCACACAACGTGAAGACAGAAACTGCAACGGACAGCGTCTGCAAAGAAATAAATAACGTAAGTCCAGTTAAATTAAAAACTTAAATAGATCATGAATTTCGTTTATCATGTCTATTTAATTATAATATCTGCATGCTGGTCCCTGAGAGAACTGGACATGTTTTTTTTCTGCGTCATGCCAATTCATCAGTAGTATTGAAATCGAACAAGAAATGAACGATAGCATAAAGCACTGATACCAGAATATTATGTTTCAAAAGTTATTGAAGCTTATATGTATCTTGATTGAGAATACGAAACTTTACTGCATGAATCTTACGTTTACAGGGAAAAATAAATTTGCTAATATTTCATCCTGCATAATTGAGAGTCAAAGGATACATTGATTGATAGCTTCATTCGTAAATAATGCACCGATAATTAGTGTGCCCAGAAAACAGAAACTATAAATATGTTGACCCAAGGCTACGGTATATTGAATTTATTCAATGCAACTTGCTAATAGAAAAACAAATATTTCTTCTTCGTCTTCTTTTCAAAGCGATTCAAATATTTCATAAATGAAACTAATTGCAGTTTTAAAGCAAACAGTTATTTAACAGTTCTTTATCTTGGTTATTATTACATAGGAATCAGAGGTTCTATCCGTGGTTTAAAATAAGATTTTAGTCGTATATACCTCGGCCTGAAAGATGGAAACGTCTTCGTAAATATATTTGCATATTATTTTATTACTATATTTTTATGTGTAAAAAATAAATCCTTATAGTTTTATATGTGAAAACATAAGATTTCCCATCATACCATGAGACCCCCGATTGTGTGTGCCTGCCAAAGATATGCTTGCCTCATATTTAATTTAATATATTCAATTTGCATTGCTTGCTTGTTCATAATATTAAATCCAGTCTCATAGAAAAGTTAGTAACTATATATTAGCTGTTTACATACGTTAAGTAAATCAATTATTCTGGTCAGGTAAACAATGAAGTTTTTGTTGGAAACAATCTGCTACAAAATACAAATTTCCATAACCCTTACCATGTATTAAATATGTTACAAAATTAACAAGCAATGCAAATTGAAAAGTCACCACAGTCATCGTTAATCACCAACTAATTTAATCTTGAATCTAGCAGTCATTTATTGCGGTTTGACAAATTTTCGTGTGAAAAAGTATTGAAACAAAATTGAAGTTCGAATATGACAAGAGGTTTTTAGTATAATCGAAAAATAGATAGTTGTCATAAACTTCAGTCCTGTACTGATTACTCCTGTTCAATTATCGTTAAACCATATCCTGCTTCGTATTGAATTCACCTCCCAAATTAGTTCCGCAATTCGTTCATGTCCAAGCCAATAATTAATGTCATATCCGACTAATTTCCAAAAATAGGGGCTTGTTACCTTAATGCCGTTGTGTCCCTAAAACGGGACTGGATTACAGAGGATTGTACACTAAGCATTTTCCATTTCATCAATAGGAATGTCACAAACCTCTTTGAAATATGCACTACGATCTCATTTTCGTTTGCAAAGTATTTAAATAGCAATGTTAACGGCAAATTTGCAAAGTCCTTTCGTTAGTTCCTGTATATGACAGGTATCTGAAAAGTTGTGAATATCATGTTGGAACATTTATCTTTCTTTGCAACTGTAAATGCATCCATAAACAAACGAACGTTTTATAAAATGATTTGCAGCTGCTCTTGTGTCGCAACATTGGTAAAGAGTAAATAACGGTGGCATAACATGTCGTAGATGGAGAACCATTCTGCTACTATACAAAATGCATAATATAAAATCAGAGTGTTCTTAGTGAATATCTCCTATTGATATCAAGACCGTCATGGAAGACAATATGGGCTGGCTAAATCCTTTCCAAGAATCCACAGGAGATCACTAGCGCTCTGGAAGACAATTATCTGAAATTCGTGGGCGGGAACTAGCTTCTGATGAAGATGTTCGATTCACAGTGGAATATATTTATATTGTTACTACCATTAATTAGTGATTAATGCGTAATATACTGGAGAATTTGTTGAAGTTCAGAAACCTCTGTGCAAAATGTGTTCCATTTTTACTGACGCCTAATGAGAAAAAGTCTCCAGTTAGAATCACCAAACAGCTACTAGAGCGAAATAAGTAAATAATGATCAGAGACGATTTAATTAAATCGTCACAGGATATGTAACATTCCAAATCCGTTCAACATGTAAAACCACCAATCATACAATACATATCCATGTACCATGCAGGACCTCCAATCACGCAATACAAACACATTCACCATTCAAAACCATCAATCATACAATACGAACCCATTCCCCATCCAAAACCACAAATCATAAAATACAAATCAATTCGTCAAGCAAAACCACCAATCATACAATCCAAATCCATTCACCATGCAAAACCAATTATCATATAATACAAATCCATTCAATATGTTAACTGCCAATCATACAACTCCATTCACCATGAAAAACCACCAATCATACAATACAAACACATTCTACACGCGAAACCACTAATCATACAACACAAACGCAATCACCATGCAAAACCATCAATCATGCAATATAAATTTATTCATCATGCAAATCCTCCAGTCGTATGATACAAATCCATTCATCATGCAGAACCAACAATCATACCATACAAAACCATTCTGCATGCAAAACCAACAACCATACAATACAAATCCATTCACCATGCAAAACCAACAATCATACAATACAAATCTACTCATCATTATTACGAAGATAATTCAATTAAACAAAAAAATATACATGAAGGGGGCAGTTGGGCATGGAAGAAATGAGTCAAGAACGGGACATTCAACTATTACAGTTATTGGCCCTTTACTATGGTTGAATATTGATGATCCGCGATGTTTTCACTGTATTATGTATACAATAGGGAAAGGAAACAAACAATGATGTGTGAGATCGCTAAAATTTGTATAATATTACTTCTCTATTGTCTTTAAAAATATGTCAAGAAAGATCGAATATGTAACAAGTTCTGTACAATTGTAAATATAATGTACGTCCCTAAAATGCAGAGAGAAAATGTAAAACTAAATTACTATACTGTGACTGAAATCCTAGGGTCAAAAATATTCCCAACAAGTCCATAGGTATCAAGTAATCCAAATATGTTCCAATGGTATTCCAAATGATGGTCAGTAATGTACTGATGTACCAAGAGTACTGAAGGATCATTATATTATAATCCCAATTGTATTTAAATGAATTCACAGTTAGTACGTAACAGCTATTAAATATCCAAATGTCTTTAAGTGAAATCACAGTATTTCTGCGACAGTTATTATTCCAGTTAGTCTGAATAGTTCGAGCACTCTAATTCCAACGAATGATTAAAGTTTTAAAAAAAGACCTCGCACATGCTAGCATCCAGAACTGGTGTTTACGTCTTAGAATGTATGCTCCTTTTCAAAAACTCTCTTATTATGATTACAATTAAGCAATATATATATATAGCATCATACATTCATAATTTCGCCCGTAAACAGGGTCACGTGGGTTACACTAGCTACTGAAGAATTAGGTCTACCTAGCCTTTTCCAAATTCGTGACCTCCATCCACAGTAGATGATGTTCACCTGGATATTATAGTACAGCTTAACCTTGAATATACGCACTATGATTATAAGAATGGCTTCGTTTAATAATACAAACTTGCGCTGCTTGGAAAATTAATATTTTAAACATCAACTAAAAATCCATATTAACGATACTCATGAATGAAAAAATAAATAAAATAAATATAAAACCAACAATAAGCGGGAAACAATATATACTATCTGACTATAATGTTAGACAACAAAACACATTAATACAGTGAACAATACAAACGCACACAAAACGTGAGAACTTTCAGGAAAAAGTAACATGAATAATGGATAAAAAGGTTTCCAGCTTGTAATGGTATATAGACGCTTACCAAAGTTTCACTTTCAAACTTATAATATAACTCCCGACACACATAGTTTAAACATCGTCAATAAATCATTCACAATATTACCCTAGAGACGGAAATGATTACAGATGCTTCGAATGCATTCAAGTTTTGTTTTCGACTTCCATTGGTTCTCATTGCACAGATTGCACTTAGATGACTTATTACATAATTGCAAGTCGAATTTGACTGTGTCCATATATATTTTATTGTATTACAATTCCTTTGCGCAAAATTATTGGAAAGAAATGTTTGTGCTTTACCATTCAAGCAAATACAAAAGAACGGTTTCATTTACCTTGCTAGAATGACGCTGTTAGACGACAGATAAACTGAACAATTTGCAACGCTTAAGTTTCAATATGCCACATCCAGACCAGTAAAAGACTCGCTAGTATCCATACTATATAACGTTTTAGCGCAAGGGATGCATGATTTCGATTGATACTGGATTCTTGATATCGTCAAGACTGTATACCAAGCTATGTTAAGTATGAAAAATTCATGATGTACATTGATACTTGATTCTTGATATCGTTTGGACCATCCATTTACCAGGCTGTTTTAAATATGAAGAATTCATGTCTATTGATAATTGATTCTTTATATCGTTTGGACCATCCATTTACCAGGCTGTTTTAAATATGAAGAATTCATGTCTATTGATAACTGATTCTTGATATCGTCTGGACCATCCATTTACCAGGCTGTTTTAAATATGAAGAATTCATGTCTATTAATAAATGATTCTTAATATCGTCTGGACCATCCATTTACCAGGCTGTTTTAAATATGAAGAATTCATGTCTATTGATAACTGATTCTTGATATCGTCTGGACCATCCATTTACCAGGCTGTTTTAAATATGAAGAATTCATGTCTATTGATAACTGATTCTTGATATCGTCTGGACCATCCATTTACCAGGCTGTTTTAAATATGAAGAATTCATGTCTATTAATAACTGATTCTTAATATCGTCTGGACCATCCATTTACCAGGCTGTTTTAAATATGAAGAATTCATGTCTATTAATAACTGATTCTTAATATCGTCTGGACCATCCATTTACCAGGCTGTTTTAAATATGAAGAATGCGTGTCTTTTGATAATTGAACCTAGTTATCATCATGACTATATGCCAGACTCTTTTAATGTATGATGTCTATTAATAATTGCTATCGTGACAATATATACCAGACTACTTCGGGGCCAAAGTATCGAACCGACAAGTGAAATAAAGAAGGAAATGATTAGGACAATGATATAATGCATCTGCTTTCTAGTCTATTTAATAAACTATAGATTTAAACAAATGCCTCTAAATACTGAAACCTGCCTTGAGAAGGTTTCTCTTTGTACGAGTAAATCAAATTAGGAAGCACGCAAACATGCAATCTACCCTGAGTAAATTATGCCAAAGATTTTTAAACATGATTATCATTAGCTTGTATGTCGTGTACATTAACATATATTCTAATGAAATGACAAAAGGCTTCCCGATTGTATGTTGTCAATTTCATTTGAAAGTCGAAATGTTCGTTTGAAATGATCCGATACAAATATCTTAATAAAGTAGTTTCAAAACTATAATCAATTGCTATTACAAGAAAAGCGAGCTACCAAAACTACGTTCACTTCAGTTATCATGGCAATGTTTTGTTTGTTTGTTTTTACAGTGAGCATGTTTAACTTATTTAGTTAAAAGAAAATTATTATTTATTCCAATTTATATTAAATCGTTTACGGTTTGACATTAGTCGTTCAATGAGCCAAATTCTGCCTTTGTAAGTAATTTATTGAAACGAGTTGAAAATATTTATTAGGTCAGGATTGCGTTTGTATCTGCAGTAACTCGACTTATTTCGCTTCAAAATACGTCGGGACAGATGACACAGCCTGATTAACTAACTAGAACCTTGCTAAGACAAATTCATTACTCCCATGTAACAAATATACGTTTGCAGCCTGCTCTGATGTCACAAATACATTTGCGATACGGAGCATTAGTCTGATGAAACAAATGAACCTATTTCTCTCTATTTCCTCCTTCAATGTAATTAGTCTTCTTTACCCGCTTTGATTCATGCTTTATACGTTAGAACTGTACCGGAAATGTACAGGAAATAATGCATAGATGTCACAATAATCATATTAATTATAAACTGATTCCAGCTACAAACAACAGAGCACCCTGATAAGCCATCCCATAATAAACCATGCTTGGTCTCTGTTGTTTGTTATACTCATTAGTCCTTTCAAACTTCGTTACTCCGATGTAACAAATGAATTTGCACACCGGAAAATTACCCCAATGTAGCGAATATATGTTTGCGGTCTGGAGCATTAAACCAATGTAACAAATACATTTGCAGTTTGGGGCAATACCCCGATGTAACAAAATCATTTGCATTTTGTGGCATTACTCCAATGTAACCAATACGCTTGAACTATAGAGCCTTGCTCCTATTTAAACTATGCATTTACAGTTTGGCGCATGTATGAAATATAACTCAGAGAATATAATATTAATCTGTAAGCATAAAACTTGTTTGTAGACTTCTTGTGATCAATAATAATTTAATTTGCTTATAAAAATGAATGTGTTTACATGTAATTATCAAGGTACGAAAAATGCAGAAGTGATTATAATATGATTATATCCCTAACTTTGATTGCAAAAAAAATGTATTCAGCTGATCTAATAATGAGAAGACACGAGAGATTTTAATTTATACCATGGAGGTCAAAAGCTGAATTACGTAGCAAATATTTGTTTCGAAGTTCACTACACGAAGAATACACATAAGGACGTTGTATTCTGTCTCAATCATATTGTATTCAAATAATGCACAAAACCTATGGGATACAGATGTTCCCCCCCCCCTTTCAGCTCGCCGTTAAAGATCGTTTTTAGTAGTTGTTCTTCTGACATCCTGGTGACAAGCCCTGCCCATCTCAAACATGACTACATCGATAGAAAGAGGAGCTCAGGAATATATTCTCGGGAAAGAAACACGGCGTATAGGGCCCTTTTTTGCCATCTTAACTTGTCAGCTTCCTCAGGCAGGTCGTGTTTCACATTATCGGCATAGCGTTTGTGCACCAAAAAGGGTGGTGCAAGTATCCAACCAGATCGGCAACACATTGGCTCTGTGGTATTTCTGTTTTTTGGTAAAATGATGCCTTTGAGCACACACAATTTTGCGCATAGTCTTCCAAAGGCCACACGTGCTTTAGTAACTCTGGCGTGTATTGTAGACAACACGCGACAGTGCGATGCTGAAATAATTGATCTTGTCCACTGCCAGTAGAATTTGGTCATTTTTGTGATCGTAGGCTCTATGTAAGCTTTCCTATTGCATGTTGTTTCATCATCTCTGTCTTTTTTTATTATTGTGGGTACTAAATCGTCAAGCACTAAAGGAAAAATGCACGTGAGACTGATAGTTTGCATTCAGGAAACAGTCGTCATCATACATATCAAAGTCACTTTTTGGAACTCACTGTAGTCTCCTCAGAGTAAAGTAATTTGCCATCTCGACCCAATGTCAGAGACATGGAAGGTACCATTAAGCAGGTTATAGATCATCACGCTGAAGAGGGTTGCGGCTGGCCCACAGCCTTCCTTGTCGCATTGGTGACTGACTCTCAGGATTGAGCTCTTGATCAATTGTATGTACAAATCGATTCAGAAACCCTTGCACAAATGCACTCGACTGCTAGGAAACGCTGTGAAAGATTTCACAACGGAGATTGCGATCAGCAAGGAAATTATGAAATCAGGCATCAATACAGATAATCAATTTAAGTTGAAAACAAACATTCATTAAGCAAATGTAAAATAAATACATTTTCTGGCCCCAAAAATATTTGAAGTATAGATCAGAGGCAATTTATTGGCAAAGAAGAATAATCTATGGATATATTTTAGAGTTAAATTATTTTATTTTAATTTGTATTCACTTTCAATACAATCAATAGGCTCTCAGTAACGCTGAAAGAAATGGCATTTAACTCAAAACCGTGGATGAAATATATGGTCATGTTTGTATATCTGACTTGAAAAAAGTATATGTTAATTATTGTGTCTATCTACCATGTCCCATTTGCAGCCATCTCATCTCTTAATCGTAATTTAAAACATTAAGTGTTTAAGTATTCTTGATCTTAGTGTTTTCAGCTGTAGAGAGTATATTCACATTGATGCATTCAGTTTGATTTATATGAAGACAGGATGTAGGAGTTTCCATGAAAAGAACAGTAAAAATAGGAAAATCTGAAGGAGAAAGTAGTCAATTATGTAACTGTCCCTTTACAATATATTGGTGATTATTCTGAAAGATTAAAACAAAATCAGAAAGTATGGAGCTAACCTGTCCCACAAACCATTTAACACCATCCGCGTAATCTATGTACATCCATAAAACCAATCTCATTTTTAACAAATTGACCAGTCATCTCGTAAGCGTCAGTGTGATAATTGTGGAAAATACTCCATTGGGTAAATCGCTAGAAGCCTGGAAACACGAGCTAAGGAACACATATGCACAACAGAGAATGCCTGACAGCAGTTAATGAACATTGCAAAGAAACAGCGTATGCTTTCTCTTGGGATAACATCATAATATAGATAACATCACAATAGAGAGAATAATACCCTGAGGAGGTAATTATCCTTTTGAAATCATGGAGGAGGAGCCAGTGTTTGACCGTGATCCCGGATTGGACCTTTCGCCATTTTTCAGAAGGAGTTTGTTACCAGATCAACTTTTAGATGCTTTGTATATATTGAGAGTTGCATGCTGGGTTGTCATGCAGGTTTGTCTGCTACGTACGAATTATTATACCATCGACAAAGTTTCGTCCCTTTTTTAATGGCGTATGTACGTGGATGTGGTAACATAAAGATTGGTGCATGTAAGCAATTAGATTGTCACCGCACACAGAGCCTAGCTTCGAGTCTCGGTCGGAAATGAATTAAAAGTGTTCTTATCTACATGATAATGTCCTAAGTCATTTCTAGATATTATTGTTGGACAGTGAAGCAAAATATTTAAAAGTTTTCAGTCCGTTGCCAATTCAGAGCGACTGTTTGTACATTATTGTATAGGCCGTCATCTTTTGTCTTATATTGAAGTAAATCTTGGAGAACAATACCTGCAACAGTTGTGGTTAATATATGCTTTCGCAATATTCTGTAGTTTTTAGTATAATATCCTTATGTTCATTAGAGCATCTTGGTTTAATAAACTTAATTAAAGATGTCAACTTGTCACTAAAAACATATATACACCCATGATGCATTTGTTTACTTTTCCAAGTTATCTCACTTTGCCTTGTCTTCTTATCCTGATATTATCATTTTTGTTGCTCTTATTGCTTCATTCTATGTTGTTTGTTGTTGCGGATTTCGTTATTAGTATCCTCTATTATTATTGATGCAATTTAAACTTGAAAAAATGTTTCTTTATTCTCATTTCGTTCCACCTTTGTTTTCATATAATATATAACGTAACATCTACTTAGCATCCGGAATATATTTTATTTGCTTTAATGTTCAGCCTTATAATGCGTTTTGACATTTTATATCATATGTATGGCTATTTTTATATTAATCGCATGTCTTTGTGTAAGTAATGGTTTACTAAATCTGCATCATGATTTTCTTTCAACGAAATATTCAAAGTTAAAGATCGTTTTCCCCATGACCTGTTTTGTCCATTATTTAATTTGTTTTCAGTTAATTTCAGGTTAACGTTTTCTGAAGAAGAAAAAAAAAAGATTAATATTGTTCTTACAGTATTTTTATCAGATGTGTCACGCATGCTGTTTTCGGTATTCCCACCGATATCACATTGTATTGTCGATTTAATTGGATAGGCTCCGCACGGATTACCGTATTTGATGAATTCAGAGCGCGAAATAATACGATAATCATATGCTGACTTTGCAGCTCATCTACATAGGAGGCTAAGAGACGTACATAAGCTCAAACGGAAGCAATATTGCACGATACGACATCCCCAATCGCTTTCTTATGCAAATCAACGTTTCGTCTACATTGACCTCTGGGTTGGGATAGTTTTCTTCCAATTTTCAGTAAAGGTCAACAATTAGGTGCCCGATGATAAACGCGATGCTTTTCTAATACTGTGGTTGACATTATATTACGGCATTAAAATATTTCCGGTGTACATTACACGTTCTGAAAGAGATCTACTAAAGTCTAAATTAATGGAAAGTTCCGCAAAAATTCAGAATCGGAAATGCACTGGTCTGCCAAGGATCGCGACGTTGTCAAAGAGTCGTTTTTCAGAACTTCTTTCAATAATTCACAATAGTTCCAGAATCTTACAGTACAGTGAGCTCTTTCTATCTCCACTAAATAAATCTTACAAACGATTTTACTCCCATACAATATCTAACGAAAACATAAAAAAAAATTTGTAAATTTGACGTTACATCAAGAAATAAGAATGAGAAAAGTGTCCAGTCCTAGATCATTATATACAGACGAGCAGGCTAAAACAAGCATCTATCACTACTGTTTCATGACAAATCATACATTTCCAACATCGTAAAAGAACTCACATTAGTTAATCCATTCAATGGCAATTAATTTAATACTTCTAAGATACAACCTAGCCTATCTGTTCAGTGGGAAAAAGCCCGAAATTCGTAGACATATTTACTAAGAAGTTTATTATTATTAACTGTCAACACGTACGTAAGCAACTATTTATAGATCCTATGCAATTTTAGGTTCTTTAATATCTTAACATAGATCCTATACCAAATTCATATATAGATACTCACTACAATTTATATTCATTAATACAAAAATTATATACAAGGTGTACCAGGAGTTACAAAAACGTATATACATAAAAATTCCAATATTGTATTCGGTTTAATTTTCAATCGTTTTCACACGGTATTTTCGCATTCAGATACAAAGCCGAAACAAAACGTCGACAAAAAATATAATTTTATAATCGCTGAGGCTTTTGTTTTCTTTGGGTAAATGATGATTCTAAATATCTTATATTCAGTTTGTTTTCTTCTTATGGTTGAAGTATTTTCATTACTAGATACTATTTTATCCACCAGTTAAGAATACGCTTCATACTTGTAGTGTATTGGATATTGAAATAGCTCTTATTACAAAGTCTGTTAAAATGTTTGTGTGAATTTAAGTTTTCTTCTATGTTGTTACAGATATACATACAATCTAACTGCACAACATTTGCATCGGTTGTCAAATAAAAGCTATTTCATTTAAAATGTGATAAATATGTTTCTAATTAGTTCGTCGACTTGTATGTCTGTTGAAACAGAGGCTTTTTTATTGGATCCCTGTGGTATTTAAATCATACAGCCGCGTAATCTCTATTATGATTTTATTAATATATTTGTACACTGAATTTCGCAAAAGGTAGGTTCGTTTTCATCCAAGCAGTTATAAAAAAAAAACACAACCGTGGTATGCACATTAACGTTTTGAAAAGAGTTATTTTGAAATAGTCTTTGTTCTCGAAAGATTCAATAACTTAGCTTTTGGTTGAGTGAAAGAGTTTAGGATCATATTAAATCAATATTTAAACTGGTCTCCGAATCCCAAATAGTATTTCTTCTTATCCTCTTATTTTAAAATCGCTAATACTTTTATCAATTTTCAACAGTTGATGCACACTGACGACGTTTGATCTACTAAATCAGGGAGTATGCATACTTTTAAACGTTACAGATAAGCATCTACACAGTTGAGACACTGGTAGAAGAGCACAGGTTCAAGTTTCCGAGATTAACAATGAAAGGTATGCACTTCTATCGATTGAATGGTATACATTATAACCGAGAGCTCTATTTGTTGCATGCATGTGGCGGTAGAAAGCACATTATCAAGGCTTATTTTCAACAGTAAATTAACTTTTCTTCCTCATAGTGAATACCTCATGAACAAATGTCAAAAACTCTGGATTTATTACAGGTAGTGGAAAACACAGAATGGGGACTTGATATCATGTTACATGCACTAATTATTTGTTAGCAATAAAATATATCCGCTTGAAAGGAAATCACGGCATGCCTCCCACACAAATGATTAAATGGATAGTATATTATAGTTGATGAACTTAGTTGATGAACTTACTATGTGCTGATTTATCGTTTCATATGTTATCAGTGAAAATCATGAAGTAAAATTGAATGGTTAAGCGTACACTATAACTAACACCCGACACATCACATAGTGATGTCATCAGAGTGCATGTTTCTAACAATACGAAGTGGTGACAGTGAAGCCTTCCATTCACTAGCTGCACTCTTGATGAAACAGGCATGGAATGTTTAATCTGAATGCCCCCCCCCCCCAAAAAAAAGAAAGGAAATTACGAGCAATATATTTACCATGAAAGGCTAGTAAACATAAAGCACACTGACTCAAGAAACGAAATAATATTTAGTGGGCTAGATACGTACAATTCAAACATAAATGAACTGCCTTCCAGAAAATCTTGAATGAGTCTTGGTCTTATAGACGAATAACTGTTCTTGCACATGAACATATCTAGTCATATCTAGCTTATTCGGTCAGCATGTTGTTGTGACACGTGTCAAAGATGTGAATATAGGCTCATAAATATAACTACGTTTGTAATATTCAAGATTAATTTCTAACAAATTCAGCTATTTTGTTACCAAACAAAACAAATGATACGTTTTAGAAATGTTTTGTCATTAAATATGAATACATATAGGATATCTACATTTTCTGAGTAGTTATAAGGAAATATTTCAATCGCGAAATTATCTCTTCGGATTCCCTTTCAATTTTGATATTACAGAAAATATATTGTAACGTGAAATACCCATGGATATAAATTTTGTTTTCGTTGATGTAAATTTTTTTTCTCATCAAAGTGTATGCTTGACTTTGAAAGATAGAAGGCTTTGTAGCACCATCTAGAATCTTAGTTTTGGGTCACGTGATTCCGCTTGGGTATATACACGTGACAAGTGTGGTTGCTACGGTGATGTGTTATGAAGCAGTATTGTGTGAAGACGTCCCATTGCAAGCGAAGAAGTATAACTACCCGCAGGAGCAAGCACATTTGGTTGTATTTCACCGGACAAGAAAGGACCTGGCCAAGGAATCTGAAAAGTGTAAGGAAAAGGTTTCTCGTCGACCAGGATACAGGCACTATAAGGCTTGCTCAACAAACGCGGAAATCTTGCGACAATACACATTTTACTGACGGTTTATATTATATCATCATATCTCACTGTTAGCAGCAGGGAAGTTCTACAGACCAGACGTTCCAGACCAAATAAAGCCTCCTACGAGAACTTTCTCCGTAGAAGCCTCAGATTTCAAAAATAAGCCTTCCTACGAAAATTAATTTGCGTAAATTCACTCCCGAGTGCAATTTTTGTGTGCAAATTCCGATGATTCTGGACAAAGATTTTAGGGGGGGGGGGGAAATTTATTCTGGTGTCTTTTTTGCACAAAGGATTTGGCTGCGGATCTCATGAATAAATTTGATCAAGACCGATTCGATATCTACTACGCGGATCATGAAGATTAATCGTAATGAAACCGTGCGGTGTTGCCTGGGCGTGGCTGAAGAAATTTTTGAATTTGTTTATGTCCATATCGCCGTTGCACCAAGTCTGATGAATATTTCTCAGCGTGTGAGTATCGACGCCATTGAAAACCGACAAAATGTTACAATTGTCCCTAATTACCTTCGGAATTTGCGTATATCGCTGCGTCACGTAAATAACATCGGTATTTTTGTGTCGGCCACGCGAAAATATCCTAGCCGGATTAGTTTGCTTATCCAGCATAACATCATCGAATACGACAAGATTATTAACATCGCCATCTAAATTTTCCACGGATGGAGCTTCATTGATGTCTGTGATAAATTCGATTGTGCCTTCGTCGGTATTGTCGCTAAATTCCTTTAGCACTTGATAACAACGCTGATCATCAACGGACGGTGCAACCAAATACAGCTTATCCCATTTTAGCCATCGCATTATCAAATTTAGCAACAACTGCGTCTTTCCAGAACCAGACGGGCCAATAATTATCATTCTTATCGAATTTGGTAACACCGCGTTGTGTTTCACCTGCTCGCGTCGCTTCGTGGCTGAAAAATCAATTACATCCATGTTACTAGAATATATGGATCTATATTGTGTTAAGTGTCGCACGCGCACAGCTACGATAAATCCAATCGAAATCGTCACACGCAATAACAGGAACGCAATTGCAGGAGAATGCGAAGTTTGTAATACACGCAAATTCAAATTTGTAAAAAAAAAAATCGAAGAACCGGAGGAGACATTGCCGCCTCCATGAAAAATCTACCTGGGTTGCCCTGGGCGAAATATCCCGGAGAAAAGCATCTGCCAGGATACAATTACTGCGGACCCGGAACAAGGCTCGATATAAGACTCAACGATAAAAATCAACCAAATCCCGGCGAGGATCCAGTAAACGCCATCGATAACGCGTGTTACTATCACGACCTCGCGTATCGTAGCGGGGATTTACAACAAAGACATCTCGCTGATATTAGGCTAATTCATGCAATAGACGCGATTCCTAACAAAAAATTCAAAGAAAAATTGGCAACCTGGTTGATAAAAGGCGCGATGAAAGGTAAATTAGTACTCGGTGCTGGTAAATAATAATGGAGCAAATATATTATTCTCCGCGAGGATTCTGGCGAGGAAAATCAGCAATAGCCAAACTCGCCAAGGCAGCAAAAGTAAAACAATCCGTTGCTGAATCGTGGCTATCGAAACAGGCAGTTTGGCAAATTTATCTTCCTCCGCCTAAGAAAATACCGTACGCGAGTTTCTCTGTCAGCGTCCCTAATGAAGTTCATCAGGCTGATTTAATGTTTCTTCCTCACGATACCGTCGACGGAGTCACATACAAATATGTGTTGACGGTTGTTGATATCGCAAGCAGATACAAGGAGGCGGAACCGTTATCGAATAAAACAGCAACGGAAATTTCAAAGGCGTTTGAGAAAATTTACTCGCGATCTCCATTAACATGGCCGAAGCTTCTCCAGGTTGATCCAGGACGAGAATTTCTTGGCGCGGTTACTTCATTGATGAAGAAGAACAACGTGAAAATTCGACGTGGTATAGTTGGTGTTCATCGCAATCAGGCCATCGTCGAAAGATTCAACAAAACGCTCGCAGAACGATTATTCGGATACCAATACGCGCGTGAATTTATTCAAGATAATCGATCTCATGATTGGGTATCAAGATTGCCTCATGTGATTAACGCGTTAAATAACGAGACAACTAGAACAATAGCAATGAAACCCGCAATTGCAATTACAAAATCGAATATACCCCTAAAGCGAAATTCCACAATTCCGCCTGTGCTAGGTAGCGTCACGGTCCGGTATTTATATAAAGAAGGCGAGGCCGAGGGGGGAAGAAAAAGAGCAACCGATCCAAATTGGAGCGTTACAACACATAAAATATCAGCCGTAACAAGATCGTCAGGAAGACCAGCAATTTATTTCCTAGATTCACTAGCGCCACAACGCGGATTTACCAAGGAGGAATTACAAATAATACCGAAAGATACTCAACTACCGCCAGCGTCATTAATGTGAAACCGAATTCTACCTAACTGAGATAATTTTCTTACTCTTGACACGGCTAAATACACTAAATTTGACCAGGAAATTCTATCATCGACGATCCAAACTTGGCCATCCACGGTTAATCCCTGCGATGAATGTATCGTTGTTGCGTAGCCTAATTTCCATGGCGATCTTTCTGCGTTTATCGCGTCATTAACAAGATTAATATCAACAAGAATAATATCGTTCAAGACCAGGATCTTTTCCTCTCCGCAGGGTAAAGTAACACTGATATTTTGTTTTCTGGTATCAGCGGGCCTGTAACACAACGGCGCCTGCAATGTTGGAAATTTCTCGCAATGAAGCTTGAATAACATTTCCTGAATAACATCGCGAACAATTTTCCTACTAGCAACAATCAAATGATCGGGACGCCACAAATTTAGAAAAATATCCATCGGAGTCTCGTCGATTATTCTTCTCATCACATCGCATTGAAATTTATTCGGTTGTAATCGAATTATTTTCTTAAATTCGGTCAGTAAAATATCATTGGATCTATAATCGGCGTCGATTTCCTCATAATAGTCAACGAAATTCCTGAGCCATTCGTGAGGAGATTCACCATCAATAGGATCAGGTTGGCCGTGATCTCCGCACATTACCACGGCGGTATTTTTCCCCTCCAACCAGGTTAGGAACGATTTTAATACAACTAAATTTACTGTGCAAATTTCATCAAATATTATAATTTTGTTGATATATTTATTTCCCATACGAGCCGAATCCCATAATCCACCGCTGTATTTGAAATAACTGTGATAAGTACCAGAATCAACGCCGCGTTGCCTTATTTCTCGCGCTAATCTGTGAGTTGGAGTCAACACTATCATATCAGATTTCGCAAATAAATTTATCGCTCTCGTTGTTTTACCGCTACCACCAGGTCCATTTAGGTAAACGAATTTACTACGTGAAATCGGGTCAAATGCGGATGCAGCCGTCGATATTTCCTCGCATTTATCTCGATGAAATTTATCGCAATCTTCGACATCGGCGTCTTCGCAATAATCTAGGATATCTTCGTTTTTTATCCTCCAAGTGCCCCAAGAGCCATCGGAGATTAAATTATCCAGCCTATACTGATATTTCTTATCGATATAAAACGAGTCCGTTGCTACCCTTACCGCGATATCAGAAAATTTGTTTATCATCGACAGTAAATTTATACTCACATAAGCGAGCATCGATGATCTCAAATGCGTATACTGCGCTGATTCTCCATCGAGATAACTAATTACGGTACCCAACTTTTCTCCGTCAATGATAATATTTTCTCTGTTGCAAAATATTCCACGCGATACCGTATCGGCAATAATAAAGTCCATTTCGGCATCGTTGATAAACAACCTAGCATGGCGGTGTTTATGATCAACGGATCCTCCTTGAGTAAATTTGCCAATTATTTTTCTTCCGATATCTTTCGCGTTTTCACAATCCGTCGGTAGCCACACCTCAGTTTGTTTCCTGTATGATATAATCGCCTCACTAACCGTCAACGATACTAACATTGATGAATCCAGCATATACCTCAACAACACTATAGGGACCCAACGACGCTGCGATAAATGCCGACCAAACCAAATATAACAAATTTTATGTAAATTTTCAGCAAACTCGAATGAAGTAACATAAGCGAATCCGGTCATGACAAAATCTGGCAACGGTCCGTTAATTGCCACTCTCGTCATTTCGTTGGTGGGATGGCCAAATTTAGCAAAATAATCCGCACAATCGCCATATCCGAGGAAACTTCCAGGATAGCACGCGCTCATATCAACGGATATCATATCTTCGAAATAATATTTGGTATTCCACAATCCGCCATGACCGTACTCGATACAGCTAAGTTGAATATCAGTGAGAAATTCGTTCCTTGTAGGTTTCCACGAGTTTCTTTCTCTGGCAGCGTGAGCAGCAACAGATGGAACCGTAAAGCAGTTTGTTAATAACTGATCAGGATTTGACGAATATTTCACCGCGATATTTTTCATAGATTCATGTAATTTTTCATCACGGTAAATATCTCCGCGCGGCAATATAAATTGATCGTATTTTTCTTCGCTCGAGAATAACCAAACTGATATCGGATCAGACGCGGCTAATATTTTGATATATCGGAACATGGCATCGGAATTGTCTTTTGTTCCTTCAACGGGATAAAATTTAACAGCGCGATCTCGCGGGAATATCATTACCGACTGCGACCACGCATGTGAATTATGATCAATAATTTCGATTGGAACTCCTCGGGATCTATACGGCGACGAATATAATATTTCTCCTGATAGCGTTTTCACCGTGATAGGAAATTTAAGTTTCTTGCTCAACAAAGCAACATCGTCAATCGATGCGCCATCAACAACAGTCTTCGCCCATGAGTTAATTTTATTCAATCTCAACTGAGTCAGGCCAGATCCACGATGAGCGTTTTTCATGTGCTCGATAACGCGCTCGGCAACGCAATTTATCATCGGTGATTCTTTCATCGCAGGTAGATTTTTCATGTCAGGATTATTATTTAGCCAATAAATTCCATAAACAACAGCACTAGAAGGATACGCCCTAGCATAATAAGGACCGTCAATTCCCAATAATAATCCTGGCTTCGAATTTTTATCAAAAACAACATTTTTCTTACTCCCACGTATTGGATCTCGTTTATCGCGAATAATCCAAGTGTCGTCAGGCATTTGTGCAATAAATTTTATTCCAAAGATAAATCGTTCTTCATTGTGTTCGGATTTTATATGCTCGATTATCTTCTTGGCCCGTTCTAGATTCATAGTAGCATCAACAGAGTTAGTTTTCCACGTTGACCAAGTGTGAACCGCTCCATCATCGAAAAATTCTTTTTTGGCACGATCAACCTCAGGAATGATATATTCTGCCTCATCAAGATCAAATGTATCCATTATTATATTTTAGACAAATGTTTAAATTATATAATGCAATGCAAATGGATACCAATCGGATCAACAAAATCATGCGACAAATCCTGCAGAGGAGATTATTGTGGTGCTCATATATATGCGATTCGACGAGGCAGTAAAGGACCACAGCGGTGTTTAGTTTGCCAAGTTGGCACGCGAGGAAAAACTCGATTGTGTTTATCCTGTGGAGGGAAAAATTATCGAGAATTGCGGCGATATTATGAAAAAAGATCTTCGTCGATAATAACATGCGAAGAAGATTATATTAATCGATTCAAGGCAAATTACGATTTAGACAGATAAATATTATATAATGAATCTGAAATCAACGATTCCTGCAATGAAAATCACACACGAGTATAAATCTCATCCTACGATCGAGGGTTACGAGTCGTCATCGGATGGTGTTGTCAGAAATATCAAAACGAAGAAAAATATTGGTAATGTTAATAATTCGGGTTATCTCAAATTTACTTTCGGTGAGAATAAAAGAATAAATTATTACTGTCACAGATTCGTGTTTGAATGTCACAAAGGACTCATCAAGGATAATTTGGTTATTGACCATATCGACGGAAATAAAATCAATAATAAACTTTCCAATCTTCGCGCAGTGACACAAAGTGAAAATTGTAGGTCCGGTAATACGGGTGGCGTACGGCGACCAGCTAAAGCGGTTAAATCGGTAAATCAAGAAACAAATGAAGAAATTATATTCACGTCGATGCATGCAGCTGCAAGATATTTTGGTATTAATAAATCCTCGGTGCGACGAGTGGCAGAGGGAAATCAACATGCGACATTTTCATATAATCTCGGCACTTGGCTCAAATTCTCCTATATTCCGATAATATTTGATTCGGAAAGCGACGAAGAATAATTGAATATTTACAAAATTAATATAACATGAACGAGGAAAATATAAATAACATCATCGAAGCTATCGATGACCTGAGAAAAAAAAATATAAATCTCCCATCGGAGTTGGACGCGAATAAAATCCGATCCGAATTCGAGACGATTATTCAAGGAAAACTTGAATATAAATACACGCTACCATCCGAATACAAATTAATAAAGAAAATCCAAATCGCGATGTATCAATCACTTTCGACAGTCAGCGATGATCGCGTCGAGGATTTTGTTAAATTATCTACGCTAGTGGAAAAAGCTAGATTGATTTTATCAGAAGCATACGAGTCAAGAAAAATTACAAGTTCACGCGTCAGACAACTGAAAAAACTTGTCGATGAAAGTAAGGCCAAGGAAATATCTTCCTGAAGATTTCCGCAACAAAAAAAAAACAAAAAATAAAAAAATATATTAATTTTGAAAATTTCCCTGGATTTTATTTATTTTTTTGGCCTATTTTACTGAAATTGTGCAATTTTCTTTATTTTGACTGGTATTTACCCCACCAAAAAACATAAAATTATATAAATTGCACAATTTGACTGGTATTTACCCCAGTAGATTCACGAAATTATATAAATTACTCGATTTGACTGGTATTTACCCCATAAAAAACATAAAATTACGCAAATTTCTTAATTTTTCTGATTTTTATTAATTTTTTTTTATTATTTACCAAAATAATTTATTTACTGAAATTATCCGTTTTTCTTTATTTTGATGGGGTATTTACCCAGCAGATTCACGAAATTATATAAATTGCACAATTTGACTGGTATTTACCCCAACGGATTTACGAAATTATATAAATTGCACAATTTGACTGGTATTTACCCCCATCAAAACTATAAAATTATGCAATTTTCTTTACCAAAATAATTTATTTACTGAAATTATACAATTTTTTACTAATTTTGAAAATTTCCCCGGATTTTATTTATTTTTTTGGCTTATTTTCCCCCGTGGATAGATTCGAAGATTCTCATGATTTGAAAATCTATGATTTTACCAGTAGATTGATACTTAGCGTTTCCCCGCGTATATCAAGCAAATTTCCGTTCTGATCCGTCAGTTTGAAATGTATCTTCGACAATAATCGATTGTGGCATCGCAGATAAAACGGATTTACTGGCTCTTTTATTATCAAATAACCCGGAGAAACGCTAGGTGAAAACGAATACAAGATAAATCCCTGCTGCGCCTGATTTGACTCTGACGAATCAACATTGTAGCTGCCCTCGACAATATCCGCGTGAAGATAAATCGCGATAACTTCCGTTATGTTAACGATACCCGGCGATATATGCCGCCCCTGCCCGGCGGGATCGTTATTGTGTTTGAGAATCGATTCTGATTGTATTTTTTTAGTCCACGCGGCATGTAACTTCGGAAATAAATCATCGATGGTATCAGTGACGGATTTTCTCAGTTTATCAACATCATAATCGGGAAATTTGAAATTTGGTAGCGTTTCCTCGGTTAAACTAAATACTCTCATGAATTTTTGTTTTTCTCCTGAATTTCTGATCAACTCGAATTTGCTAATAGGAAGAACATAATCGGCAATTGATATATCGTCGACTATCGCCTGAATAAACATTCCATGATAATATTCAACATCATTCGCGAGTTGATTTAAAATCTTCACGCGTTTGATAATTTCGCTACATGAGCCCGATTTATTTAAGATGCATTCATGAAAAGATTCCCGCAATAAATTTAATTGTAATTTATGTTCTTGATTAAATTCGTCGAGGGTTCTTCTTACCAAGATACCGTCTATGGGGGCTATTATCCTGTTAATGTGGGTAGCGTCGAAGATTTCCACGCCGGGGGGAATTTTAGGAAGAACCAACCACGAGAGAATTCTTTCGCCCCTAAAAGTAAAAGCGAACATTACCCAGTTAAATTTGTGGTTGTTTATGAGGTTGATGGCGCTATCAATCAGAGGCTTGTGTTTGATATCTTGCCTCAATACCTCATCAGTAGTAAAATCTTCCTTTTTTGGCTCCGGTTGCTCTGGAGGAGCTTCCTCGTGCCAACCTGGAATAATACTATCTGGTTTTTCTGGTTTTGCCAGAGGTGCGATTTCAGGCCAACCTAATATGGTCCTAATCGATGATTGGTAAATATCAACGATATATGGCGATTTCACTTCTATCATCGATGACAGCGTTGGATCATGCGAGGATATCTTTATTCCCGGAGTAGCATCGCCGGTTACATTTGATATTCTGGTGGTAAATTCCTTATCCAGCTGATCAATTTCGTAACTGCCTGTTGGTATACCAACGACGATCCAATCGGGAGTTCCATCAGGTTTGTTTTTGTTGGCAAAAACAAGCGAATTATTCGATGATAATCTGCCGAATGATGTCGATCTAACATTGGGCCAACTGTTATAGACACGCAACTGTATTAACGCAATTTCTTTGACGCTAATTGGTGTTGGAAAATTAATGCTAAATTCAGGTTTGGTGGAGCTTAACGATATTAACGTCGTTGTCGGCGGTGTCGTGTTTGTCACTATTTGGGCTAGCTCGGACATTATTAATATTCATTTGTTCAATCTCCGAGTAAATACTTATCATTGCCGAAAATTCTAGATCGGAGATAACGCCGTCATTGAGACTCTCGGAAAGTAACGATGATAATTTCGAATACGCGTCATTGATCTTGGTTAGTTTGTTTTTGTACAACGATAACTTCTCATTCGCGCATGAAGAGATTTTTTTCGCTACGATATTGAGAACACCAGCGATTGTTGTTGTTGACGAGATTATTATCGTTACTACGATCGGCGCGATTGTTGTTACCGCGGATAAAATAATTCCAGCACCAGCGACTACCGCAGATACCGCGTACACGGCAATATCAATGATAACTAATCTACGCTGGTATTTTTTTATTTTTATCTGATACTCGTCGAGGAGTTTTTTTAGTGAATCCTGCCATGATCGCGCCTGATTGTATCGGTAATCCGATGCGGTCATTTATTAGTTATTTATCTAGCCAATTCTTGGTAAGTCAGTTTTCCGTTTTCAAATGGTTGGGGGGTTCTCCTCGGCAACTGCGACCGGCTCGGGGTTCTCTTTCTCGGCAACTGCGCGACCAGCTCGGGTTTTCTCAATCTCGGCAATTTTGACCGGCTCGGATTGATCGGTTACGCCCCAACCAGATAAATATTCGAAAATTGCAAAATAATGCACTGGTTCCATGGTGGTTCTATCCGGTGGCGTTAATTTAAAAGTTTCAGTGTTATTTTCATCTATGGAAATAACGAAAAATCCAGGATAGTATTCATGAATTTCATGAAGAACAGCCGTCACGTTAAATTTTGTTGACTTCGAAATAATATATACTCGATATACACCCTGAATTGGCGCGGTAAAGTTAAAAGAATCATTATCAGGTGTCCAGGTAATATTTTGTGTCCTCAGCACAAATGTTATATAGAAAAGAAGATTTTTTGCATATGCCTCCGCTGGTACCGAAATTTGCTCTAATATTGGAATATCCAACGATGATATTTCTGTGTTGATATCGCTAATTTTTGTTGTTGCGTCGAGAAGTTTCGCGTTGATATTTTGAATTTCTCCGTCGTACACTGATGTATCGACTTTTTCATTCGCTAATTCTCGTACCACGTTAATTTCATCGTTAATTTTAGTAACATCTTCGCTGATTTTTTTTGTTTTCTCGTGGAGATCATCGTGTGATGTTTTATCGACTTTTTCGTTTACGATTTGGCGTACCGCGGAGGTTTCCTCGGATATTTTAGTAACATCTTCGCTGATTTTTTTCTTTTCTCGTGGAGATCATCGTGTGATGTTTTATCGACTTTTTCGTTTACGATTTGGCGTACCGCGTTAATATCATCGTTGATGGATTTTGTTTTCTCGTCGTGTGATGTTTTATCGACTTTTTCGTTTACGATTTGGCGTACCGCGTTAATATCATCGTTAATTTTAGTAATATCCTCGTTGATTTTTCTTGTTTTTTCACTGAGATCGTTATGTGATGTTCTATCGGCTTTTTGAAATATTAATGCACGTGACGCTTCAATATCTTTGTTTATTTGGGCGATATCCTCATTGATGGATTTTATTTTCTCGCTGAGGTCGCTGTGTGATGTTCTATCGGCTTTTTGAAATATTAATGCACGTGACGCTTCAATATCTTTGTTTATTTGGGCGATATCCTCATTGATTTTTCTTGTTTTCTCGCTGAGATCGCTGTGTGATGTTCTATCGGCTTTTTGACCCATCGCGGTATTTATTTTGGTAATTTCCTCGTTGATGGATTTTACTTTCTCGTTGAGATTGTCGTGTGTAGTTGAGGAGGTTTCGATGAATTTTTTTATATCATCGTCGAGTTTTTTATTGAGATTTTTTGATACCTCCTCGAGTTTTTTAAGATCGTTAGTTAGATTTCTAAATCTTTTTGTCACTTTATCCTGGAAATCGTCAGTTGGTACCTTATCGGACTTTAGAAGCATCGCCGCTGATAGCTCTTTGTCGGATTTTTCCACATCCGCGATATTGGCCTTTAGTGGTAATACCGCGATAATATCGGTAATATCAGCAATAGATTTTAATACCATCTCCGATTGGCGAGTAAACTGACTGATATGATCATTATATTCTTCTCGCTTGATTATATCAGCTATTTTGACATTGCTGGTTTGTAATCGCCCTTCGGTATTTTGAAAAACAGCAACTTCGCCAGGATCTACTTCTGACAGCGATAGAAGATTGTTAATATCGCTCTTGGTTGCGAATTTTGATAGATCAACGTCAGTCACTTCTGCTTTTTCCTTCCTGAAGATGAATCTACCGTAAATATCAACCATGATATTTATCTACGGCGTATTCAAATACTATTTTGTGATACGGACCGGATGATTTTGAAATTGCGTCAAGAACATTAATTGACTCCGGGCCGCATATCGGTGGATCCGCTAATGTTTGTGTTGGAAGAGTCGAATACCAAACCGGAAGTCTCAGCGAAGACACGTAGTTGATAAATTCATTTGGTGGCGCTAATCCATACGAGTCAAAGTAAACGACTTCGCGAGGATTAATCGCGTAGGCAATCCAATGCGTGCCAGGGCCGGTATTTTTATCGAGATTTATTATTCCTGTCTCGGTAGGGTTTGGTTTTTCTGGTAGCTGATCCCGCATAAATACGCCTCTGAAAAATTTTATTTTTTTTTTCTTTGCTTCGTTGATTAGATCTAAATTTGAATAGGCCGTGCTAATCTTAGGCCGGATCCGTATGGGGGGCGTCTTAGATAAAGGCCGGATCCTTTTTGTTGTTTTTGCATCATTTTCGCGATTATGGGAGAGAGGAGGGGAAATAATCCTCCCTTTTTTTTACGGTATCTCCCTCCGGTAACTTTTCTTGTTACTGCGGAACCTACTTGGGAACCTATACCTGTGAGCGCGCCTAATCCTAGTGCCTTTCCAATCATCGGAAGAGCCAATTTCGCTAGCCCCAATAGAGGAAGAAATCCGCCGGTTTTGACCATATCTCTGATGGCGCCTATGGAGAGACTCACATGAACGCCGGAATTCGCTGATTTGGCTCTGGTAAATCGTTCACGTTGACCTCTAGTTAGCGATAGTTTGTTAGGTCCACCATGAATTTGATCGTTTTTCAAGGTTAATTTCAAACCGATTCGTTTTTCTGTTGCTGTTTGGAGTTTTTTTATCTGACCCGGGGTCAGAGTTACGCTGACGTGTTCTTATGGCATATTAATAATCGCTTAATCTAAATTTGGAATTTGTCACATATTCTCGACAGGAGCATCAATAATTCTCATTCTGCCGCTGATGCCTTCCAAGATCATTGTTCTATCTCTGAGGATCACCGCGATGGCTCTTGCTGGTCCACCTGTGTTAATTCTGGCTTTGAAATGGATATCGACAACGGATTGTTTTACCAAGTCGAGATGCTCCAAGGAAAAATAATAGATAGGATAACGAGTATTAAAATCTAGCTGTGATATTTGCAATCCGGTATCGATATTTTGATCGCGACCCATAAAACTTAACAAACGATGATATGCGCGGGCAGTCGAATAGTTGTTAAAATCAATTGATATTTCCTCGGATGGTTCTTGCTGCCCGTTTATTCTCAGTGAAACGTTTGTTGCTGCGAAATTATCAAATATCATGTGACTGCGATTTTGATTATATCTATCTGTATTTTGAAGAGCAACAAAGATGTGCCTAGGTGCCGAAACGCCCTGTTGTGACGCAATTCGCCAGGTAAATATTCCGTTGATATTAACATCGCAGGAGTCGGTCATCGTTGTCAGCCAGGACATTACGGATTTTCCGCCTTGATTCATGAATGATAATAATTTTTCTTCCTCGAGTATCGATGGAGTTATCGCTGGCATCCACAAGGTAAATTTGTTTAGGACCACCTTGCCAATATTAACATCATCCACGCTCACTTCTCTCCAGATAGCTCTGTTATTACCTTCGGTGTCTCGAATAAAAGTTATCGTGTGTTTTGCTCCGTAAATAACTTTTCTGAAATGCCTGCAAAATCCAAAAATGTGAGATAGCGGAATTGCACAGGAAAATCTTCGTTCATTGCCAGTCAGCATAGCTTTCCGCGTGGCAAATCCGAGATTGTAATCGACATTGCTGCCAACTATTATGTCCTCAAAGGCATCAACAATAACAGGAGGAACAGCGCGATTAACAGGCCGTCTTTTTTCATACAAGGTAGAATCAGGAAAGTCGGAATTATCCTTGGCGAACATCATACCAGGACCGGCTGATCTGGTAAAATCATCCGAGTACCTGGCTAGACCTATAATCGTCGTTGCTACATCAACGTTGTCCGTAATTGATTCGATCTCTCTTCCGTCAATCATGTAAGTGGCGCTCTTGAATAAAGCCATGATACCATTGTTAACGAATCCGACTTGAAAATTTCTTTCATAATTGGTATCGTTTGTCCTAATAATTTTACCAACAACTTCAATATACGCCTCAGATGGAAGAAAATATCTTGTTGTATCGTGAACTTGAATTTCCAAGCGATTATTCATATTCGGTGTCACTGCGTCGTACGAGAAATACTGGAAATCTCGCACGGATGTGTCTCTACCTACAGGCTCGTCCATGTCAAACACTTCATTTGACACTTGCGCGAACATTTATTATTAAGAATATCATCTAAAACGAAGACCACTGCCTGAAATGAAGCTTGTATTTGCTAGATTTGTCTTAGCAATTTCCTTTGCTAGATTTGTGTTAGCAACTTCCTGCGCTAGATTTGTCTTAGCAACTTCCTGCGATAAATCGTTTATTTTTTTATTTGCTGCGTCGTTTATGGCTTTGCTGATTTCGGGTGGCATTTCTCTGGTGCTAGGTAATTTGACGGGTTGTTTTTTGCGCATTAAATTTGATATTTTGCTTTTGACAAAATCGTAACCTTTACTGGCCAAATTACCGATACCAGAGACAACAGTCTCGCCGATTTTTCCTATTGCTTTTGATGCAAATTGCTTGACTGTGGGTCCGATTTTAGGTATTATTCGCGTAACGAGACTTTTGACAATATCGCCGAATCCATTGCCGTGAATATATTTGTATACGGGTAATCGAGAGTTTACTACGCGGACCTGTTTGGGTCTACGCTGATGCTTGTGAACAATCATGTTATTTCAATTATGTTGTTTTAATCGATGAGCTCATCGACAAGTTCCTTGTAAATATAAGAGTTAATGACACCGCCGCGGAATAATCGCTGACAAATATCTGATGCCTCGTTGATTATTTCATGGGAGTTATTTCCTGCTCGTTTTCCTCCGATTAATACCTCGAGGCGAGATACATCGTTGACAACGCTGTCAGGGCAAACGGTATATCCGCTTCCTGTTTTTGGTTCTGAAAATGACGATGGCGATAACGCTTCCTCGAATTTTTCTTTTTCGCCTAATTCTCTCACAGCCTTTTCGAATTTCTGGTAACTTGGAAGATAAGGATCGACCTTATCCCCCCTCACAGCAAAATACACAGCGGGAACCCATTCCCCGGAGGAATATTTTTCAAAAGATCCTGGACGTAAATATTTGCCTTTTTCACTGTAACCGTATTTGGCAATTTCAACCAGGTTGACTTCATTTAATTTTTTAAGTCCATGTAGTGTAAAATCATCCTCGGTGGTTTTTCCATAAATTCTAGAAGCTTCCCCCAATGATCCCGTAATCGGCGCTTTTGCATAATTTTCAAATTGATAAAATTGTCCCCCCCTGGCCTGGGACGCATTATATTTTATTCGGTATATTGCTTTGAACCATTTTTCTCGTGAATTATAAAAATTTTGTCCTTCGCTAGTCAAATATCTATTTCTATTATCGAAGTTGCGTTTTGCAAAATATGCAAGATCTTCAGTATCATTAAAATTAATTTTGTCTAATTCCATTTTTATGGTTAAAAAACCAGCGTCCTTAAATTTTTCCTTTATATTCGCGATAGGATCGGTTTTCCTCGTTTCCTTTTCTTCTTTTTTTAGTTGTTTTTCATCTTCCTCTTTTAGTTGTTCTTCTTCCTCCTCCTCCTTTAATTGTTCTTCTTCCTCCTCTTTTATTCGTTCTCGTTGTGCCTGTTTCGCTTGTTGTTTTTCCCTTAATTCCTCCAAATACCTCTCCATCTTATCTTCTCGTTGTGCTTGTGCTTGTTCTTGTTCTAGTTGTTCTTGTTCTCGTTGTGCTTGTGCTTGTGCTCGTGCTTGTGCTTGTTCTTGTTCTCGTTGTGCTTGTGCTTGTGCTCGTGCTTGTTCTTGTTCTCGTTGCGCTCGTGCTTGTGCTTGTGCTTGTGCTTGTGCTTGTTCTTGTTGTGCTCGTGCTTGTGCTTGTGCTTGTGTTTGTGCTCGTGCTTGTGCTCGTACTTGTGTTTGTACTATTCGTTCCGGCAATAATCGAGTGTGTTGCTCGATGTCTCTCGTCATAGGAATAAGCCCGCGCTTCCTAAGTTCCTTATCTTTCTTTTCGTCGCCGTATGCAACCTGTTCGATTGCTCCAGTGACTGGACTCAACAACTTTGACGATACCTCGGTAATTCCATATTGCGTGTCTTCGTAATCACGAACTTTTTTCTTAAATAATTGTTTTGCCGGAATAAGCTTCCTTACTGCCGCTAATTCTTCTCGCGCTAATCTAGCAGAATGAGGTTCTTCAACTCTACTAGCTTTAGGACTCATACTATTTTCAACTATATTGTTTTAATGCGACGTAAAATTAGGATCAGCAGCCAAATCCTTTGTGCAAAAAAACACCAGAATAAATTTCCCCCCCCCCCCAAAATCCTTGTCCAGAATCATCGGAATTTGCACACAAAAATTGCACTCGGGAGTGAATTTACGCAAATTAATTTTCGTAGGAAGGCTTATTTTTGAAATCTGAGGCTTCTACGGAGAAAGTTCTCGTAGGAGGCTTTATTTGGTCTGGAACGTCTGGTCTGTAGAACTTCCCTGCTGCTCACTGTTCGTCTATATCTGTCGATCTTGAGCGAGAAACGACGCATGACCACGTCCAGAGAAAGACCCAGCCAGTGACTGCGATCCATCCTGCGACTCTGCGACACAATCTACGACCGAGTCGGCAACTCTGCGCCACACTCTACCACCCAGTCGGCGACTCAGCAACCAAGTCGGCAACCCAATCGGCGACTCTGCAACCCAGTCTGCGACACAGCTGGCGACCAGAGAAAGACCAAGTCGGCGACTCTGCGACCAGGTCTGCGACACAGATGGCGACTCTGCAACCAAGTTTGCGACCCAGTCGGCGACTGTGCGACCACAGGACACCTAATGGACGACTCAGCGACCCATCGACTCATTTGGCTACCCAGTCCGTGACAAGAATCCATGAATAAGACGGTATCCCGATGGGGCAGAAATCTGTCACACTCTGGAGCGCCATTCCTCAGACAAAGTGAGCGGGGTATCACTCCAAATAGAAAGACTTATTATAAAGGACCCGAGATAGCGAGACTGGTGAAAGCGTATCCAAGGTAGTTTCCGCTAAGATCTGCTCTGACAAAGTCTGGGGAAAATATTTGTTTTATTTGTGGGTACAAACGGTTACAAATGGGCAATTAACACAGCCAAAACGGAAGAGATTGTTTCTGAAGTTTTCATTCCACATAGTTTCTCAAGTACAACGAACACGTTTATCGTTACAATATTTGAAGTCAGTATGTCGAATTATCCATTCGGAAATGGGTGATTGCATTAACTATAGGTGAATGTTACCAATGGTAAAGGACAAATCAAGTATACGCGGCAGTACAGGGACGATCGCATATCGGACACATACCAAAATCGTGCATACCTCCCTGCCGGGTGAACCTCGACCAGAATGTGTATCCTGACCATGTCCACCGATAGTTCATATAATATCAAAGTAACGTGGAACAATTCACCACGTTTACATAACGTTTGCTTTCAAAGTCATTCTTATGCTACTGACTGCATTTATATAATATAAAAGATAGTGACGCCAATATTCCTTATGAGGCCTTGTTTCAAAAGATCTCGGTAATTAAGATGAACACGTAAAATGGCATTGTTAACAACAACAATAATAATAATAATAATAATAATAATAATAATAATAATAATAATAATAACAATAACAACAATAATAATAATAATAATAACAATAATAATAATAATAATAATAATAATAATAATAATAATAATAACAATTTAAGTGTTATCTGTGCAAAGTGAAGATTGTCAGTTATATCCTACGTGAGGAAATTTAATAAAATACTCCGTGGACATTGTTTTGGAACCGAAGCTGTTTACACACGTTTTTTTTTTCGAGTCAAGGCATATGAACGTTATAGAAGTTCATACAGGGTAACTAACTGGTTACATGATAACCTCTCACATTGGTTAATTGATGTCAGCTCCACTGCTCAGTAACTCTTTCATCTGCAAGAGGACATTTGTTGAAAAGCTACCTTCAGCTAGCTAGATATGTCTAGTTAAATATGATAAGGCTCGATGTGTAACTAAGTGGATTGATGAGAATTGGCCAGAGATCATTAGTCATGCAATACAATTTAATACATATTTTATGATATGGTATTTCTTATGTGGAATGAAACAAAGATATACTTTCATTAAATTAAAAGAGATCGTTTCTTAATGCAAGATTTATGAGTGTAATTATATTTTGGACATCGTACCGACTGATTTCGTACTTTTATGGGCAACAAAAATAGTACTCTAATTCGATGATGATATTAATACAATTGTATTGAATACCCCGTAGACTTTATGGCATCTATACGAGACACTTATCTGCATATTATATCTTGTTCGCGAAAATTTGAGACAGCTAATGGAGGACAATAAATCCTATACCGAACTGCAATTACCATCAACGTCTTACTCTTCACTTTGGATATGAATAAACAGTTATAAAACTATACATATAATATGATTTACTTTCCCTACAGCTACTTACATGGTTAACCTTGTCAATCAATTCTCAGTCTCTCTCCTCAACTGAACAATATTCTTCTCAAATACGTTGATTATAAATTAAATAATTTGCTTTTCGCTTTAATTTACACCGCATCACACTGATCACGATGTGACTAATTATAGCATGTTTTCTAATATACTTATTTTGTTCACATAAGGCGCATTTGATACAACTTGATAAAGCAAAAACTTTGACCTTTTCTTTAAAATCATATTTTACTCATGACCAATCACAAACGTGACTTTTCAAACTTAAACGCATTTGTAATTGGTTGATGTAGAATCATAATCTCATCCCAAGCCAAAAAGTTAAGTGGTGTGCAGTGATTCGAAAAAAATCCATATTAATTTGTCAAATTGAAATATTTATAACTTTCTAGATCGGGCGTCAATGTCATGTATGGAATATTATTGATGCTGTAAGATGTTTATTGTGTCATGTTAGCATAGGATACGACAAAAATCAGTTGAGATCGGTTATAGTATCTCATCTGACATGTAACAAGATTAGTAATCTTAAAAATCACTACCAGCGCCAGAGAGCAACCTAGCTGAATGAGGTTATGCTTAACGAAATAAGACTAAACTAAAACACACGGAAATTTCTACTTTCATAAGGCCTATTAAGGAGAGAGCATATGAATCCCAGCAGCACATGAAGAAACAAACCCTATTGCAGATTCACCTGCTGGCCAATCGCTTCTTTCTGCCGCACATATGCTCGCTGACAGTGGTTCCTGTCGCCAACCTCTGCAAGGAGGTAGAGTCTTTACTCAAAGAAAGTTTCCAAGGATAAGTTAAACAATGCTCTAACGGAGTATTTGTTCTGGGCAACAGTACGCTCAGTATATGTTTCTTTCTGAGGGAACCGTGGAGACTGTAAGTGCAAAGCGCAGCATTCCTAAGCGATTCACATGCAGAACCTATTCTAACACAGATGATTGGTCTGGAACCGACCCCTTGCCACCGACCCTGTATTGTTGCTCAAGGTGTTCACTATCGTAGAGATTCCACTCTAGATGCCTATATGCCGTCTTTTTGTTTTGGTAATGACGTCCCACAAAGACGCTTCGTTCACAAGGAATTACAAGATACATTCCTACATCAATATGGTGTCCTTACTCATCAAACAAATCATTGTGATGCTCAGTAAACTCCGCGGTCAATGTGATTATCTGCTGATCTTGTTGTCACAACTTTATTTCCTGTTCCAGCTGTTTTTCTTTGTGGTGATGCTGTAGAAATATATAAGCGTAGGAATACTGCATGGCGGAGCAATATTTTGTTCCATCCTATTGCTCTACATGCTTGAGCACTCGCTTTTGAACTCATTGCGGTGCTGGAATATGTCTCTGAATGAATTATCCCAAAGAATACTGCTTAGTGTTTCGTTAGTAAGTCGTAACAGTGGTTGTTCTGTTCGTGCTAAATAATTGTGCTAACGTTGACCTCAAATCGCATTTTCTACGTGGAGCTTGAACTCACCTCATCCACTCTCGGCGTAATGCTGAAACTGGTCTTGCTGTTGAACCTATGCAGTGTGAACTAAAATCACATCTAAATAAGTCTCGTGGAAATCTCCCCTCTTTGTAATAAATTGGTACGTTTTCGTACTGCACTATCCATCTGCATAATATTTTCCCACTCAGTATTTATATAAATACACACATTTTTTCATTTCTGCACGATGAATATTATAATCAAATGTAATTAAAAATGTGCACATAACGGTTTTCTCATGTTAATCCAATAAAATATTTTTATCTAAATCTCTTGCGCCCATGCACTTTTAAATTACACCAAATATGTTACTATGCTCTGCGTATTTTCCGATAAAGAAAAGTAGCGATAGGGCACTTAGATAAAAACTCTATTTGCGTCAGTAATATTACCCGCCAAGCACATCAAATGCATAAACAATTATTATACTGTCTGAGCCTAAGTTTTTCGCAACTACTAATGGCTCTCCGACCTTCAAGGACACTAAAGTTGAAGCTAGGTGTTTAATCTATTAAGTAAAATGAAAGTGTATGTCAGTATATGAAAAGATATATATACATACATATATGTGTGTGTGTGTGTGCATATATACATACATATATATATATATATATATATATATATATATATATATATATATATATATATATATATATATATATATATATATATTCCTCTCACGAGAGCCTAGTCAGAATTGCTTTGCGTCAGACTTCGAGTTCTGACTTCCATTATACAGGTAAGAGAAACGTACATATTCTTAGATGATAGACTTTTCCTCAAGTGCCTTAATAATAATAATAATAATAATAATAATAATAATAATAATAATAATAATAATAATAATAGCAATAATGATAATAATATAATAATAATACTAACAATGATAATAATAATAATAATAATAATAATAATAATAATGAGGACTTTGTATAGCGCCTAATCTTTAGAAGCTCTAAGCGGTTTACAACATTTGACAACACCTATAACATAAAAACACTTATAATGACATCATTACAAAAACAAACGCCATGAAATTAGAAAACATGAAAACATGCTGAAAATATATATGTAAGGTAGGAAACATTATTAGGTCTTTACTTTTGTTATTGCGGTCGAAATAAGTTAGTTTTAAGAGCACTTTTGAATGGGATCACCGTGCCCTTGTGTCTAAGTTCAGTGGGTAATTCATTACACGTTGCTGGGCCCTGGTATGCAAAAGAACGCTGTTCATATGACTTTGTTTTCATAGTGGGAACAATGAGTATACTATTGTCAGAAGAGGAGCGTAAGTATCTTGCTTGTGTATACACAAGGGTGAGGTCGGATAGGTATGTTGGACTGGAGTCCGTCAGTGAAACGTAGCACAGGGAACAAATTTTGTGTTTGATTCTGGATCGAATGGATAGCCAGTGTAGTGTACAGAGCAGAGGGGAGGTGTGCTCTGATCGTGGTACTCTAAGTATGATCGATCAGCTGTGTTTTGAACTTTTTGAAGTTTCTGGAGTAGATATTGAGATGAACCAGACAGAACTGAGTTACAATAGTCCAGTCGCGAAAGTACTAATGAGCACACAAGTGTTTTAGTGGCATCAACTGAAAGATAGTTGCGAATGGAGCTGATTCGTCTCAGCTCAAGATATACAGCCTTGCATATGTTCATGACATGTTGTTGCAATGTGAGAGTACTGACAAGAGAAACACCTAGGTTTCGTACTGATTGTGTAAATTTAATGTTGGTGTTGCTGATATTTATTGTCTGAGGTAAAGGATGTGAATGAGAAAGTCTTTGTGTTGTGATCAAAATGGCCTCAGTTTTATCATCATTCATCTGCAGCTTGTTATATGTCATCCATGATTTCACATGATTTCACATCAGAAATGCACCTCTCTACACCTTGGATGGTAGCATCATCTTCAGTTGGGTGGCTAGATGTGTATATTTGGGTGTCATCAGCGTACAATTGGTGAGACACGGGATGATGATATATGACAGTTGAGAGCGGATGAGTGTATTGAATGAAGAGAACAGGTCCAAGAACAGACCCCTGTGGAACACCACAACATAGATTAACTGGGCTGGAGTCTATTCCATTTGCAGACACAATTTGTGTCCTGTAGGACCAAGTAGGACTTGAACCACAGAAAGGCTGTATCATGAATGCCAAACACATGCTGAAGACGGTGAAGTAATATAGCATGGTCTATTGTGTCAAATGTTGCAGACAAATCAAGGAGGGCGAGGACTGTAATCTTTCTGCTATCCAAAGCAGAGAGAAGGTCATTAACTACTTTGAAGAGTAGTTTCAGTACTGTGGCACGGGCGATATGGAGATTGTACATTGCTAAAAAGACTGATTGAATTCAGATGAGATACAAGCTGGGATAGAACAACCTTTTCTAAGATTTTTTATATGAATTTGAGATTAGAAACTGGGCGGTAATACAACGACAATTGAAAAGGTACATATTTAGAAAATAGTTCACTCACTTCTAAAGCGCTTGTAATCTTATATTATTAAATAATGTTTATGTGAAATATAGTGTTAAACTGATTGGTTTCATTTTATTTAGAATTTGTATCAATTTATAAGTAAGCTGTAGATTTTTGTAGAAACGGATTACAACCAGTTTCATATTTATCAATAATTTAAAAACCAAATACCTTTGAAATTACATGAAATAAGAAACATTTCTTAACATGTTTTGATTGCAAATAATTTTAACATTTAATTTTTAAACATTGTACTGAAAAATGCCGTTAAACCCTACAATAACAACAACAACAATAACTATATGGTACGCAACATTATTGAGAGGATTATATAGTTTGCTTAATAAATGGTTCATTAATACATAATGTCATACAAGATAAGAAGAGACGTGTGTTCCGGAGTTCTACTTCAGAGGTGATCATGAGATCATTAACTGGTCTTTGTTTTTGTGCGTGAGTGAGTGGATATCATTCTAGATTTGTGCTCTGAACTGTCACTAGGAGCTACATTGATAAATATAGACTGCTTAGTCGTCCACGGGGATGCCTGGTTCCAATGCTGCTACATCCAGTGAGAAGCGACCGCATGTCATGCACAAAATGTGTGTTGGTCTGTCATCTCTCAGTTTATCCACACCTAAAGATTTGCTGCTCGTTCATCGCAGCCGGACTTGAAAGAATATGATGATGCGCGGAGGGTGGATAATGCCATTACGCTTCGGTTCTTTTTTAAGAGAGCTTAACCAATTACTTGAAATAAAAGAAACTAGCATGCGAGAATAGGAAACTAATAAATTTATTGAGTAGTGACAACAAATTCACTGCAATTAAACAAGTTATTTTATGTACAGGAACATATATCACACTCTGAATGTAATTGCTTAGTCTACCCCATATCGGCATAACACCTGTTCTGTGCTTCTGCATTGTTTCTTTGGGTTTAAAGCCATTATTTTTCAACACGTTAAAGGCTATACCTAGCGGTCAGTATATTTGATGGAGAAACAAAACGGAAAATCCTCGGGAAGCACCATCGACACACAGGAGCCTCAGGCGAACATTCTCACATACACACACACGTTAGCCAAGTGGTTGGCTCGAATATATATATATATATATATATATATATATATATATATATATATATATATATATATATATATATATATATATATAATTTGTTGTATTATGAAGTGAATCCAAATAAATCCTGGAAGAGTTTCATTAAAAACAGCAAAATATAAAGTTCCGTTAAACAATTTGAAACGGAAATATACTGGTCTGACAAGAATCATCAAGCTGTCAAAATGGAGATAACCAGAACTCCTTTGAATAATTCACAATAGTACTAGAATAATATTATCGTCCAAAATGTACACTTTCTCTTTCCACTGAACACTCAAACGAAATTATTCTTCCATCAAATAATATCCAAGTACAACATAAAACACGTCTGTGGTCTTGTTGTAACAGAAGCAAAATGAATAATAATGACTCCGAAATCGGAATTAATAGGACTGCTCAGTTATCTCTTGATATACACCATCACTGTTCTATTTCGCCCATATGTCGCAATATAGCCCACGTGGCAGATCGTACTACTCAATTTAATATTTCACAATACCTTTTCATGTGAAACTAACTTTCAAAATAGGATTTAACTTACTTTTATTCCACGATACCACCTGGCCGGATTTGTCCAATGAGAATAAGACCAAATCGCGTAGACATATTTACTAATAGTTATATTATCAGTAATTTTCGATATGAATGTAAGTATCTATTTATAGATTCTATGCAATTTTACACTCTTTAACATTCCAAAACAAACCCTATGCATGTATTCAGTTTAAACTAAAGATAATTGCTACAATTTACAGCCATGGATACAAAATACAAAATCAAATAAAATCATTTACCAGAGCTACCAAAAATATAGATGTACATAATGAAAAAATACTCTAATATGTTGTAGGCATTTTCAAAATCCACAAAAGAGAGGAGTGTTGGAGAATGTTCTTTTTTAGTATGCATATTCAATAACATCCAAAGCACTCGAGCATTAGGGCTATCTATTTATTTTAGTAACACTTGTCTCTCATATATATACCTTGGAGAATGTTCTTTTTTTATTTTCAGTATGAACGCTTTCAATTTTGTAATATTCGATATCCAAACCAGTTTCCAATTTTTGCGCGAGTGATATTTTTTAAGATTTTTAGGTTGTGCATTCGCTTATTTGGAATGATGAAGTTATAGGCATCTGTGAAATATATTTTTTCAAGTCGTGCCAAAAATATTGTATAACTCACAAGTAATGTCATCAAGGCCGGGATTGTTTTTGTAATTCATCCTTCAAATGATAAGAAACCTTTGCACAATTATACTTTTTCCTGTGGCATAACGTATGGTGAAGCTTTCTTTCATCAAGGTATATGTCCCAAGGCTTTAGAAACGAAATATTTTTGTGTTGAATTTTTGCCACCCCCATCCCACCCCCAACCCCTACCGCACGGCATAATAAAATGGATAAACAAATCATTGTTTTTGAAAATAAAATGAAAGAAACTAACTTTTTTTGTTATCATTTATTCTTTCTTTTTCCATCATGCAAAATCTCTCTCTCTCTCTCCCTATTGGACCACCAATGAAACTAATATTTCAAAGAAGTTAATTAATTAAATAGTAGAGAGAACTATGTGGTTTTTTATGCGTTCTGCATGCATTGATGTCAAGGACCATAATAACATCATGCTTTAGGTATTCAATCAAATT